>CM067319.1:23284945-23716816 GCA_034231615.1 Meghimatium bilineatum
CGGGAAATAAAACTCCTGGAAAATTCTGGTCAGAATAGTTCTAAATTCTAATGGAATTTTTAATCTAACAGACAGGAAAAGCCAGTATTTCGAGCTATGGGATGAGCTATATTGTTGAGAAGTGATGCCAGTATTTCGAACTATGGGATGATAACGCAGATCAAATGATTCTCTCAGAATGATTAAAAGACAGGGTTTCTCAAATTTGACGATATTGCCCAAGGTAGATGCTATAAGACAATCTTGATGGGCGCACAATGGTTAAATGATATTTGGGGGCGATGGAGATTTAAGATGCACTGCAAATTATATGAATCCATGGACGGATTATCAGGAACAAATCAACCACCAAGATGTACAAAAATATTGAAGCGAATTGCCACTTAGTAAGACAAAATTAGAATAGAAATGCAAATACATTTCTAATGATACAGTTTCGGATGTAGCTGATACATGCAAATTGATGTATTTGGGGAGGGGGGGGTGGGGGAGAATGCTGGCAAGTATCTACTGGGAACGGACACCTTTAATGCAGGCAAGTCTCTACTGGGAACGGACACCTTTAATGCAGGCAAGTATCTACTGGGAACGGACACCTTTAATGCACTAAAATATGAAATACAGGATTGTACATTGCATGCTATTATTTAATTTCAGGGATTGTATAATTTATATGAAAAGTGAGCACCAAATAATAATATTTGAGAAAAATGGGTGATAACCGGGAAAAGTTAACAAAACATTGTTCCACAGCAGTATTTCCCAACTTAGGGCCCTAGCCCCACAAGGGCAAATTGGTTGTTCAGGGTGGAGGATTCAAAGGCGGGGGGGGGGATAATACAATTTTTGAATATTAAAAAATATGTATATCGCCTATGTAACATAGGGGGCATCAGAATATTCGAAAAACTTATGTAGGGCACGGTACAAAAAGGTTGGGAACCACTGTTCTACTGCAAAGAAGAAAAAAATGAATATCTTTATATAAAGATTTGTGTCATGTGACGTATTCTCTCCAGAACGATGTCTTTCCAATGAACTTTCTGAACCCTTCTCTGTCTTGGGCTATGCGACTTGAATTTTCCAACGACGTATTCATGTTATCTTTAATGTCGTCAGTCCATCGTCTTCCTGGTTTGCCTTTCCTCTTCCGCCCAGGTGCTCTGTCCTCCATTATTTATCTTTCTAAACAGCTGTGTCTTTTTATATGACCAAACAGGTTTAGTTTTCTTTTTGCTATTGTGTTTAATAGCCAACACACTGGAATCTTAAATATTTGTAGACTTTGCAAATTGTGTAGATTTTAACATGACTGGCAACACGGCAACATTGTACATAGCACGGCAATATGGTACATGAGTTTCAAAACATAACTGGGAAAACAGCGGAACTGCTCGCATATCACATCTTTAACACTTTGCAGAAACATCAATTGGCAGAAACAGAAAAGGTTATTGCATTTTCTGGTGAAAATTGTTAACATCAACTTCGGTGGATACAAAAGAGCGGGTTCCAACAATGTACTTGCGAAATTCAATAAAGTCTTAAAAACAACATTCATGGTATTGGTTGAGCTGCTCACATTGTCCACAATGGTGTTCAGACAAGTGCTGATATGTTGCCAGTCGACATTGAAACAATAAAATGTGAACAAAGTGTTTAAGTATTTTCTTATTTACTCGGTGAGAGTTGAGGAATTGAAGAATCTCTGTGATTTTTAAAAATAGAATACAAACGTGTTCTTGAAAGTGTGAAAACTAGATGGATATCATTACTGCCAGCTGTGAGTAGGGTTATTGATATGTTTGATGGACTCAAGTCCTATTTTCTGTTAAAAGATAAATGCCGTACACTACTGAAATGAAATCATTTTTTAATGATAAGAATTCATTGCGTTGGCTCCATTTCCTCCAAATCCAGCTGAAAATATTCTCTGCAACAGTAATGAAAATAGAAGGGGATAATATTTTGGCAACTGAAGTGGCAGAAGAACTAGACGTGTTGAGACAGAAAATAATGACTAGAAAAATTGAACATTTCCACACACTCGAAATGACAGATTTTTATGAAAAAGAGTTCTTGGACATCACACATTTATTCTACAATACTTTCCTTGAATATTTAAATATATGGATTTACCCTTTCCAACATTTGAAAGCATTTCACTGGATTAAGCTGGAAACAAGTTAGACTTGTTGAAACATCAGCCCAAGTTAATAGTTTCAACAAGTTTAAAAGCCATCAGTGACGTTGACAGCAATATCCTGAATATTATTGCTGAAAATTAACTATTCGACGAAATCAACAACATAAATAATATTATGAACAACAAGATGGAAGAATGGAAGGACACAAACACTGAAGTGAATACAAAGTAGCGTACTGTTTTTAAAGTGCTACAGGAAAAAGACATTCAGTACAAAAACATTGTGCTAGTTGTTGGATTTGTTATGGAAATTCCAGAAACCAACGCAGCTGTGAAAATAAATTTTTGACTGATAAGTTCTTTATGAACAAATTAAAACTATTTAATATTTAAGACTGTGATAGTGTAAGACACACTTTAAGACTGTTTCAATGCACAGAATTTCACGAGTGTAGGGATGAGAAACTTTTGAAAAAAATAATTTCTTCACATAAATATGTGGATGATGATGATGTTGCTGCATTGTAGTGCAGTTCTTAGTCCTGTGGACAATTCTTATTTCTGTAAGTTTTTGTGTCATAATACTGTTATTCCTATGCTTATAGTCTATTCTTCTTCTTATTCTTCTTCTGCGTTTGCTTTCTTATAACTACAGTGAATAAATCGTATGATTTCTGCCGAGGAATGTGAAGTGCAATGCACTGCTAGTTCCACAGTTGAACTGTGTTATTTGCACCTCTGTTGTCTCACTCTGCGGCCTGGACATCTGAGGTCCAGCACATACGTTTTTGTCATGCCTTGAATTCGGGTAATGAGCTTCTATAGCCTGTGACAGCCAGCCTACCTGTAGACGGGTTCGCGAGTCTGTAATGACTCTTCGCCGAGACTATTGTCGTTCACGTCTATCTCGTACGAAGTGTTCCACAGTTTGTGAACTTGCCTCGTGTAATTAGACGTTCTGTGCCTGTGCCCATCGGGTACTGAATGGGGTTCTCATCCGCGAGCCTGGTTCCGGTTAAAGAAGGACTCTACAGAAGAGTTGGACCCAGGTTCTTTCGCCTTCTTAGCCGAGATATCGTTCACCGAAATCGTGAACCCTCTTGTCCAAGTCTAAGTCTCTCCATGCGTTTGGAAGCAAAGCGTGTTCTCAAACTGAAAGACCTTATCCCAATTGTGCCTGAGCCCATCGTGTACTGAACCTTTTCTCTCTGCGATTACGTTTTCGATATAGGAAAGCTTTGCAGTAACATTGGGCCAGGACTGCCTTGGTTGGCCTGTTTGTGCCTGAGCCCATCGGTTACGGAACCATTTCTCTCTGCGAGCATATTTCTGGTATAGGAAAGCTCGACAGTAGAATTCGGCCAGGGCTGCTTTCTGTGACGGGAGCCCAGGATTGGGTCTCTGCCCGTAAGGAGCAGCGGTCATTAGCAGTTTGTCTCGAGCTAACAGAGCTTGTAGTTCTGATTTCCATGAAACGTTTTCCCTTTCTATATGCACTTGGAGCTGCCCTCTGGCGCTGTGCTGACCTCTCATTGCACCGAGTATGTTATCTTTTCATCTCTCGCCATGCATCTACAGTTTCGTGTCGTTTTCATTGGCCGCCCTTTCAACCGGACTGACTAGCGTCAGCGTATGTCGACAGTGTCACTGCATATGTTGGCGCAGTGATGTCTGTGTTATTGGCTGTCTCTTTTGCAATCAATTCTCTTTCCATCTGCTGCCTCCACATTCACATTCATAAACCCAACGGTTTAGCCAGAATCAGCACGAGCAGCTGTATTTCTGTTTTCAGGGTGCACCATGAGGAGGTATTTTGGGGATCTTTGTTATCTGCTAACCCTGCGTCCGCCGAGAGCAGTGCGGTACTCTTTGCATCATTTATAGTCTATAATACGTAAGTGTCATATATTTTGCAAGAAATAATTGTCTGAAATACTTAAAAAATTTTAAAGATATTGCGACAACGCGGTTACACCTCAAATACACCTCGGTTATATATTATTAGTAAAAAATTAACATGATTAAATATGTATATACTAACTGTATACTATTGAATTGTATGCTGCGCGTCTCATTTTCGTCCCCCTTTTTAAGGCTGGAAAAAGCTGAAAAGTTTCATTTTTGGGTCTAGGATATATGATCACCATACACTATGAACTTTATCGTTTACAGTTCATGCTTCACGTCCACAAAAAAGAATTGGTTCGATAAAACACCATATAATTAGAATTCGCATATATATATATATATATATATATATATATGATAATATATATATATATATGATAATATATATATATATATATATATGATAATATATATATATATATATATATATGATAATATATATATATATATATATATATATATGATAATATATATATATATTTATATATATGATAATATATATATATATATATACGAGGCGTGTTCAAATGAAAACGGGACTTGTGGATTTATTTAAAAAGTATCATACGCAATTTAATATTTTCAACGGAATTGAACAAAGCAACCACTTGTGAATAAGAATGCACCTGGGTTCATCAGAAAAAATCTCCGTATGCATTTAGGCAAGCATCCCACTGTTTAGGTAGACGTCGAATGCCGTCCGAGAAAAAGTTGCGTGGCTGTTCTCTGAACCATGTGGTCACCGCTGTCTTCACGTCTGCGTCGCTGTTGAATCGCTGTCCCTTTAGTGCTTTCTTCAACGGTCCGAACAAATGGAAATCACACGGGGATAAATCGGGACTATAGGCTTGGTGATGAAGAACTTCCCAATTCTTCTTTGCCAATGTTTCCTGCACAATTTTTGCGACGTGCGGACGAGCGTTGTCGTGGAGAAGAATCACAC
Organism: Meghimatium bilineatum; assembly: GCA_034231615.1. Classification (NCBI taxonomy): domain Eukaryota; kingdom Metazoa; phylum Mollusca; class Gastropoda; order Stylommatophora; family Philomycidae; genus Meghimatium; species Meghimatium bilineatum. Next base: position 23,289,943 of record CM067319.1, read on the forward strand.
CTTGAGAAAGTCTGCCTGGTCGCTTAGCCTTGATGGCCTTATGCAGCTTGTCTAAAGTGTCTTTATAATGGGCGGCATTGATGTTGACACCAGGTTCCTTAAAATCAGTCAACAAAAGCCCTTCATGGTCAAAAAATGCAGTCACCATAACCTTCCCAGCAGAAACCTCCGTCTTTAAACATACGCACCCACTCCATCACTCTGGTCCTCGACAAACATTTGTCACCATATGCTGCCTTCATTCTCCGATGAATGTCTACTGCTTGACATCCTTCAAATGAAAGAAACTGGATCACAGCACGCTGATTCACTTTGGACGGGTTCGGAATCACACCCGCCATATTGTTAACAGTCTTCTGCAGCACATATGCATGCTGGGAAGATGAACACGTGACCGTATGTAAATTATTGGATACTCATTACTAGTGCAAAATGTCATCAATATCAGTGCGCTCTATCACGCGTGGTGTAACAAGTCCCGTTTTCATTTGAACACGCCTCGTATATATGATAATATATATATATATATATATATATGATAATATATATATATATGATAATATATATATATATATATGATAATATATATATATATCGATTTTAAAAAAATGTTTTGTTTACATCGGTAACGTCTTCAATCCATCTTCTTCTTGGCCTTCTTCCGTCTCTTGGAAAGTCCATTCCCATGTAATATGCGCTTGCTGCTGACAAATATGAGATCAATGTCGTTAAGTGACCGAACCATTTCAGTGTATGTTTATCAATATATTTGACCACAGACTTTGTTCCAATAGTTCTTGTAATCTCTGTGCCGTATACGATGGCGATTGATTTGAGGACGCATACAACAGAATCACTTTGCATCTCCTGCTCTATCAGTTGTTAGAACTTAACATAACCTTTTTCTTTTGAAATGACTTCCTCAACCTTGTTTCAGAGGTTTTTATAGAAGATTATTGAAAATATCATGGACAGCTAAAATGAGTAATGCTATAATTCTACAACTGCCTAACTCAAACAGAGAACTTATTAACTGCATTAGAAGTCGACGAGCACAGTTCCTGTGTCATGTCATGAGAAGAGAACATCGTAACAACTGGAAAGATCGAGGGTAAGAGAGACAGGAAGACAACGTGAGATAATTTTGGATGGCTTGAAAGACTGGCATGCTGCAGAATCATCAGAAACTATATTTAAATGTATAACAAACAGAGGACTGTGGAGAAACAAGATTGCCTACGCTGGAAGGCATGGTACCAATAAATGAATGAATGTATCAGAGGAGGACGGGACTGGGGAGTAGACGTTGAGCATCTGATCTGACACTACACAAAGACCTTCAGTAGGATTCACCTTTGTCGCCTGTGCTCTTCAATATATATACTGGTAACTGGTGAACAGCTGATTGGAAATGGCAAAGCCTCTCATGTGCAGATGGCATTCTGGTGTGCTGTTATGGGTTAGAAAAAAGGCAAATTATTCAGGATCTGGAACGTAAAATGGATCACATTTACCAATGGTCTAAATGCATCTGGTAAACCCATGGAAAGCAGCTATGACATGAATAACCACATCGCCCATGCACTGCATCCTTCCAATCTATGTTGAGGAATAGTACCGAGATAATCACCTTTAAAATACTTGGGAGTGATGTGTGACAGATGTTTGTGTTTCAATGAGCATGTAAAGTATACAATCCTCAGAACCAGAACGTTGTTTTTTGTGAACAATGACTTCTTGCACTGCTATATCAAGGGCTAGTCCTGTCTGTGGTAGAGTATGCCTTGGCTATCCTGATCCTTAGACAAACGCAGATTTACAGACTTTACGTGATACAGAATGAGGTGATGCGCATCTTTCTGGAATGTCTTGAGATACAGAAATAGCGTCAATGCTATTTTTCTGGTTTATCCTATCATGATGTCAAGAGCGAATATTTGCGGTGGTTTCTTTCATGCCAGCGCATCAGTGCTGACAAGGGCCATCCAAAACATGATGATATTGAAGGAAAAAAAAATCAATGGAACAAATTAAAGGGAGGGGGAATCGCGTTACTCGTTGTGGAGTACAGCCATGAAGCAAAATATCTGCAATGCACGTTGTGGGAAACCCACAGCAACCTAAAACAAACTGCTCTGTACATAACCAACAACTGACTAGATGCATAGTAGGTGATAGCAGGAGAAAAAGAAACAGAGTAATAGATGCATAGTAGGTGATAGCAGGAGAAAAAGTAAACAGAGTAATAGATACATAGTAGGTGATAGCAGGAGAAAAAGAAAAATATCCCTAGATTTGTAATTCAGGATCTTCGTTTATTTTCCAGATATCTGTATGTATGTTTATTCTGCTTGGTTATAGAGTGGTAAGTAATCGGTCAGACTTGCTCGTGCTTCGAAAGCTTGTTATCCACATAGTCTATTGTCTTTACCCAGCTGGTTTGTTATCCACTCTTGCCGTTAAGCGTAGGGGTGATTGGAGCTCGAGCTTGCGTTCTAAAGCCAGATGTGTGGCCTCAGATGTGCTATCACCGTGTCTGTACAGGGTGTCCCTGACGTTTTCTATCCATATTTTCCGTGGTCTTCCTCTGGCTTTGTACCCTGATCTCATTTAGTTATATGCTTGTATGGGCAACTTTTCGTGATGCATTCTCATAATGTGACCACACCACTTGATCTATTCTCTATCTGTGTAATCTGTACAAGATATTAGACCTATTCTTTCCCTGATATATTCATTTCGCAAACTATCAAGCCTGGTGACCCCGGCACATAGTACTGGCAATTAAATTGAAAGTGTTAGTTGCACCAGAAAACCATCGATAGTTGAATAACTTAAGGAGCTCATCATACATTATTTGTGTTGGGATGCGATTGGCATGCATGAAAACAAGTGTCCAGCCAACCTTAATGTGCCAAGGAAATACTTCCATTTAAGTATCGGCATAATATGGAAGGTGTCTCTTTTGTGGTGTCTCCAGTGTGGCATCACTATTACCATAACGTTTGCACACATGATTATTGTTGTGACCATTATTATTCTATTAAACCGGATTTATTCGTTTATGTTTGATATTATTTTGTCAGTAAATTGGTTATTTATATCTATTTCGATATTTACAAAATCACTGTTTTTTGTGTGTGGCTATGATGTTTCTTGTTTGTTCCAGGAAATGGTACTTGTCGTGTTCTTTGGGCTAGAGTATGTTATTAGGCTATGGTCAGCTGGATGTCGCAGCAAATACATGGGATTTCGAGGAAGGATACGATTCGCAAGAAAACCCATTTCTGTAATAGGTAAAAAAACATTACTATAATTAACTGTATGTCTCAATATGTTTAAGAAAATAAAAGGTGCATCATGGTTGCCAATGTTGTTCCGAGGCCCATGTAGGGAGAACAATAACGTAACACTGTTATATGCAATACATGCCATCATCATCATCAAATGCAGTCTCCGCGGGAAGGTTTTCTGCAACAGACCTCCAACATCCACTATCTCTTGTTTTGGTGGTACACTCTGCTAGACTGTAACCTGTTAACCTTGTGATGTTATTCTTCCACTTGTATTTTGTATAACACGTGAAATAGGAAGCGACTGCGGAAGTTTTTTATTTTGATTGTCTTATCACATGGGGGGGGGGGGGGGGGGTCGCCCGTGTGGCAGTTGGGGACTGGATTTCTAGTTCAGTGTAAACGTAATAGGGCCACTATCTTCTTTCCGTTCTTTCCAGGAATTACTTATGAGGCGATTTTAGAAAGTTGGGGATAGGCTGTGATAACCTGTCACCTGAAATAAAATCATTGTTGCATCGTGTCCCAATTTCGTTCTTGTATCTTCTATCTAATAATCTCCAGGGATGTCGAAGAGATGGAAGTAAGTGGACATTGCGTCATTATCATTCTGTTGCATACTCCTAGGTGACTGGGAATACTAGATATGCCGACACTGCATATCTGAGAGAATAATGATGAGAAAGTTGACCGATAAGTGTGTTCTGTATTCCTGGCAGAACGTGATAATCCTGGAATAGTACTTACGTAGAACACATGCAATTTAGTCGTCTTACTGGACTACGGCTAAAACAATAAGATGTTGAATGCGGACATGAAATAATACATACAACAGTACACAATCATACAAATAACAGTACACAATCATACAAATAACAGTACTCAGATTTCAAATTTGGTTCCAAACTTCCGGCATTTCGACTCGTCGTCTTTGGATGTTATGTGCTTATCATCTTGATAAATGGCTTTTGGTCGAAACGTCGATTATGTCCTGTGTTCTGTTATTTGTATGATTGTGTACTGTTGTGAGTATTCTTTCAGGTCAGCATCCGAGTTTGATAGTATGTTAGTCGTCGTTCAGTAGGACAACATTACGTGTATTCTAGTAAGTTTAATTTTCATACAGTTTTACAGCACTATTACCTTATATTGATTGCAATAATCCTGGGATACTGGTGCACTTGAATGTATTCATTTGGGAATTAAACATGTACCCATAAACACCTCTTACACAACCATGCCTTGCCTTTCAATCAAACGTATTTGAGTCCAGGCATCTCAGTTATATAACTGAGAACAGCCTACACTTTTGTCAGAGAAGCTATGGGCTGTCAAGAACTACCTGCTCGCAGCTGAAGAGATTATTGTATCATCATAATCATCCTAAAGGGTGTAAAAGTGATCCACAGCCATGCTGAAGTCTAATGTGTCAGTCCGAAATGAGAAGATATCGCAGCTAGGCTGAAAACCATGACACATCTCTTTCCTTACTCCGAACTACATCCTGCTAATCTGCAGGAGTTTGAGAATGAAAATAGAAGAATAAAAAGACTTTATGGTGAGGTACGCTCCTTTCAACCCCGCGGACGTTGTCCCAATTATCAGTTCTACATATGTATCCTACTTCAATGCGAGGGATCTTCAAATTAAAACCTTAAATATGTGATATAAATTAAAATAGGAATGTAACTTTGTAATATTGTCAATATTCTTGTTAAAGATGTCCAGAGTGTCCTGCACGTGTCGTTGAGGTATTCACATAAGAGGATCTTAAATGTCCAGAGTGTCCTGCACGTGTCGTTGAGGTATTCACTAAGAGTATCTTAAATGTCCAGAGTGTCCTACACGTGTCGTTGAGGTATTCACATAAGAGGATCTTAAATGTCCAGAGTGTCCTGCACGTGTCGTTGATGTATTCACTAAGAGGATGTTAAATGTCCAGCGTGTCCTGCACGTGTCGTTGAGGTATTCACATAAGAGAATGTTAAATGTCCAGCGTGTCCTGCACGTGTCGTTGAGGTATTCACTAAGAGGATGTTAAATGTCCAGCGTGTCCTGCACGTGTCGTTGAGGTATTCACTAAGAGGATGTTAAATGTCCAGCGTGTCCTGCACGTGTCGTTGAGGTATTCACATAAGAGGATCTTAAATGTCCAGCGTGTCCTGCACGTGTCGTTGAGGTATTCACATAAGAGAATGTTAAATGTCCAGCGTGTCCTGCACGTGTCGTTGAGGTATTCACATAAGAGAATGTTAAATGTCCAGCGTGTCCTGCACGTGTCGTTGAGGTATTCACTAAGAGGATGTTAAATGTCCAGCGTGTCCTGCACGTGTCGTTGAGGTATTCACATAAGAGGATGTTAAATGTCCAGCGTGTCCTGCACGTGTCGTTGAGGTATTCACTAAGAGGATGTTAAATGCCCAGCGTGTCCTGCACGTGTCGTTGAGGTATTCACTAAGAGGATGTTAAGTGTCCAGCGTGTCCTGCACGTGTCGTTGAGGTATTCACATAAGAGGATGTTAAATGTCCAGCGTGTCCTGCACGTGTCGTTGAGGTATTCACATAAGAGGATGTTAAATGTCCAGCGTGTCCTGCACGTGTCGTTGAGGTATTCACTAAGAGGATGTTAAATGTCCAGCGTGTCCTGCACGTGTCGTTGAGGTATTCACATAAGAGAATGTTAAATGTCCAGCGTGTCCTGCACGTGTCGTTGAGGTATTCACATAAGAGGATGTTAAATGTCCAGAGTGTCCTGCACGTGTCGTTGAGGTATTCACATAAGAGAATGTTAAATGTCCAGCGTGTCCTGCACGTGTCGTTGAGGTATTCACATAAGAGAATGTTAAATGTCCAGCGTGTCCTGCACGTGTCGTTGAGGTATTCACATAAGAGGATGTTAAATGTCCAGCGTGTCCTGCACGTGTCGTTGAGGTATTCACATAAGAGGATGTTAAATGTCCAGCGTGTCCTGCACGTGTCGTTGAGGTATTCACTAAGAGGATGTTAAATGTCCAGCGTGTCCTGCACGTGTCGTTGAGGTATTCACATAAGAGAATGTTAAATGTCCAGCGTGTCCTGCACGTGTCGTTGAGGTATTCACATAAGAGGATGTTAAATGTCCAGCGTGTCCTGCACGTGTCGTTGAGGTATTCACTAAGAGGATGTTAAATGTCCAGCGTGTCCTGCACGTGTCGTTGAGGTATTCACTAAGAGGATGTTAAATGTCCAGCGTGTCCTGCACGTGTCGTTGAGGTATTCACATAAGAGGATGTTAAATGTCCAGCGTGTCCTGCACGTGTCGTTGAGGTATTCACATAAGAGGATGTTAAATGTCCAGCGTGTCCTGCACGTGTCGTTGAGGTATTCACTAAGAGGATGTTAAATGTCCAGCGTGTCCTGCACGTGTCGTTGATGTATTCACTAAGAGGATGTTAAATGTCCAGCGTGTCCTGCACGTGTCGTTGAGGTATTAACTAAGAGGATGTTAAATGTCCAGCGTGTCCTGCACGTGTCGTTGAGGTATTCACATAAGAGGATGTTAAATGTCCAGCGTGTCCTGCACGTGTCGTTGAGGTATTCACTAAGAGGATGTTAAATGTCCAGCGTGTCCTGCACGTGTCGTTGATGTATTCACTAAGAGGATGTTAAATGTCCAGCGTGTCCTGCACGTGTCGTTGAGGTATTCACATAAGAGAATGTTAAATGTCCAGCGTGTTCTGCACGTGTCGTTGATGTATTCACTAAGAGAATGTTAAATATCCAGCGTGTCCTGCACGTGTCGTTGAGGTATTCACTAAGAGGATGTTAAATGTCCAGCGTGTCCTGCACGTGTCGTTGAGGTATTCACTAAGAGGATCTTAAATGTCCAGAGTGTCCTGCACGTGTCGTTGAGGTATTCACTAAGAGGATGTTAAATGTCCAGCGTGTCCTGCACGTGTCGTTGAGGTATTCACTAAGAGGATGTTAAATGTCCAGCGTGTCCTGCACGTGTCGTTGAGGTATTCACTAAGAGGATGTTAAATGTCCAGCGTGTCCTGCACGTGTCGTTGAGGTATTCACTAAGAGGATGTTAAATGTCCAGCGTGTCCTGCACGTGTCGTTGAGGTATTCACTAAGAGGATGTTAAATGTCCAGCGTGTCCTGCACGTGTCGTTGAGGTATTCACTAAGAGGATGTTAAATGTCCAGCGTGTCCTGCACGTGTCGTTGAGGTATTCACTAAGAGGATCTTAAATGTCCAGAGTGTCCTGCACGTGTCGTTGATGTATTCACTGAGAGGATGTTAAATGTCCAGAGTGTCCTGCACGTGTCGTTGATGTATTCACTAAGAGGATGTTAAATGTCCAGCGTGTCCTGCACGTGTCGTTGAGGTATTCACATAAGAGGATCTTAAATGTCCAGAGTGTCCTGCACGTGTCGTTGAGGTATTCACATAAGAGGATCTTAAATGTCCAGAGTGTCCTGCACGTGTCGTTGAGGTATTCACTAAGAGGATGTTAAATGTCCAGCGTGTCCTGCACGTGTCGTTGAGGTATTCACTAAGAGGATGTTAAATGTCCAGCGTGTCCTGCACGTGTCGTTGAGGTATTATGTAAGACGTTCTTCAATGACTGCAATCCATTCTCAGATCACTATACCATGTGCCTGACTCGGTCGTGAACAACATATCACAAACACTCACGCTGCTTTGAACGTTCCTACCCAACTCATACCCTTGCTGGATTTGCTGACATGTATGCCATACAGAACTCATACAATTACTGGATTGACTGAAATGCATCACCACATTGAACAGATACAATTACTGGAATGGCTGACATGCACCACTATACTGAACTCATACGCTTGATGGGTTGGCGGGCATGTATCACTATATTGATATTATACTCTTGCTGGGTTGGCTGATATGCATCGAGATACTGATCTCATACCCTTGCGGGGTTGACAGGTTTGCATCACAACACTGACCTCATACAATGGGTGGGTTGGCTGGCATGTATCACTATACTGACATCATACGCTTGTTGGATTGGGTGGCATGTATCACTATACTGACATCATACGCTTGTTGGATTGGGTGGCATACATCACTATACTGACATCATACGCTTGTTGGATTGGGTGGCATGTATCACTATACTGACATCATACGCTTGTTGGATTGGGTGGCATGTATCACTATACTGACATCATACGCTTGTTGGATTGGGTGGCATGTATCACTATACTGACATCATACGCTTGTTGGATTGGGTGGCATGTATCACTATACTGACATCATACGCTTGTTGGATTGGGTGGCATACATCACCATACTGACATCATACGCTTGTTGGATTGGGTGGCATACATCACTATACTGACATCATACGCTTGTTGGATTGGGTGGCATGTATCACTATACTGACATCATACGTTTGTTGGATTGGGTGGCATGTATCACTATACTGACATCATACGCTTGTTGGATTGGGTGGCATGCATCACTATACTGACATCATACGCTTGTTGGATTGGGTGGCAAGCATCTCTATACTGAACCATTTTTTGATTATAAATTTCTATAGGTTTTACTTCTTCACTTATAAAAAAAATAGATAACAGAACTCTGTTCTTTGAACTAAACAGCCAAGCAAAAGACATGTTTCTCCCGTACATTCCTGGCAACTCACACTTCAGGAATAAAGAGATAGCAAACCAGCTAGCAAGAACTGGAAGTAACTGCAAAAACAGATAGAAGATTTTTTTTTTCCGGAAATGAAGTCAATCACCAGAAGCTCCATCAATATGGAATCGAACTCAACTCACCCATGAAGCGAACAAGACGATGTTATCTCCAACCTTTGAAGAAAAAACAAACAATTATTTGTAGATTGAGAACAGGCTACAACAGATTTAAACAACACATTTATGATTACGTTTGGTGCTGGTAACACCGACATGTGCCCCCGAGAACAATCTCCAGAAGACACAGAATATATTTTACAGAACTGCCCACAGTACGATACCACAATTAATAAACTATGGTGATCTGAAACAGTGCTGTGGGACAAGCTCTACAGCCATATCCCGGGCTGGTGACCACAATCCAAGTCAGTGATGAATGCCAAATCAGCATCTGACCTCGACTGAAGATCACGAAGAAGACGAACACTGCTCCTATGTGATTATGTTAATAAAGCTGCGAGCATCTGTAAACTACCTTTATGACATGACATTATTTCTCTGCGTCACAATGACACGTAGGCGACACTCATGACATCCTTAACAACAACATTGCCATCTTAAAAAACAATGACATTGTTATTCTAATTTATATCAAAATTTTAAGGCTCTCGTTTGAAGCTTACTTGTATAGTGTTTAATCCATGTGAACAAAAAGGAGGATTTATGAGCTTACGTGGCGCTGCGGGTGAGTTTAAGTGCAGGATTTAGCTGCTTATCAGAGATAGAAACTAATAAATGTGTGATTAAACTGTCAGATCTCTAGATACAACTTAATAAATTATCTATTAGCTAAACCCTTTGTTGCCTTTCGGTGTCAGGGGTAGAATAGTTTTCTGGAGATGACCCTCGTGTGTGCTGAGTCTATTGTGGAATTTGTCGCCTCTTTTATTTCGGTTGTCCATTGTTTTCGTGGTTGGACTCTAGGTCTGCCTTAACTGTATCTGTGTAGCATAGCTTCCTGTGGTATGCTTCTTCTTCTTCTTCTCAGTTCGTTCTCAAACTCCTGCAGATCAGCAGGATGTAGTCCGGAGAACGAAATGCTTTGTGTCATGGTTTACAGCATTGCTGCGATATCTGCGCCTTTCGGCCTTACACATCCGACTTCAGCATGGCTCTGGGTCACTGACCTTATTGGGATGAGACAGCCAACTCCATCACATAACCTCCTTAGTCGCCTCGTACGACATGCATGGAAGGTAAACAGTGTTGCTATTCTTTGCTCCCCTTTCGGGCCCCGACAACACACGGGCGTGTGGCATGCTGTCTGATGGTAGTCTGCTGATGTGTGCAAACCATTTGATCTGTTGTCTCTTAATATAATCCAAGATTGAGGTGGTGTCGGTTCTTTGTCTAGTGTCCTCATTCCTCACTCACTCTCTCTCTCTATTTATCTCTTAGCGATATTCCTAGAATTCTGCTTAAGAATACTATTTCAGCTGTCACAAGTTTACGTTTGTCTTGTATTGTCGTTGTCCGTGTTTGGCATTGGACGCACAAAGTTGGCATAATAATCTTTTTGAATAGTGTTATTTTTATGTTTAAATCTACATTTTTATTTCTGAAGATTGGTGTCATTTACCCTAGGGTTTGGTATGCTTTACTACATCAAGCGTGTATTTCCTTACATGTTATATTGTAATTATGACCGACATTGATCATTCATTATAATCTGTAACTTCAACTATGTTCTTAACGAATATCAGGTTTACAAATGTGTGATTAAACCCACATATCTCTATATACAACTTTACAAATGTGTGATTAAACCCACATATCTCTATATACAACTTTACAAATGTGTGATTAAACCCACATATCTCTATATACAACTTTACAAATGTGTGATTAAACCCACATATCTCTATTTACAACTTTACAAATGTGTGATTAAACCCACATATCCCTAGGTACAACTTTACAAATGTGTGATTAAACCCACATATCCCTAGGTACAACTTTACAAATGTGTGATTAAACCCACATATCCCTAGGTACAACTTTACAAATGTGTGATTAAACCCACATATCCCTAGGTACAACTTTACAAATGTGTGATTAAACCCACATATCTCTATATACAATTATTATTTGTTAGTTTAGATATATAAGAGTTACGAGAAATATAGCTCTTGAATTTTTGTGAACAATAAAGAGAATTTTCCAGAGGTTCGTTTCTTATCTCAGCACAGCTGTTCAACATATACGCAGTAAGCATCATATGGAATGTACGAGAAGACCCATGTTATGAACAGTTTCATCCCCTTAATATCGGAGTACATGGCATTCCAAAAATAGGTATGCAGATGACACCACCGTATTATCAAGTATCCCCACAGGTTTAGAACAGATGATTATGTCAGTTAGACATCATAACGAGGCGCAAAATCTTTTCCTCAATACAAGAAAAGACAACAATAAAGCATATGAGCAGATATTAACTCACACCTACAATAATCATTGACCACGAACAACTAGAAATTGTCAACAATTTTGAATATCTCGGATCAACCATCAACACCTCAGGAGATTGCTCGGAAGAGATCAGAAAGAGATTAACACTGACCCTGCAAATAAAACATCAACAGATAACAATTTATGGCAATGGGCAAGTAGAAAAAAAAATTTACAACTATTAACAAGATATATTTTTCCAGTGGAAACATAGGCTTGTGAGACGTGTGCATTGTCATTCGCAAAGGAAAAGAAAATGTCAGCATTCGAAATGAAATGGTATAGAAAGGTCCTAAGAATATCATGGACAGAAAGAACGAATAAACGCAGACTGTCCTCAAAGACCTGAACATAGACGAAGAGTGGCTCCTAAAACACTATATAAAAATGCAAGCAACTATATTTCTGACATAGAAAAAGACACAATGGTTTAGAAAGATTAATCATGGAGAAAAAAAGTTCCAGGAAGGGGAACAAGAGGCAGATCAAGAATACGATGGACACAAGATATCGAAGACCTTCTGAACAGGACATTGGAACAGGCCGGGTAGCTTGCACGGAACCGAAAACCTTACAGAGTGACAGTGAGGACAGCGTTATGAAAAGGAAACGTCACAAGATGATGATGATGATTATCTCATACACAGAAGGCCTCCAACTCTAAAATGGTGTGCAATTCTTTCAGAAGAAAGAATTAAGCTTCTTACTCAAACCTCCGTACAGGGGCGTAAATACATCATTATAGAGATAAGGTGATCTGGGGATCCCATTAGGGAAGCTTCACTATACACGTATGTCATCTACTTGGGGTTTACTATTGTGTCGTGTTTGGTCACAGCCCCTTGCAAAATAAAATAGTCATATGGACTCATCGGGAATGGGCCTTCAAAAGTATCACTGACTTTTTCCGTGATTTTCATTGGTAAAATTGTGCATAATTTGTGTCGACATCAAAATGTAAATCTCGGGAAATATCAAATAGTGTCACTTTTGAATGATAAACAACCGATGTATCCACCGGACTGTATAATTGACGAGGGACTCGGTTGGTCTGACAGGTCTTTGACGAAACCTGATGACCTCCCACATGAAGACATGTACAAGTTAAAGATTTTCTAGATCACTGTAATAGTTGTAAAACAATCATTTCTTTGAGTGAGTCTTTGACAGTAGCTATGAGTATTTTCTGATCAAATGTTTTTGAGCTACACTTGTGAAACTTGTCAAATTAATTGCAACAATGACACTGGTGAAACTTGTCAAACTAGTTGCAACAACAACACTGGTGAAACTTGTCAACAGCAACAACAACACTGGTACAACGTGTCAAACTAGTTGCAACAACAAGGGGGAAATTGTCAAACTAGTTGCAACAACAAGGGGGAAATTGTCAAACTAGTTGCAACAACAAAACTGGTGAAACTTGTCAACAATAACAATAACACTGGTGAAACTTGTCAAACTAGTTGAAACAACAACACTGGTGAAATGCATCAAACTAGTTGCAACAACAACACTGGTGAAATGCATCAAACTAGTTGCAACAACAACACTGGTGAAATGCATCAAACTAGTTGCAACAACAACACTGGTGAAATGCATCAAACTAGTTGCAACAACAACACTGGTGAAATGCATCAAACTAGTTGCAACAACAACACTGGTGAAACTTGTCAACAGCAACAACAACACTGGTAAAACGTGTCAAACTAGTTGCAACAACAAGGAGGAAATTGTCAAACTAGTTGCAACAACAAGGAGGAAATTGTCAAACTAGTTGCAACAACTAGGAGGAAATTGTCAAACTAGTTGCAACAACAAGGGGGAAATTGTCAAACTAGTTGCAACAACAAGGAGGAAATTGTCAAACTAGTTGCAACAACAAAACTGGTGAAACTTGTCAACAATAACAATAACACTGGTGAAACTTGTCAAACTAGTTGCAACAGTAACAAGAGTGCAATTTTTAAAACTAGTTTCAACATCGACACTGGTGAAACTTGTAAAATTTGTTGAAACAACAACAATGGTGAAACTTGTCAAACTAGTTGCAACAACAATACTTGTGAAACTTTTAACACTAATTGTAATAAAAGCCAGGAAAATAATTGCGACTTTGGTAAGTGATTGATTTTTCTCTAAAACAAAAATTATTTCCATTTTGTGAGATTTCTGTACGACCTATTTCAGAAAATTTCTAGGTTGTTGGGGGAGACTGGTGCTTTACCCTCTGATTCCTTAGAGTCTGAGTACTAAATATGATATTCTATATTTTTATAATTAAATATTATGTTCTATTTTTCAAAAGAAAGAGTTTTAATCTCTCAAATTCACTCCTTGTTTACAACATTCACCACATCCCGCCTGAGATAGGTATACCATGCAGACCCGTCGTGTATCTTGGCTGGCTTGATTTGATTTATCCGAGTAATTGTCACAGTTTGTATACTTCTTTCTGCCAGCCAATGGAAAGCACGGATACAGTCATATCAGTCGTGACTGTTTTATATAAAAACCTACTGACCAATGAAAAATTAAGGCTTCTTGGTGATTCATTTGGCTATTCCCATAATTTAATTCATCGTTATTATTAAACTTTGTGTCACAGCCAATGAAAATCAAGGGAATAATCGGATGACTCATTAAGAAGACTTGATTTCCCATTAGCCAGTAGGTCTTATATTGTAGACGTCACGGATCAGCTGTGGTAGCCAGTTACTTTACAGACATACCAGCGGAACAGAAATTCCCGTTCTCGGATGTTGGTTTGTAATCAGTAACCTGCTATCAGAATACCAAGTCTCGCGTCACCGAGAGAGGCTGCTCGTACTTTTTATTTGCTGGCCACACATGAGTAGTCTCACATAGTGAGATGCAATGAGTAATCTTTGTCTATGGCCACTTATTGTCGAAGATCACAAACCAGCCCCCCGAAAGCGGGAATTTCTCGTTAACTTTCCGTAGGCCGTGGTGCAGCCAAGATGAATTCTGCAGGCTGCAGTCGATAACATATCTGAAGTTGACTGTGCTACAACATCATGGAAACAATGTCCATCAATATAATTAGAAAATATACATGCTGTAAGAACTGCTAGTGGTATTTGTGTCTACAACTAACATTACTGTAGAGTGTTAGAAAGATCCCAGTATATCTTTTCATCATCCTATGAGACTTTCCAGAGCTGGGTGGGTTGAGCATGAACGATGAAGCATATGTTATGTCAGAGTTGGGTGGGTTGAGTATGAACGATGAAGATGAAGCCTATGTTATGACAGAGCTGGGTGGGTTGATTATGAATGATGAAGCATATGTTATGACAGAGCTGGGTGGGTTGAGTATGAATGATGAAGCCTATTTTATGACAGAGATGGGTGGGTTGATTATTAATGATGATGCTTATGTTATGACAGAGCTGGGTGGGTTGAGTACGAATGGTGAAGAAGAAGCCTATGTTATGACAGAGCTGGGTGGGTTGAGTATGAACGATGAAGCCTATGTTATGTCAGGGCTCGGTGGGTTGAGTATGAACGATGAAGCCTATGTTATGTCAGGGCTCGGTGGGTTGAGTATGAACGATGAAGCCTATGTTATGTCAGGGCTTGGTGGGTTGAGTATGAATGATGAAGATGAAGCCCATGTTATGTTAGAGTTGGGTGGGTTGAGTATGAACGATGAAGCCCATGTTATATCAGAGCTGGGTGGGTTGAGTATGAACTATGACGCCTATGTTATAGTGCAATCCAAGATCTCTACTCACTCCCAATCTAGCTCCAAGATTTCAATGACATGTTGGGGAACATAATCGGATTTGATACACTTATCGTCTAGATCACCGAGTTTTCTATTAACCACATTACTTAAACATTGATCCCTACCTCGTGCGGATGTCTCAAACATCACTGTCCGGTTTAAACAGTCTTAAATAAACGTCTTTATCCAAGCGATGTCAATATTAGAGCTTTTCCAATACGTTATAAGTAAATTCTACATAGACTATATCTTAATTCTTGGCTCTCTTTTCTGACATTCTGATACTACCACAGATTAGTCAAATGTAGTGATGAGAACGGAATGACGTGCGATGATTTACTGTATCACGTGTGATGATTTAACTGTATCACGTGTGATGATTTAACTGTATCATGTGTGATGATTTAACTGTATCATGTGTGATGGTTTACTGTATTTTGTGTGATGGTTTACTGTATCACGTGTGATGTTATAACTGTATCACGTGTGATAGTTTACTGTAACATGTGGGATTATTTACTGTATCATGTGTGATGGTATATAGCTTGGCTTCTATGTCACTTTGAAACCTATACAGAATATAACAGTCAATCACACTTCTAACACCTCCTTAATTTCCTCAAAGGATATGCACGGAATGTCAGTGTCGCTATTCTTTGCTCCTATTTCAAACCCTTACAACACACGATACATTATATTTAAAGATATCGATTACAAACATGAAGGTAAAGTGAATGCCAAATGCAATCTGGAAACGTGCAGACGTTTCTTAGTGTGTCTTTACGACAAATACCAGAAAATTGAAGGCAGCAGTTGCTACTGGACCAGGGCAGTTTGGCAAGACCGATAATAACAAAACGGGGAGCGTAAATCTATGAATAGATTATTCGTTCAATATAAACATAGAGAATGTAAAAACGCCCACATGCAAAGATTGAACAATAATGAAAGGAATTTAACGATCAATGGCGGACACAGGAGCTCCATCTTAAAGTGATTTTACGTGTTTGAATGCGGTCGTTTCTTATTCTTCTCCTCGATGGTGAGCAGAAAGCGTGGTTTTACCACTGCGCCAAGGAGATTTCAACTTTGTTTTATGAAGTGAATGCGTTATCATGGTTTACATATTAATTGAGATATGGCACATATCGATCTGGCACATCCAACTCCATTCTGGCATCTTGGTCACTTTGATCTTTTATGGAATAGGACACCTCCACTCCATCACCAAATTCTCACAAAGTCAGTATTGTCCCCAACTCATTTTCTGCGTTCTTTCTCACGCTTATGTTGCTTTAAGAAAATTAGTTCAACAGAACGGAGTGCGTTGATTTAGAGCTTTGCAGCGATATCAACGCTTTTGGGTCTGAGATTTCCGACTTTGACATTAAACTCTAAGGTCCCTTATTATCTACAGGATGGGGATAGCAACAATAATACCTAATCTTCCATAATTGTCTCTTCAGACATTCATTGCAAAATGATAAGTTAACATTGTCTGTGTCCATATTTGACCCTGACAACACAGGTTTGTCAGGTTCTGATCACTAGTCTCTAGCAGCGCATGAGAAAAATGTTCATCGGATTATCCTGTTTTCAGAAATGTCCACGATGCTAGTTTCTTTGTTCATTAGTTTAGTTAATTTACTTAATTTAGTTAGGTAGGTTAGTTTAGCTAGCTTAATTAGTTTGGTTAGCTTAATTAGTTAAGCTTGTTTAGTTCGTTTAGTTAGGTTATTTTGTTTATTTAGTTTAGTCAGAGTAGTCAATTTAGCTTATTTAGTTAGGGTGAGATAGAGGAATATCAGAAAATACATAAGGAGATACGAGAGAAATGCAAAATAGCAAAAGAAAGCTGGCTGAACAAGAAATGCACAGAAATAGAATCGCATTACAACCAAAATACAACATTACTATATAAGAAAATTGAGATGATAACAGGAAAGAGAACGTAAACAGGTACAGGGTGTCTAAAATCTAAGACAGGGCAGGTATTAATGGGAATAGATCACATAGTACAGAGATGGTCAGAATATATCAAAGAACTTTATGAGGACAATAGATCAGAAATAAACATACAAGATAACGGCGAGGGTCCATCAATACTCACAGCAGAAGTAAGGGAGGCACTAAGACACATGAAATATGGCAAAGCCCCAGGTCCAGACAATATCACATTAGAAGAATTAGCAGCTTTAGATGACTTTGGAGTTGAAATAATAACAAAATTGCTGAATGACATATATAACAGCGGAAACATACCCGATGACTTAATGAGATCCATATTCATAGCATTACCTAAGAAACCAGGGACCACCGAATGTGAAGAACACAGTACAATCAGCCTCATGAGCCAAATAACCAAAATACTTCTCAGAATCATCATGAAGAGAGTGAGAAACAAAATAAAACCAGAAATAAGTCCAGAACAATGTGGATTTGTAGAAGGCAAAGGCACCAACAATGCGATTTATATATTGAGAACACTAATAGAGAGGTCTATAGAGGTAAAAACAGATCTGTACCTCTGTTTTATAGACTACACTAAAGCTTTTGACAAAGTTAAACATAGCGAAATTATACACATGCTAGAGAATCTGAACATTGACAGCAAGGATTTAAGAATAATCAAGAACATGTACTGGCAACAAACAGTAGCAATAAGAGTAGGAAATCAATTTGGCCCTTTACAAATAAAACAAGGAGTCAGACAGGGATGCTTGCTTTCACCAGACCTGTTCTCTCTATACAGTGAGAACATATTGCGTGCAATAGTAGATATCCCAGGAATATCAGTGGGAGGACATAACATAAATAATTTGAGATATGCGGATGACACTGTTCTGATTGCAAAATGTGAGGAAGACCTTCAAAACTTAATTAAAGTAGTAGTCACAGAAAGCAAAGAGAAAGGCCTCTTCCTAAATATTAAGAAAACAGAAGTAATGGTTATTTCAAAGAAAGAAAATAACACACCTTCCAAGATCATAGTGAATGATATAGTATTAAAACAGGTCCACCAATTCAAATATATAGGTACAATTATTACAGCAGATGGAAGAAGTTCAACAGAAATAAGATGCAGAATAGGACAGGCAAAAACAACATTCAGAAAAAAAATATATACTGTGTAATATGACCTTGTCATTAGAGGTGAGAAAAAGAGTTCTGCAGTCCTATTTAACCACTATACTAACATATGGGTGCGAGTCTTGGACAATAAACAAACTGGAAAGTGGGAAATTAGAGGCAACAGAGATGTGGTTCTACAGAAGAATGCTGAGAATACCATGGACTGCCAGAAAAACTAATGTAGAGGTGTTAAAAGAGTTAAATGCGAAACGGACCTTAATCAACAATATAAGAAAAAGGCAATCTTCTTTTTTGGCCACTTCATGAGACAGGCAGGTTTAGAGAACATAATCACAACAGGCAAGATTGAAGGCACCAGAGACAGAGGGCGACAACGTGAGAAAATATTAGACACTTTGACAACCTGGCACGGCAAAGAAACAACAACGACTTTGATACATAATACTGTAGACAGAGAGATGTGGAGAGCCATGACCGCCTACGCCACCCGGCATGGCACCTGATGATGATGAGTTAGGGTAGTTTGTTTAGTTAGCTTAGTCATGTTAGTTAATTTAGTTTAGTTAGTGTAGTTTCTTTAGTTAGTTTAGTCAGGTTAACTAGTTTAGCTTTAGTTAGTTTAGTTAGGTTAGTTTCTTTCATTAGTTTAGTCAGGTTGGCTAGTTTAGCTTGTTTAGTTAGATTTGTCAGATTATGAATTTAAGCTTGTTTAGTTAGTTAGCTTGCTTAGTTAGTTTAGTTCGCTTATTTAGATTTGTCAGATTATAAATTTTATCGTGTTTAGTTAGTTAGCTTGCTTAGTTAGTTTAGTTCGCTTAGTTAAATTTGTCAGATTATAAATTTAAGCTTGTTTAGTTAGTTAGCTTGTTTAGTTAGTTTAGTTCGCTTAGTTAGATTTGTCAGATTATATATTTTAGCTTGTTTAGTTAGTTAGCTTGCTTAGTTAGTTTAGTTCGCTTAGTTAAATTTGTCAGATTATAAATTTAAGCTTGTTTAGTTAGTTAGCTTGTTTAGTTAGTTTAGTTCGCTTAGTTAGATTTGTCAGATTATATATTTTAGCTTGTTTAGTTGGGCTGTTAAATTATCTCAATCATCTACGCCTTGTCAAACTTTTAACACTGAGTCTTTTCAGTGATTGAATATTACCTAGGACTCCTCATAGAGCCATCTGCACAATGTAAGTGTTTGCAATATTAAATTCAGCGCATACGTCTAAGTTAAGACTCGAAATAGCAATGGTTCCCATGGCAAGGTTGAAAATATGATTTGGATAAGTCATATCAGTATTACAGTAAAGATCAATCTATTCAGATCGCTGGTACTAAGTATACTTTTATACGGATGAGAACTCTCAACACCCGATTTCAAGCCAGCACTAAATATCATTCAAGACAAACATGATAACAAATTGATAGAAACCAAAAATTTCCTAGAAAGATGGAAAGAATGCTGTAAGGAAATGTATGAGGAAATCCACAAAAACACCGACCATATCACCCCCAATAGCAGTGAAATAGAACCAGGACCCAGTTTAGATGAAGTCAGATGGGCCTTTAAAAACCTGGAGAGAGGTAAATCTCCCAGGGTGTGATAATGTAACTGCTAAAATTATCCAGGCAGGATGAGAAATCACCATCTATCACACACTTGACCAAGGAATGGACATGATCAGTCCTGATAGAAAAGAAAACTGCCTAAACAGCATGATTCTTTCCAAAAAACTACAACATTTTGACCATATCAAACGCCATGACGGCCTAGAGAAACCATAATGGAGGGGATGATGACGGGAGACGAACAAGAGGCAGACCAAGAAGAAGATGGATGCAAGACATTAAAGACCATCTGAACATGACAATAGCAGAAGCAGGAAGTCTGGCTCAAGATAGAAAGAAGTTTCGATAGGCTGTGATGACTGCTAATCCTGTCCAGGATATGCTACCTGATGATGATGATGATGATGATGATGATGATGATACTAGGAGTTTATATAGTTCACATATTGGAAGGTAGATCACACGACAGGAATTCACAGCTATATTTATGTTTACAATATTTTATTTTTGGTGCAAGGTTTGATTGCAAACTATAACACAGAAGCCGCTCTACGGTACTATAAATATTAATAATGAACACGTTTTACCTGTAATACAAAACTATAAAAGTGAAATCATTCTTCCAGTAGTGTAAAACCATCATAATGAAATCATTCTTCCAGTAGTGTAAAACCATCATAATGAAATTATTCTACCAGTAGTGTAAAACCATCATAATGAAATTATTCTACCAGTAGTGTAAAACCATCATAATTAAACTATTTTACCAATACTTTATCATTATTTTATCATAAAACCCGTATCATTATTAACAGATGTTTCATATCTATAAAGATCTTATTTGAAATGTTCCAGATTTCGCTGTGGTTGTAGCGTCCATTGTTGTGCTCACAGTCGGATCAAACGGTCAAGTATTCGCCACATCGGCTATCAGGTAGTGTATCGTGCAGTATGCGCAGTGACTAACTACACCACTTAACAGTCTACAAGATCCATGTTAGTATGTTCTTTATATGCCCCGCACTCGATAACGGATCAACTATAATTAGACACACAGAGTCTTGTTTCTACATTTACATATGTAAAACGTCAATGCATGCCCGTGTCTTGACGTTTATACTTTAAGACCTGTTCTAATACTTTAAGACTATAATGACGATAGCTTACTCTATACCAACCGTCAATGTAAGACGTGCTGGCTAATTGTAAAATCAATCAATCAATTGATGCTGGCGTAAAAAGATCAATCATATCAAACATTAGAGACAGACAGTTTCTAAGGCATGTGCTGAAAAGAACACAACTTGAACACTTAATAACCACTGGAAAGATCAAAGGGAGAAGAGATAGAGGTCGACAAATAGAAAAGTTACTAGATGGGCTTGTATCGTGGCACGGTAGAAGCTCACCAACCGAACTTATTGACAACACAAGAGACAGAGAGTCGTGGAGAAACATGATCGCCTACGCCAGTCGGCATGGCACTTGATTGAATTGTAAAATAGTCTTCTTAATTGATTTGGCTTTTCATTGGTCACTTTGTATTGATAGTCAATGGAAAACACGAAAAAGTCAAATAAATCACTTTAGACGTATGTTTTCCAAATAGCCAGCAAATCTGGTATTGTCGTTTGGCCAAGACTTAACTGCTCTTCCAACAAAAGGGTCTAAATTCAATCCCGGTAAGACGATTCTACAGTCAATCTAGCTGTACATTTGGTTAACATTAACGCAGTGGGGAAGAGCATCACTACATCACCCCCCCCCCCCCAACCCTCCAATAGGAAACTATGATTTATCTTCCATCCCTACACTATTATAAGGGATATAACTACCTTTTTTCTTCTTCAGTTTCTTTAGAAAAGGAAGACCATCATCACGCTACTAAAACGTCGATCTTCTTCTTCTTCTTCTTTCGTTCACTTGAAACATGTCTATATCTGTAATTCTGTCTCCTTAATAAAACTCACTGTCTTTTGTAGTTCATACAGTGTCCCATAGAGCTTTGATTCCAGTGTTGTTTCCTCTGGCCAATATGTCTGCCTCAGCGGTTCATGCTCAGAACACTCTTGAAGTATATGTTTGGCACTCTGTGCTGCCTGTCCACATGTACACATGGCCGTGTTGCCAATCTTGAACTTTGTATACATGTGACTGCGGAGTCGGTTGTGTCCTGTTCTGAGACGTAGAATTATAACTTGTTCTGATCTGTTCATATTGTGATAGTCATCTTGTGTTGGTGTTTGTGGCTTTCTTATTGACTTTATCATCTGTTTTTTCTGATGGTAGGTGATTGGTATATCTGGTTGGTCTTCGGCAGCACCTTCCTTAGCCAGTTGGTCTGCTTTTTCATTTCCTGGTATTCCACAGTGAGAGGGTATCCACTGCATGGTTACCCTATACTGGTAAGACAATTCGCTAAGTAGTTTTTTTAAGTCTGTTAGTTTTCCAGACTGGAGAGCTTGAAGCACTGACCTTGCATCTGTCAGGAATACCACAGGCTGTAGGTCAGAGTTGGAGTTCAGCAGTTTTTTAGCTGCCACACTAATTGCCTGGATTTCTGCATCATAATTATTGCAGAATTTTCCTGTCGGTGTTCTGATTGTATCTCTAGGCTTGTGTGGATATTCTATATATACACCTGCACCTCCATTCCTCACAGCATTCTGTGCTGACCCATCTGTGTACACTCTGACCCATATATCTTGTGGATATTCCTCATCCAGGAAACTGAGGGTGACTGTCATTCGCTGCACACTGTTCTGTTCGTCCTCACTTAGTATTCCTTTCACATGGGTCTGAATGTATATTGGCATTCCATGGCTTTCACTCCACGGGGTTTGCTCTGGTACAGACCTTAAGGGGCTGTCAACTTCAGGTAGGTCTGTAAGTTGTCTACGGAGTCGTTTAGCTTGATGGATAAAGCTGCTCCTTTTCAGTCGTCCCATTGCTAGATTTTGGAATCTTTCCTTCATTGGATGACTTGGCATACACTGAAACTTTTCTGCTTGAATTAGTACTTTTGTGTCTCTGCGTTCGCCAAGTGTTTGCATTCTTCCCATTTTCTGCATCTCTGCTATGGGTGTTGATTTCATTGCTCCCAACATTATTCTAAGTGCCTGGTTTTGCACTTTATCTAGATCTTGTAATGTGGTGTTTGATGCAGGACACCACGCAGCTGAACCGTATTCCAGGTGTGGTCTTATGCCTTGCTGGTAAACTTTACTGAGTATATTTCCACTGGCTCCCCATGTGGTTCCACTTAGTTTTCTCAGAATAGCTAGCTTCCTCCTGGCTTTTGTTGTTGCTTTGTTTATGTGCTGCTTCCATGTCAGCTTATCATCAAAAGTAACTCCGAGGTATGTGGGTTGTTTGTCTTCTTTCAAGAGCTCTCCATCTATCTTGATATGACCAGCTTTTTGTTTTGGTGAGAGGGTAAAGAGTGTAGTGCTGCACTTATCTGTGTTAATGCTGACGCACCATCTATTAGCCCATAAGGTTAGGGAATCAATAGCTCTTTGTATTTGTTTAGTGGCCACTGTTGCATGTTCTTCCGTGCACCAGATCACCAGGTCGTCAGCATACATTGCCACTTTGATCCCGTGTGGTAGTTCAGCAACTAG
The DNA here is from genome assembly GCA_034231615.1 of Meghimatium bilineatum. Taxonomy (NCBI): domain Eukaryota; kingdom Metazoa; phylum Mollusca; class Gastropoda; order Stylommatophora; family Philomycidae; genus Meghimatium; species Meghimatium bilineatum. The sequence continues at coordinate 23,313,436 of CM067319.1, forward strand.
GTCATTGATGTAAACCAAGAAAAGTGTGGGTGACAGGACTCCTCCCTGGGGGACTCCATGACGCAGTAGAACTTTCTTGCTCTTGCGACCATCTAATTGTACCCTGGCTCTTCTATTATGCAGGTATGCTTTTACCCATTTGTACATTCTTGAGCTAACCCTGCAATTTCGCAATTTCTTTAGGAGCCCTTCTTTCCAGACCTTATCAAATGCTTTCCTGAGGTCTATCCATGCTGCTAGTACCAGTTTCTTTTCTTGGAAGGCATCCTCAATCTCTTGGGAGAGGTAGGTTGCCTGATCTTCAGTAGAGTAGCACTGTCTGAAACCTGCTTGCTGTGATACCAGAAGGTTTTCACTTTCAAGGTACCACTGCATCCTAAGATTGATAATGCGTTCCATTGTTTTACATAGACAGCTTGTGAGGCTGATGGGCCTGTAGTTGGAGACTGTGTTGCCATCTTTTCCTGATTTGAGGAGTGGTATCATTATTGCTTCTCTCCACGCCTGTGGTACATTACCTGTGGACCAGCTTGTGTTAAAGATCTGCAGTAGCTTTGCTCTTGCTGCACTTCCCAGGTTTCTAATCATTTCATTGGACACTCCATCAGCTCCAGGGGACTTTTTCATTTTCAATTTGGATATTGCATGCTCCAGTTCTCTCATTGTGATTGGTGCCTCCATGACTTCAGGTATAGGTTCACCTTGTCCAATGTTTTGCTGGTTCTCTCGAACCTCCTGTTGTTTGTCTGGGCTGACTTTGACGTTATTGTCTTCTGCAAAGGAATCTGCAAAGTAATCAGCTGCATGTTTACCTGTTAAAATGTTTCTATCTTTATACAGTGTGATCCTGGTATTTCTCCCTGTACCTTCATCATTTAGTTGTTTTACAAGTTTCCATAATTTCCTAGTATCTCTTTCTAGGTTCAGCGACTCTGTTTTTTCTTTCCAGCTGCTCCGTCTGGCTTGTAACTTGGCTCTTTGAAATTTAGCCTTTGTTTGCTGATATTTGTTGTGATGTTCTTGGCTAGGTCTGTTCTCAGCCTGCTGTCTAGATGTTTCCATCTCATTTTGCAGCTTTTCCAGTTCATCATTCCAGTAGGGTTTGTAGTTTTTGCGTGCCCCCCTGGGTATGGTTTTACTAGCAGCATGTAGTATACATCTATTAAATTCACTCACTGCTCTATTGATGTCTTTGTCCAAGTTCATGTCCTTAGATGGAACACTGGTTAAATGCTGGTACATTTTCCAGTCTGCCCTTTTATAGTTCCACCTAGTGAGCGTGCTGCTGTCCATGGTAAATTCATTGTGGATTTCCAGAAATACTGGTCTGTGGTCACTACCTCCAAGCTGCTTTCCAACAACACGTGTGATGTTCCATTCCAAGCCTGGTGAGTGGAATGCTAGGTCTGGTGTAGAGGTGGTGTGCCATGCTCTCGAGTAGAAGGTTTGGCGAGTCTGCTGGCTGGTTAATAAGGATGAGATTATTTTCATCCTGCCAGCTCTCAAGTTCCTCACCTCTCTTGTCGATATGATCGTAGCCCCAGCTCTGAGAGTGGCTGTTGAAGTCACCACACACCATAAGTCTCTCTTTGTCTGGAATTGTGTCTAGTGCCAATGGTTTATCATTTGGGCAGTAGTAGTTCAGGAGATGGAATTCTGCACTGTCTGTTTTTAGGTGGAGCATCTGGTATTCTGCCCCTTCCATATATACTTCAAGCTGACATGCGCTGATATTGTTTTTAACAAGTGTCAGAATTCCACCCTTTCGCCTGTCCTTTCGGTCAGATCGGTAGCACTGGTAGCCTCTGATTTTGAAGGCTATGTCGCTGCTGAGGTGTGTTTCTTGGATACAGCATATGTTAACTTGTTCTTCACTGAGGACATTTTCAAGTTCCAATTTTTTGCTGTATCCATCTCTTTTACTGTTGACACCCTCAGCATTCCAGTGCATTATTTTTATTGGTCGTTTGTTTGTTTGGCCAGTAGCTCTATTCCCTTGCCTCCTGGCTCCTCGGGGCAATTGAGAAGGACTTCCAGTAACTGAGGTTGGGCCCTTTCGAGGTATAGGGCCCGGCACCGTCCCTGCCTGAACGTCCGCCACAGGGCAGGCACCATAACTATTTATAGATGTAGACATGTTTCCATTGTGTTTTGTGCGTGGCATCCTGATTATCTGTGCGCCTTTTGGCTGGATGCCTCCGTCTTCAGCACTCTGCTTACTAGGGCAGGACTATTGTCCTGCTCGAGTGGGACTGCCCGACCAGTCTTAGTTTCCAGCCCCTGATGGCTGAACTAAGCCCCATCACCTCTGCACGGTGCTGGTCTCGATGGAGAAACGTCGATCAAACAAGAAACTAATATTGCTATCTAGATGGAGCAGAGAAAATGAGCACATTTCATACCTGAACAGGTCACAGCCGACTAAATACTCACTTTCATAGACTGAGATTAGTTCTATATCCGTACTCATGTGGACATGTCACAAGAGACTAAACACCCATATAAATTGAGATTAGTTCTACAACATCTTTGCTCAAATGGACAGGTCACAACAGACTGGATGTTGCTCAACTTCCGGTTATTGGCGCGGGCTGGCGATTGCCATAACAAAAAGAAAGTAAAGTTCGGTGTTTCAGTGTTTTCTAAATGGGATATGTTATTTCCTTTCTGAATGTGATAAGTTGAAACATGGTTTAACCATTCGGAGACAAAGAAACAACATGATGACAGGTCTAGCAAACCTATAGTGTAGATCTAACATGCTCGTAGGAAATATGGACAGTTCTCAGAAGAGAACAATCGAAATCAAATGTAAACAAACCAACAAATGTGAAACATGAAATATATGTGGATTAAGAAACAAAGCATAATATTTTATAGGAAATTAAGACACGAAATATAACAATTTTAGGCTTGTCAGGCTCCAGAATTAAAAGTACTAGAAGGAAACAACATATAAACTACACACTACTCTATGCAGGAGTTGGCTCAATTACACGCCATGCGCTAAACACGGGGTCGGATTTATACTTGACCCAATTCTTTGGAAAGGAATAGTTGATATCAAATACGTGTCGGAAATAATAACAAGAGTTAATGTGACAGTGATCGATATATGTACAACCAATATTCAAGAGTACGCATCATGTGATTTCCAAAACAATGAAGATGAGTGTGAATAATATTTTTGACAACTTAAATGATACTGTTGGACAGCTTAAACAGATAAGGAAAATAGTATGTCATGGGAGACTTTAATGCGCACTTAGGAAAGGATGGAGACGGAATAGAAGAATATCTAGGATCATTTGGTGATATACGACGAAGAAGAAACACTAAATGATATACAGATTCTTAGAAACATGCAACCAATATAACTAATTCATAACAAATACCTTATTCAAACACACTTAATTCAGAAGCACATATGGTACAAATGGAATTACCTTAAGTGCAAAAGTCAAATAGACTTTATATCAGCAAAACGAAATACACGTAGGCCTATTATAAGAGATTCGAGAACAATACCAAATATATGTGCAGACAACGACCACAAGGCTGTAATAATATCAGTTAAAATAAATAGAAAGAAGAACAACAAGAAACACAACAAAATAGATAGAACAAACATGCAAGTTAAACTTTAAAAACTATCAGATACCAATATACGAGAACAATACAAACAAAGAATCTTAGAAGAATTTGTAAAGCAAACAATAACTACCAAGTCATTTGAAGAAAAATGAGAAATATTCAAGAAAACCATAATGTAAATGGCAGAAGAAACATGTGAATACATGAAACACAAAAGTAGAAAACCAAATTAACACCATGGTGGAACAAGGAAGTTAAATGTTCCATAACAGATATGAAACAAATATTCAAGAAATGGGCTGAAAACAAAGCCCATGAAGATTATATTGAGTACAACTCAACCAAATCAATGACAAAGAAAATCGTTAAAGATAAAAAACAAAAAACTTGGCAAGAATATGACGAATCATTAAATACAGAGTACAAACCAGCATCAAAAATTCTACACGAACATTAAGAATGAGAAACACGGAAGACAAATATTAACCAACCAAATAAATAAATAATGAAAATGGAATGAACATCAATACCCGAAAATAATCATGGAAAAGTAGAAACAATATTTAAAGAATTGCTAAATCTAAAAGATGGAGGAGACGACAATATAATAAACAATATACCGTAAGAATTAGAAACAAAGATATTGCTAGCAGAAATAGAAAATATCATACAAACAGCCCCATCAAAACAAAGCCACAGGATCCGATAACATACAAGTCAAATTAATCAAGATCGCAACAGATATGGGAATACAATTTTTACAAAGGTTGTTTAACATAATATTGAATACACAAGAAACATTAGAAGACTGGAAAAAATGATGTAATAACACATATTTTGAGGAAAAAATGCATCACGAGATTGCACAAAGTACAGAGTTATTTCACTTCTAAACCTCACTGGGAAAAATATTCAACAAGATTCTAGAAAGAAGATTACGAACATTCATCGAACCACACCTTGACAACACTCAAATGGGATTCCGTAAGAATAAGAGCTGTACAGATGCCATTTTTACCCTTAGACAACTGGAAGAAAAAATAACAATGGAAAAGAACGAATTGTATATCGCGTTTGTCAACCAAGAAAAAGCCTTCGACAGAGTAGACAGACAACAACTATGGAAATTTCTATCAAAATATTTGGTTCCACAACACCTAATCAACTTGAGGAGGAGTAAATATACGGGTAGTCAATGTGCAAGTCAGAACAAGTGTAGGGCTTTCAGACAAATTCAACTACCAGAAAAACGGTTCTGGAGGCATTGAAAGAGTTAAATGCGAGACGAAGCCTAATCAATAATATAAGAAAAAAGACAATCTTAATTTTTCGAATTACCGAACTACAATTTTTTGTCCACTCTAAAAAACACGATATGATTAACTGACATAATCATGTGTTCTCAACCAGTGAGGCTTCTTGATATTAGGGCATGACTAATTAATGGAATTTCACTGCTAAAAACTATTTTTGTAATAAGACGGCTGCTTACTGTATAAAATGTTATATTATGCACAATTTAATAATGTATATAAATATATAACCACAAGAGAAATTGTTTCAACACTAAGATAACATTTTCTAAGAGTAATAATAGCGTCATTGATATTGGAAAGCTGCATGCACACAATCTCTGCGATCTAACAAGTAGTTTCGTAGAGAAATCTCGTATAACCATGTTTATGAATTAGTAAACTGACTCTAGAAACTTATTGTAGGAACATTTTGTTTCCGTCTAAATTTGTAACACTTTCCACATTCCCATTCAAGGGGTGTTCGCTTCTTACAAATCCTGCGAATGCTGCACGTGGACCGCCAAGGTGGAACATGGCGACTGCTGGGTTCCGTTGTATATATACACAGACAAGTGGGTAATCCATGTTTTATTGCTCGTTTGTTTTTATTATTGTAAAATTGACATTATAACCTGATCCGATACTTCATGTACAATATTGTAAAGTGTCTAACATCAGTTGAAACATCCCCTGAAACATCCCCTGTCATAACATTACTTCAAACATCCTTGTCTTAACAATACTTTTTCTTCTTATTTCGTTCGCCAATAATGCCTATATCTGCAGTGCTGTTTCTTGTATACATTGTTGACTAATGGGTTTCCCAAGACATCTGATTCATCTAATAGAGGAACTTTACCAAGATCAAAAGGCTCCATTGAAGTTAGAGGACGATCTCTCAGAGTGGTTTGAGGTACAGAGTGGAGTAAGGCAGGGATGCACACTCTCCCCATACCTGTTCAACATCTATGCAGAAAGTATAATGAGGAACGTGAGAGAAGACATACACAACGCAGACTACCACGCTTTAAACATCGGTGGATTCTTAATCCCGGAACTACGCTACGCAGACGACGCGGTGCTTCTTTCAAAGGATATAAAGGGATTAGAACAACTAATCAAGAACACAAAGAAATATAGCGAAGCACAAAATTTGTATTTAAACACGCATAAAACAAAAATCATGTCAACAGATATAACAACACAACAACCAACAATCTAGACAATACCGAGATAGAATGTGTGGATAAATTTGAATACCTAGGAGCAAGCATCAACGGTGCAGGAGACTGCATGGCAGAAATAAGGAAGAAATTGTCAATGGCATATTGCAAAAAACACGGCTGAAAAACATATGGAAAAACAACAAAATGGAAACGACAGTGCTAATTTTACGAACTTTTATTTTTCCGGTTGCAACATACGGCTGTGAAACATGGACCCTAAGTAAAACAGCGGCAAAGAAGATCTGCCTTCGAGCTGAAATGCTACAGGAAGATACTTAGAATATCATGGAAGGATAAAATCAGAAACTCAGATATTATAAACACATTGAATATGTCAGAGTGTTGGTTACTAAACACAATAACAAAAAGAAAATTACGCCTGTTTGGTCATATAATGAGACACAACTGTTTAGAGAGACAAATAATGGAGGGAAGAGTACCTGGGAGAGGAGAAAGGGCAGACCAAGAAGACGATGGACTGACGACGTTAAAGATAACATGAATACATCGCTAGAAAATGCAAACCACATCGTCCAAGACTGAGAGATGTTCAGAGAGTTCATTGGGAAGACAACGTTCTGGGGGGGGAATACGTCACATGACACAAAGTGTAGTTGAATAGCTTAGGGGTTGTTTTTTTCTAAGAACGAACGTTTTTAGTCGAATAGCCTGTTTTTTAATACGTTTTAAAGATTTCTTTCATTAGCTCTCTAAGCTTTCCCACTCAGTTTCCTAGAATAACTGTCTTCCTTCTAGTCTTTGTTTCTAATTTATATGATGTTTCCGTCTCATTTTGACATCAAATGTTACACCACAATACGTGGGTTGGTCGGCTATCTCTAAGACTTTTTTTTTAAATAGATGTTTTCTTCTCCTTGTTTTCTTGAACGTCTAAAGAGGGTTGTGGCTGACTTGTCTGTATTAATATTTAGACACCATTTGTCCGCCCAATTGGTCAAAATACCCATGACTCTACAGCATTTTTGTGGAAACCACAGTGCACTCATGTCTGCACCATATAACTAGGTCATTTGCATACAGTGCCGCTCTATTTCCATGGGGTATTTCTTCAGTTAAATAGTTGATAAACGTGAGGAAAAGAGAGCGAGAGAACTCCTACCAGAGGCACTCTGTGGCATAGTAGTACCTTCTTATTTTCTTGTCATTTACTTGTTCCCTGGGTCTTTTATTGTGAAGAAAGGCTTTGATCCATCTATACATATTGCCACTTTTCTTGTAGTTTCTCATTCTTTGAAGAAATCCTATTTTCCATACCAAATCAAAAGCTGTCTGTAGATCAATCCATGTCACCAATACTAATTTCTTGTCTTGGAAAGCAACCTAGATTTCCTGTGAAAGGTGTCTAGTTTGATCTTCCGTGGAGTAGCATTGTCAAAAGTCTGCCTGCTGTTGTGCACGAAAATGTCTATTTTTAAGTGATTTTTTAGTCTTAAGTTTATGAAGGTCCATTTTTTGCACAAACAACTTGTAAGACTAATTGTTCTGTAACTAGTTTCTGTTGTTCATCTTTATTATGTTTAAGAAGAGGGACCTTAACTGATTCCCTCCAGATTTACAGGATTTTCCATGTAATCCAGCTAATATTTAAGATTCCAATAGTTTCCTCATTACTGTTGTCCCTAAATGTTTAATTATTTCATTTGATAATTCATCAATACATGGGGATATTTTTAGCTTTAGTTTAGAGACAGCTAACTCCAATTCGCTATATGTGAACAGTGTATCCATAATTTCATCTGCGTTGTTTTCATCGCTGTTTCTGGTCTGGGAATACTCCACCTCACTTTGTTAGTATCTCTGTTTCTCTAGACTAATTTCAATATTGCAGTCTTCAGAAAATATCCTAGCAAAATTACCTACTACTTGCTTTCATGTAATCATGTTGCCATCCTCTACAAAAGTTATGTCTGTGCTTCCTTATGTGCCCTCATCATTTAGCTGCTTGACCAGTTTCCACAATTTTCTTCCGTCCTTTTCAAAATTTAAGGATTCGGTTGTCTCTCTCCAGCTCTTTGTTCTAGCTTCTAGCTTGGCTCTTTGAAATTTAGATTTTGCATGTTGATTCTTGTTGTGGTGTTCCTGGATTGGGTTATTTATTTTTCATTTCCGTCCGTGCTTTTTCAAATTCTTCTTGCAGCAGTTCTAGTTGTTTACTCCAGTACTGCTTGTATTGTTTACGTGCTGTTCTTGGTATTGCTTCTTTGCCAGCTTGACGAATACATTTATTGAACTTTGACTATGGTGTTTATTTCCTTCCTTATCTATTTGTCAATATAGAACACTATTGATATGACTAAATAGCCCCCAGTTTGATCTTTTTATATTTCCATCTTGGGAGGGTACAGATATTTCCTGTGAGTTTTTTTTTAATACTAAGGAAGACTGGTCGGTGATCACTACCTCCAAATTGCTTTCCCACTGTTCTGTTCATTTCCCATGCTAGGTCTGCTGAGCACAAGGCCAAGTCTGACGTGGAAGTATTTTGTCATGCTCTTGAGTAGTATGTTGGAGAATATTTCGGCTTATTAAGCAATAGAAGACATTTGTCGTCTAGGCAGCTTTCAAGTTCTCCTCTTTTATCCATCTGGTCATTACCCCAGATATGTGTAGTAGTAAGTAAGTAAAGTAACCCATAGCATTTATTAATGCCGTAGGGGTGTGAGATGTTAGAGATCTCACATTTCAGAGGCTCCGCGATTGAGGGTGGTAGCCATCTCCTCTCCCTCGCAGTCTTTACTTCCCGGATTAATCCGGTACACATTTAAGGCTGGGTCGACTCGGGAGCCGTTGGGGAATGAACCCAGGACCACTCATATGCGAAGCCAGTGAGCTAACCACTGCGCTAACGCGGGTCACTATGTGAGTGGCTGTTAAATTTCCACACACTATCAATCTTCCTCTGTATGGTATTGTATCCAGGGCATGAGGTTAGTCATTTTGACAGTAGTAATTTTTTAGATTTAAGTCTGTGTTTTTTATTTTATATAAATGGCCTGATATTCTGCTCCATCCATGTACAGTTCAGCTGATATCATTTTTGACTAATAAGTATACTTCCTTTTCTCCTTATCTTCTGTCTGTTGGATTATCTCTAAAGCACTGATAAGCTGTAATTTTAAAGGCTACTTCTTTGCTGATGTTTCGCTTTTATACAGCAAATTCTGACATATTCCTTAAGAGGGTTCTCTCTAGTTATAATTTCTTGCTAAGGCGATCTTGTCTGCTATTTATACTTTCAGTATTCCAGTTCATTGTTCAAGTAGTTTTTCATTGGTTAGAAATGTTTGTTAGTCAATAATATTACCCTTGTGGCCCCTAACTGCGCAAGGCTCTCGAAGAGGACATTTAGTCGCTTGGAGTGGGCCCTTTCGAGGTATATGGCCCAGTGCTACTTCTGTCTTGTTACGATGACGTTCTGGTTCTGGCGGTGCACCTTATGGCCAAATGTTGCTGATGTCAGCACCTATACTTGCTAGGCAGAACTCGTGTTGTATGAATGTAGGAGGGCCCAGCAAGTCTTAGTTTCCAGCCTCTTTTGGCTGGACTAAGCCCCATCATCTCGTCAAAGAACTGGAGGAACATTACTTCAATCACCCCTATAATAGGATTACTTCAAACATCCTGTTCTAACATCAGCTCAAACATCATTGTCTTAACATCAGTAAAAACATCCCTATTCTGATATCACTTCAAACATCCCTGGCCTAAAGTCAGCTCAAACATCCCTGTTCTAACATCAGTACAAACGTCCATGTCCTAGCATCACTTCAAACATCATATTACAACATTACTTCAAGTATCCCTGTTCTAACATCAGTACAAACGTCCATGTCCTAGCATTACTTCAATCATCATATTAACATAATAAATGATGTATATTTAACACATTTCTATCTACATCAGTGCACTTGTGTTTCAGGAACTGATAACCACCCTGTACATAGGATTTCTAGGATTGATATTCTCATCCTACTTCGTCTATCTGGCAGAGAAGGATTCTGGTGAGGACTTCACAAGTTACGCAGACGCCCTGTGGTGGGGTGTGGTAAGATGCATGAATCTTATAGTGTTGACTTTTGGTCGGGTTCCGAATCTGATACAAATCATCAGCTTACTGCTTTTCTGACTCCACGTTCGTTGGAAGAGATAGTTACACGACTCCTTCTTTCACTGTCAGACTTCCACATTGATGATTTTGACAAATGTGGCAGTCAAGCCCACACTCTGAGCAATGTCGTAGAGTTTTTCTTGAAAGATTACTGGACATGACAATGAGTCTCTTCGTTCTTCATCATACGTTGGGCGAGTCTGAAACAAGTGTTCGGCTGTGATAGTACTGGTGAGAATTTTTAGATGAATTAGTATGAGTCAATAGCGAGAATGCCCGAATTCGGAGTGAGGATGGGACTGGCCCGTAGAGAACACCTGACATATATTTCAAAAATAGCAGTGAACCAACATAGAACAGGAACCATCAGCCGTTATACCATGAGAGACTTACTGCAGCAGAGATCTGAGCACCTATGGACGTAACCGATGTGCAACGAGGATAATCAACATACCTAGGACTGGTGCCACAGGTGCGGTGCATAAGTCTATTGAACCGATCTTGTATGTGTGATATAAGTAGTATTGCAATCTGCCATGTCCTGTTCCAAGTAGGAAAAAGATAACCTGGTCCCGCCTGAAGAGCTGATTGTAAGCAGAAAACTTACACTTGCGAGTGCTGAAATTTCAATAATAATTGAACGAGTGTGTTCTATACAGGACTTCTCAATTACTTATTCTGCATTACGTAAATGAAAACAACACCACAAGCAATTCCTTTATATTTTTAATCATTATTTTGTTGTGTTATTCAGTTGTTTACTTCTAATCATCGATCAATACCACTGTTTCGCCAATCCATCAACTCTATCGTTACCACTGACTTCTGTATGACCTGGATTGTAGATCCGTGCGATACTTGAGACGTTGCTAAGAAAAGTAACCCAATCCTTTTTAATCATGAAATTTGTTATTTTGGGTAGCACACTTTGAGAGACATAGAATCTGTGTTTTCTATTGCTAATAAAAGATGGGTCCACAAATTGTGCATCACTTAGCCAAAATGTTATTTGGATTTCATTTAACGACAAGTCGAGGAATTTTGAAATTGTCTCTTCCTGAGACAGGTCAACCTGACTAGAATAGTGAGTCGCTCATAGCGGTCTTGTGAAATACCAAGTTTTGCTCAGATGTCAGCTCAAGTAATATCCCTTTTATGAAGCTGTTTATCAACTAGCTATGAACATTTAGCATTCGATTGTATGATCAGTCTCGTACCCGCTAAGTGATCGGTGTATATTCTCGCGGTCAAACCTACACTTAGTTTACAAATTAATTATAATGACAATTCATTTACCATACCCAGATTAAAAGAGTTAAATTTGAAATGTGACCATGCAAAAAATTAGCATCGTTTTGGACTTTAAAGAATGTTTGTCAAACAATAGCCAATTGGAGCAGTCTTATATTTGTGGATATACGCAAGGGAAGTTCGGTGCACCTAGAGACGAGTTATGTGTACAATGATATACGCAAGCGAAGTTCGGTGCACCTAGAGACGAGTTATGTGTGCAATGATATACGCAAGGGAAGTTCGGTGCACCTAGAGACGAGTTATGTGTGCAATGATACATTTATCAGGCAATGTGACACTGAAACTCCATTAAGACGATCATTTAATAGATAATGACACTCAACTAATCAGAATGATCCTTCTAATTTGTCACTTCAACCTCCATATATTACAATGGAGACACATAGTAGTTGCACTGGCACTTGACATGCATATCATAAGAGTTAATTAAGGACACTGGTGTGTTATTGATCATCCACTAATGATGCCCGCTATAACGAAGCACGTTGAACAACTATAGCTTGGCTTGTGGGTGAGAATACAATTTTTATCTACAGAATCTTGCTTGTTCGGAGAATCCACATTGGAAGTCACGACACAGTCCCGTCCGGATTAAAAGACTGGCCAGAATGTAGCATTCTACCCTGTAGCCACATTGATCACACAATCATCTGTAGCCACACTGAGTCAAACAGTCATATATAGCAACATTGAGTCAAATAATCATATATAGCAACATTGAGTCAAATAATCATTTTAGCCACATCGAGCCAAATAATAATATGTAGCCACATTTAGTCAAACAATCATTCGTAGCCACATTGAGTCAATCAATCATGTATAGCCACATTGAACCAAACAATAATATATAGCCACATTCAGTCAAACAATCATATTTACCCACATTGATTCAAACAATCATCGGTAGCCACTTTGAATTTAAAAAAAACATATGTAGCCACATTGCGGCAAACAATTATCTGTAACCACGTTGTGTCTAATAATCATCTGGGAATAACTAAATCTCTCTAATAATCATGTGGGAATAACTAAATCTCTCTAATAATCATGTGGGAATAACTAAATCTCTCTAATAATCATCTGGGAATAACTAAATCTCTCTAATAATCATGTGGGAATAACTAAATCTCTAATAATCATGTGGGAATAACTAAATCTCTCTAATAATCATGTGGGAATAACTAAATCTCAACGATCCCATTAAAAAATTACTCATGTAAACATTAATACACTGTTGGGAGTACAATTCGTAATACGCCTGGCAAAGGTAGCAGAATCATGAGTGACTGATACGTACTCCTTCAGTGAATCATCATCATTGGATGTCATCATAACTTCAACATTAGGAGGGAGGAGTCTGAAAAAGTTTGACAAATGTTGACAAGAATGCGGGGGTGGGCGTTGACAAAAACTGATGCCAATAATAATGATTTATATACTAATTAAATTGTTTGAATTTACTATATTTGTCTACAAATTTGAAATACATCATGTAGTTTATGCGTATTTTTATGCTGTTTTTTTTTTTGGGGGGGGGGGTGAGGTCATAAAAATTGACATAAAACATAATTAAATATGGGTGTGGGTGTGGGTTCTAAATTAAAGACAGTTTTTGAGAAGGGGAGATGGGATCAAAATTTTACACAAGTGTTGACGTTATTTATGCAAAGTGCATTATTATTATCAACAATAATATCATGAGCCATTTGAAAATATAGTTAACTTTAGTTTTCATGGCTTCAGCGATGTCAACAGTTCAATGTATCCACAATTCATCCCTCATAATCTTTTCATGACAAACAGATAACCGTCACCACAATCGGATATGGCGATACTGTCCCAAAGACATGGATGGGAAGAATCGTAGCCTCGTGTTTTTCTGTATTCGCTATTTCATTCTTCGCACTGCCAGCGGTAAGTTTTACATCAATATTTACAGAAAATATATTTCACTGTCAGCGGTAAGTTTTACATCAATATTTACAGAAAACATATTTCACTGTCAGCGGTAAGTTTTACATCAATATTTACAGAAAATATATTTCACTGTCAGCGGTAAGTTTTACATCAATATTTACAGAAAATATATTTCACTGCCAGCGGTAAGTTTTACATCAATATTTACAGAAAATATATTTCACTGTCAGCGGTAAGTTTTACATCAATATTTACAGAAAACATATTTCACTGTCAGCGGTAAGTTTTACATCAATATTTACAGAAAATATATTTCACTGTCAGCGGTAAGTTTTACATCAATATTTACAGAAAATATATTTCACTGTCAGCGGTAAGTTTTACATCAATATTTACAGAAAATATATTTCACTGTCAGCGGTAAGTTTTACATCAATATTTACAGAAAATATATTTCACTGCCAGCGGTAAGTTTTACATCAATATTTACAGGAAACATCTGAAATAAAATTTTGCAATGTTCTTAATAACTTGTTAATTGTTGGCAATGTATGTCTCTTTTCAATAAAATCAACATAATTTCAGTATCTTCTGTATGTTTCACTCTCTTTGTGTATGTCCATTTGCCTGTATGTTTGCCTATCTATACGTCCGTATGCATGTCTGTCTTTCTAATCTGTTTTGTTTTTCACCTCTGTCTGTCTACTAACCTGTATCTTCCTGTGGGTCCTCAGCAAATCACTTCTATCTTGACCTATCTTTAGCTATTACAACCAGTTCTTTCCATGTCTTAACCATCCATTGAGTATCGCTTTCTTCCAGATATTTGTTGAACACGATCGTTTCTTCTTTCTCCCTGTGGATTGCAGAACAATGCCCATCTTACATTGATTTCTGTTGGTCTTCTTAATGTGTTTCTTCAAGACCACTTCTTGAATTCTATCTCTATCGGTGTCTGTTTAGTCTTTTCCATTAGTTCCTCATTAGTAATCGTATTCTACTATTTTCATACGTTCTGTTCTACGCAGGCATCCATTGATGAAGGTATGTTTGTTTTTTCACTGCCCCATTTGTTACTGTTCATGATATTCTGAGCTATGTAGCAGTAATCTCAGTATATTCATATCAATTACCGAGTGTTGATAATTACTGGTCATACTGCAGTAATCTCAGTATATTCATATCAATTACTGAGTATTGAGAATTATTAGTTTCACAGCAGTAATCTCAGTATATTCGTATCAATTACTGAGTATTGAGAATTATTAGTTTCACAGCAGTAATCTCAGTATATTCGTATCAATTACTGAGTATTGACGATTATTGGCCATACAGCAGCAATGTCAGTACATTCATATTAATTACTTCATTTCTAACCACATTTGTCAAAAAGCATTTATATTATAGAAATCTAGAGGATTATCTGAACAGCTTTTGAAAATAGCTTTTATCAGTCTGGTTTCAACCATCTGTCACAATATGATATCTTCACTTATCAGTTCCGCTCAATGAACTTCCATTCAACTGGAACAGTCTTTGTCAAGGCACGAGCAGTTATTCTCCTAATAAATTAGTGTAGATTTCGCGCAACAACTGTAGGTTATTTTTTGTTTTGTTCTGGAAATATGCGGGACAAGAATAATCCGATTGTCAATCTGTGAGACAGCTTTCTATCGAAGGGTGACAAAACAGCTGCATTGGTATGTCTGTGTTAGTGTGTTTGTGAGATGTCACTGGTAGTTGTGACAAATTAACTGCATTGGTATGTATGTGTTTATGAGACGTCAGCTGTAGTTGTGCTAGTGTGTTTGTTAGATGTCAGTAGTTGTATTAGTGTGTTTGTGAAATGTCATTGGTAGTTGTGTTAGTGTGCTTGTGAACTATCATTGGTAGTTGTGCTAGTGTGTTTGTTAGATGTCAGTAGTTGTATTAGTGTGTTTGTGAGATATCAATAGGTGTGTTTGTGAGATGTCATTGGTAGTTGTATTTGTGAGATGTCATTGGTAGTTGTGTTTGTGAGATGTCATTGGTAGTTATGTTTGTCAGATGTGACGGAAAAGTTGTCAACTTTGATTTGCAATACTTTTCAGAATCATAAAGTTGACATGCGTTGTGAAGTCCTGAAAGGGGAGAAACAAAAAGATATAGATGCGATTAAGAAGGTTTAGACATGGGCTAGTTAATATTTCCCGCAGAAAGTTCTAAAATATCATGCATTAAATCTGGTAGGATGGGCTCAGCTATCATAAACTACGACGAAACGCATTCAGTTTCCCTGACTGCATACTGCTGAATAGCATGAGACGGCGTGCTGCTAAATCTTTATATCTATGTTCCTTCAGCGCCGAATGTGGTGCATAGAGTAAAAACACGAGCTATCCAGTTCGAGTGATGTGGTGCTACTGTGTGTAATTATTTCATGTTGTTGAGAATTATAATCATATCCCCTTTGATGGTTATTCTGCGGCGAGCCTCTCTTGGTCTTCCTCTTTTTCTCTTGCCATCCGTTCCCATTTTAATGCGTGCAGTTTCAGTCTGTTTTTATTAATTGTAAGGGCATGTCTGATATAATTTAATCATCATAGATGGTTAGTATGGAATCTATTTCCTATTCTGTAACAATTATTTGGTACGATAATAGTTTGATTAACTCTAACGTCCAATTGGTCGTGTTAGGGATATCATTTAAGATTTACAGCTAATGGTGTAAGTTAATGAGTTAACGGAGAATAGTTTAAGCTTACCTGCTATATTGCGTGCGTTTAATATTGAATGTAGAAGACGAGCGAAAGAAGGATCATTCTCCTGAAGATCCTCCAAACCGCGAACATGAATACAGTTTTACCCAATTTTAGTTACCTGGTCAACATTTTCAGATAGAGCACAACCATCCCAGATCACTGCTGGAATGAAACATAAGGGGATCCATTGCAATAACATATTAGAGCTATTGCATCGAATACAGTTCAAATACCTGTATAAGTACCGTTCACTAGTGCTTTCTATTGTGCTGTATAGTTGTAAGAATTGAGCATTCACTGAAAATATTCAGAAGCAATTACTGGCCTTCGAATACAAAGTTACAGACGAATTCAATGAATTTCCTATAGAGAGTATAAGAGAAATGTGTACCTAAGAAATAAAATAGAGATATATAGAGGTCCACAAGAGCCATTGTTTCAATAGTGAAATAACGAAATTTTTACATGGTTTAGACATGTATGCCGACATGATTCCTTGTCAAAAACAATACTGCAGGGAACCGTCGAAGGTGGAAGAAGCAGAGGGGGACCAAATAAAAACATGAACAGAAAACATCAAGGACTGGAGAAGACAAGATTTTTCCTCACCATCCGCATTGTTGAAGATAGAAATCGCTGGAGGACTGTGTGCTGAAGCATCCAATGTGATACTCATACGACCCTGACGGGTTACGGGATTATAGAAAGACAGATAAATGACGTGTGTTAACACAGAGCCAAAACTAGTAGCGCTTATAATAATCTAATCCCCCGCGTTACAAAAACTAATTTCATTTTGTTTGTGGCAGCCCTGGTGTGTATTACATATGGTACTACAATCCATGTCACCCCTGTCTAGTTTCGGGCTGTTTTATCATAATATTATGTTAGGTTTTTTCTGTGGATCTTGTTCAGGTTTGTCCTGTCATCGCCCCGTGATAGCTGCTCAACACTTGGTGGCTGCACTAAAATTTAGTACTAACATAAAACACATTTTGTCGGAGTCTTACAATTACCATAAACTATCAGACTGACTATAGACTATAGGGTGTTGTACGAAAACACACAAATAACAGTTTAAAGTACATTCTTAATTTTTCAACATTAATGTCTTTTTCGGGAATTTACAAAACAAACAGTGAACAAGCAATAAAAAACAAAACAATATTAAGAACAATTACAGTATCAGGGAAGCACTAGACGGCAGACATTTAACAGCACAAGTGTCCAAGATGACAATGGCCTATGTAGCCAAGTGTACACACATATTGTCATAGAGACATGTTTTATTAAATACAAAATGAAGCAGGAAATCAGAGCGAATTTTTAAAAACTATACCTGAAAACAACATGGTTAGCAATATAACGAGGACCCCACCACTCAAAATCTAAATATATGAATGGTCGGAGTTTTTGTAGATAAGCTACTGTCCTGATTGATGCTAAACAAACACCCTTTTATATTTGCACCCATATTGTAGAATATTTACTTCTTACAGTTCTTGATTATGACTTGGTGGGGTTTTGACTATCTTTAGTCATGTTTTTGTTTTCTTTGTATTTAAGTCCATGTTTCTGGCTTCACCAGGTTTTTTGTTGATAGAATTTGCTGTTTCATACCTTGCTCTTTACGCGTTAAAAAATTGTATCGTCCATATATCTAATTTCTGCTTCCCTCCAATGTTAAAAGGGTGAAACTGCATGTGCCTGGTCATCTCATGCGTTTCTCATTATGTTTCTACGTAGTTGCTAAACAGATATGGAGAGAGAGGGAGACCATCCTTGTCTTACTTCTTTCTGTAGATTGAATAAATTCTATGTTTCTACATTTATGTTTATTGCTGCTTCTTGTTCATGGTACATAATCACTATCATGTGTATGGAGTGTAAAGGGAAATCCATGCTTTCCATGGACAAGAGAGAAAACTTACTACATGTGAAATGAGATGTCTAGGAAAAGCAGCAAACAGAACCAGAAGAGATCATGTGAAAAGTGAAGAGATTACAAGAACTGTTAGAACAACGTCTTTGGTCAAATATATTGAAAGACATTGACTGAAATGATTCTGTCACTTAATGAGATTGAACCTTATTGGTTTAGATTAGATTAGATTAGATTAGATTAGATTAGATTCGATTCGATTCGATTCGATTCGATTCGATTCGATTCGATTAGATTAGATTAGATTAGATTAGATTAGATTAGATTAGATTAGATTAGATTAGATTAGATTAGATTGTTGTCTTTCATAATTTCCACAGTCCTTGTTCCTTTGTTTTTGTTATTTCTCACTGGCATTTGTTTTACTATTTATTAGTTGTATTAGTTACGAGAGACAATAATGCATTAGTATAATTGTTATGACATGTAAATTGATGTTTCACTCATTATATTTTCCTATAATAACGTGTCATATTGAACATTTTTCTCTGCTTGACCATTCTTAGAGTATTCTTTCTGACAATATAACGAATTTGAGAGACTATTCAACTTTAATTGTTTAATAACTATTAAAGTTCAATGACCTCTAAATACCCAATATAATTTGTGTACTTTCTCTGAAAGGGAATTCTTGGCTCCGGTTTCGCTCTTAAAGTTCAGCAAAAGCAACGGCAAAAACACTTTAACAGGCAGATACCAACAGCAGCATCATTGATACAGGTACATGCACACACTTTTGTAACTAATTATGGAAATGGCATGTCATCATCAATACTGGATGGTTGGCTACAAGGGACATTCAATATCGCCTGTTTTACCTTGGTGATGCACTATGCTTGGCAGCATCCTGTCTATCTCATGATGTTTCCCGTCTGCTTGTATCTGTCTACTTCTTGATCGCCGCCGCCCATCGATTCTCGATCAAGTAATGTCTCCAACAAAGCATTGTGTCATTCAAATATGTTCAAAGTATTTAATTTATTCTATTTTCTTACTTTTAATAGTTCATTTTTCATATGCAATGTTAATACCTCTTATTTGTTTTCTTCTCTTTCCATGAAGTTCTCCATATTCTTATATATATATCCACAGAGGCATCAATTATCTCTTCTAGTTGTTGTTCATTATCCATGTTTTATTTAGCCATACATTAATGTTGAATCATCATCATCAAGTGTCGTCTTCGCATCAAAGGTTGGCTGCAACAGAACTACAACATCCCCTGTCTCTTGTCTTGGTGGTCCACTCTGCTAAACTGTAACCTGTCCATCTTGTGATGTTACTCTCCCACTTGTATCTCTGTCTACCTCTTGCTCGCTTTCCTTTGACTTTACCCTCAAGTAAGCTCTTCAATAAGGTGTCATGTCTTTTAATGTGTCCAAAGTATTTCATTTGCCTGATCTTTATTTCTCAGTAATTCCTTCTTCATATTAAGTGTTTTTTAGAACCTCTTTGTTTGTTTTCTTCTCTTTCCATGATGTTCTCCCTATTCTTCTATATACCCACATCTCAAAGGTATCAATTCTTGTCTTCTAATTGTTTGTTTAGTGCCCATGTTGCTGAGCCATACATTAGTATACAATAGATATAGCATTTTATAATTCTCATTTTTAACTTGTTTGTAATTTGTTTAGAGATTACTATTTTCTTCATGTCATTTAAGGTACTTTTAGCCATTCCTATTCTCCTTTTAATTTCTGTTTAACATCTGCCATCATTTGTAACTATGTGTCCAAGATATTGATACTGTTTTACTTGTAGTTTCTCTCCATGTATGTTTGTTTAGTTCTTGTTTTTTGTGACTTTGCCAGTTATCATAATTTTTGTTTTTTTTAATATTTATATCTTTATATCAAGACCATATTATTTACTTGATTTATTAGTCTTTGTAGTTGATATTCACTTTCTGCTAAAAATACAGTGTCATCTGCATATCTCAGGTTGTTTATTATTTTCCCACTTATCTTGAGTCCTGGCATTCCTTCTAGAGGCCTATATGTTTAAAGGTTTTCTCTGTGTAGATATAAAATAGGCTGGGTGATAAAATACATCCTTGTCTTAACCCTTTTCTTGTTTTCATGTATCGTAAGTAGCTATTTTCAAATCTTATTGATGCAGTCTGTTCCAAATATATATTTCTAATCAGCCTGATATCTTTTCCATCTATGCATATTTCTTGAAGACATTTGATTAAATTTTTATGCTGGTCTGTCAAAAGTCTTGCTGTAGTCTATGAAGCAAATATATATACTTTTTTTTAACTTCTATAGGCCTATATTTATCTGTTCTTCCCTGACCTCAGTGTCTATCTTGTTTTTAATTCTTTCACATATCATCTTAAACTACTGCACTTGAAATCTTGTGTAAACCTATCTGTATTATGGAAAACATTAAAATGGTGTAAATGTAATAGAAGTTTAAGACATACAGCAAATAGTTGATTTCTTGTTCTTCTGTGTCTATCCGTACTCTAGATGTGCTAGAGAATAATGACTGGCTATTTTTCCAGATGTGTTCCAGTACCGAATTCCTAAGGCAGGGCTGACACAAACTCTGATTGCCATTTATCAATTGCCATTCCATACTGAAAATTGCGCTACCATCCTGTGATTTTTTTTGCAGCATCGTTTTTTGCAATTGAGTAATAGACCTATGTTCACATTAAGAGACATGAAGGTATGGAGAGAATGATATTGGAGGCGATGATAGTAGGTAACAGAGGTAAAGGCCGACCACTCCCCTGATAGACAGAAGACATACAGGAATTCTTGCACATATTCCCTAAATGAGGCAGGACACCTTGCTCAAGACTGAGAATAACTCAATAGATACATAAGGAAAGACTACGTTCTGGAAAGACTATGTCACCTGATGGTGACACATTTGATTAGGAAAGACTACGTTCTGGAAAGACTATGTCACCTGATGATAACTTGATCTATTCTTGTCTCTAATTTTTTTCTTGTTCTGTTTTCACCAGACCTATGCCCTATGTCATAATTATATTGTTTTTTCGGTTTATTAACAATATTCTGGAAGACTCATAGCTTCTTTCAGAAGTTAACGAATGATATGGATGCTTATAGTTCCTATAGCTTGCTGGTGACACATGCTTCTGTGTTAATTTAGGTTATATGATACTTGATTACTAATTTCTGCTGATTAAGGCCTAAATTAAGAATGATAGATGTTTTGATTGCTAAAAAACTTACATTTTTTTTCCAAGTAATATTTCAGTAAATTGAAGTTTTCCCTAGTTGTAGTCATAAAATGTCCATGTGTTTCATGTCCAGAAAAGGGAGCAAAGAATAGCAACACTGTTTACCATCCAAGCATGGTGCATGAGGCAACTAGGGAGGTTATCAGGTAAAATTGGCTCTCTCATCCCATATTGGTTCAAAGTGACCCAGACACCAAGATAAAATGGTATGTCAGGCCCAAAAGGCACAGATATTGAAGCAGAGTTGTAAATCATGACACAACACATTCTGTATTCTGGACAACATCCTCCTAATCTGCAGGAGTTTGAGAATGATCCGAGAAGACAATAAAGATCGGCATAAAAGAAGCTTGATGCCAACTTTTTCAAATATTTCTTACCCCTCCTCTAACCCACATCTTAATTCTGATTTTCTTTTTCCCTGAAACCATCCCTTCATACCTACATGTTCTCATTACATTCTCATTTTCTACCTGAAATCATCCCCTCATACCTACATGTTCTCATTATATTCTCATTTTCTACCTAAAATCATCCCCTCATACCTACATGTTCTCATTATATTCTCATTTTCTACCTGAAATCATCCCCTCATACTTGCTCTAATTTTCTACCTGAAATCATCCCCTCATACCTACATGTTCTCATTATATTCTCATTTTCTACCTAAAATCATCCCCTCATACCTACATGTTCTCATTATATTCTCATTTTCTACCTGAAATCATCCCCTCATACTTGCTCTAATTTTCTACCTGAAATCATCCCCTCATACCTACATGTTCTCATTATATTCTCATTTTCTACCTGAAATCATCCCCTCATACTTGCTCTCATTTTCTACCTGAAATCATCCCCTCATACTTGCTCTCATTTTCTACCTGAAATCATCCCCTCATATCTACATGCTCATTACATTCTAATTTTCTACCTGAAATCATCCCCTCATATCTACATGCTCATTACATTTTCATTTTCTACCTGAAATCATCCCCTCATATCTACATGCTCATTACATTCTCATTTTCTACCTGAAATCATCCCCTCATACTTGCTCTCATTTTCTACCTGAAATCATCCCCTCATACTTGCTCTCATTTTCTACCTGAAATCATCCCCTCATATCTACATGTTCTCATTACATTATCACTTCCAAATATGATAGCTTCAGCCCTGCAACAATACCTAGATATAGACCTAATACCAATGTCTCCTATTTTTAAATAACTCTTCTTCTTCTGCGTTCGTTCTAAAACTCCTACAGATTAGCAGGTTGTAGTCCAGAGAACGGAATGCGTTGTGTCATGGTTTACAGCATGGCCTTTTGGCCTGACACATCCGACTTCAGCATGACTCTGGGTCACTGGCCCTATATGGGATGGGACAGCCAATTCCATCCCATAACCTCCTTAGTCGCCTTTTACAACATGCGTGGAAGGTAAACAGTGTTGCTATTCTTTGCTCCCCTTTCGGGCCCTGGCAACACACGGGCGAAATTCCTAAAAATGTTAATTTATTTCATATTTTTCTAGTGTCTTTGGAGATGTCATGCAGCTGAGCCAAACTTTAATTCTACTTCAACATGGAAAATTTACATCCAAGACAAAACTTATAAACCTTTACTAAATCATTCGTCATCAACTTCTGCATTGACACGGTAAGAGAAAACAGTTCTATCTATAAAGTGAAGCTAGTACTGATCTGTTAGTTTGGTACAACACTTTTCATAGGAGAATCTATAATATAATAGTCGTATTCTGTCAGTTTCTCTAGAACACTCTATAAATAGCGCATTTATATCACGAAATTCTGTGCGACATCTAATCAAAACAATGTGTCATCACATTATTCAAAACAGACTAGGTTAGAGAATCTGGAGTTCTAGTTTGAGAATTACAAAATACCTAGGTTTGATTTAGTAGTAGACCCCTATGTTCTCACTTTTCAATATTTGCCTTATGTAATAGAGTCTTTTTATCAAATTTGAGACCAAAACACATAATTTAAGGCTTAATGTGGGTAGAAATACAGCACACATACAAAATTTCAGGCTTACTTAAAGTTGAAAGAAAGAAAATACAAAATTTAAACTTACATTACGCAGAAATACAGAAAAATACAAAAGTTAGCTTACTTTGAGTTGAAATAAAGAAAATTACAAAACAGAGTTTTTTGGGTTGAAATAAAGAAAATACAAAATGTAAGGCTTACATTGAGCAGAAATACAGAAAAATACAAAAATTAGGGCTTACTTTGGGTTGAAATAAAGAAAAATACAAAATGTATGCTTACTTTAGGTAGAAATAAATAACAATTCTTCTTCTTCTTCAGCATTCATTCTCAAACTCCTGCTGGATCTCTATTGCAGTAGGACAATGGCCCTATTAGATTTCCAGCAGGATATAGTCCAGAGAATGGAAATGCGTTGTGTCGCCGTTTTATTTGCGCCAATGGCCCGACACATCCGTCTTCGGAGGGAAAAATAACAATGCAAAATCTAGGGATTACTTTGGGTTTAAATTCAGGATGAATTTTTTGATAGGAATGTAATATATGCTTGATTATGAATATTCTCCATTTTGTAGATGAAATGATAATTTAATTTTTCTATATACAATGTTTTTTTATAATTCTTGTTGTATTTAGGATGGCTAGGAAGGCAAGCTTATTAAAGAAACGAAAGAATGCAAGGAATTCCTTGGAGAGGCAGGAGAGCCTGACCTCACTTACAGGACATGAAATTAATTACCAATCACGCATTCCAAGTATGTTAAGTAATGATTAGCAATTATGTGAAGTAATAAGTTGTAATTATGTAAAATAATGATCTACAATCATGTCCAGTGGTGAATTTCAATTATATGAACTAATAAGTTATACTTGTATGAAATAATGTTACAATTCTATGAACTAATGAGTTAGGCCTATAAGTGTACGAAATAATGAGTTATAATTGTAGGAAATAATGCATTATAGGCCTATATGTAAATGAGTTATGTAAATGTCATATTCAGAAGATCGTTTGTTTGTTTGTTTTGCGTTCGCTTCATTGTAACCATTACGGATATCCTTGCGATTTCCGCCGGGAGCGTGATTACGTTGTGCCACCGTTATGCGCTTTGTAGGCCTAGCACATCCGATTTCGGCATGCCTTGACAATTCGGGTGGGCTACCCTTAGCCTGTGACAGCCTCTATATCTGTCTCCAGGCACGCATAGTGGCGACTCTTCGCCCAGACGATTTCTCGTCTGACTCGCACGAGGTGTTCCACTGTCTATGAACTTGCCTCGTGTAATTGGACGTGCTGTGCCCATTGGGTACTGAACCGTTTCTCATCCGTGAGCCTGGTTCCTTAAGGGGAAGAATTCAACAGAGGTGTTGGACCCTGGCTCTTTCGCCCTCTTAGCCGAGGTGTCATTCACCGACATCGTGTACCCCTTGTCCAAGTTCGAGTCTCACACCACGCGTTTGAGAGCAAGGCGTTCTGGAGCTGAGCGTCCTTGTCCCAATAGCGCCTGAGCCCATCAGGTACTGAACCCTTTCTCTCTTCAAGTGTATTTCCGGTGTAGGAAAACCTGACAGTAGAGTTGGGCCAGGGCTACCATCGTTGCCCCCTTCTTGCCTAAGCCCATCGGGTACAGAACCCTTTCTCTTCGCGAGCATATTTCCGGTTTAGGAAGGCTCGACATTAGAGTTGGATTAGGTCTTCTTGCTTTACCAAACGCCAATTAATGGGTCTGGGTCTCTGTCTGTAAGAAACACAGGTAACTAGAAGCTCGTCTCGAGCTGACGGAGCTTGTAGTTCCCCTTTCCTAGGGACTTTTCACTTTCTATTTGCAGTTCGCGCTGCCCTCTAGCGCTGTTCTGCCCTTTCATTGTTTCATTGTACTCGGTATGAAATCTATTTGTCTCTCGCTATGCATCTACCTTTACGTGCATTTTACATTTGCAGCCCCTCCAATGTTCGTTCTGGACTGACTAGCTTCACTGTATGTAGACAGTGTCGCTATATGTGGTGATGCTGGTGGTGTCGGAGATATTGTCTGTCTATTGTGCAGTCAAATCTCTTTCCATCTGCTACCTCCACATTCTCGGACACGATCCCCAAAAGGTTTGGCCAGAATCAGCTCGAGCGGTTGTATTTCTGTTTCCAGGGTGCACCGCGTGGAGGTACATTTGGGATCTTGGTTATCTGCTAACCCTGGGTCCGCCTAGAGCAATGCGTTCCCTTTGCACCCCAGAAGATCTTTGATATCATGGTCCATTATAGTGTTGGTCTACTTCTTTTTCTCTTACCTTAAACCTTTCCCTCCATGATTAATCTTTCTAAACCATTGCGTCTTTTATGTTTGTTAATTATTAATATTTATATAGAAAGGGAGATAGCAGTAGTATTTTTTCTTGTTATGTAAAAGTTATGAGGTATGACAGCATACATCATCAGAGAGCAGCAGTTCTCAGTTCAAGAACATTAAAGATGTTGAAAAGAAGTAGTCAACATACAGAATAGAATTTTGGGGGTTATTTTGGGCTGAAATATTGAATTTTTGGGTTGTTTGGGCTGAAATATAGCATTTTTGGGTTATTTGGGCTGAAATATAGAATTTTTGGAGCTATTTTGAGCTGAAATATAGAATTTTGGGGAATATTTTTTACTTGAAACAGAATTAATTTTTGGTGGTTATTTTAGACTAAAATATAGAATTTTGGGAGTTGGACCTATTTTGAACTGAAATACAGAATGATTATTCTGGAGATTCAGTACATGTTACTGATCAGAATGGTATCTTCTTCTTCTGCGTTCCTTCTCAAACTTCTGCAGATTAGCAGGATATATTCTGGAGAATGGATTGCATTGTGTCATGGTTTACAGCTTGGCAGTAATATATGCACCTTTCAGCTTGACAAATCTGACTTCAACATGGCATCTTGGTCACTTTGACATTTGATAGGATAGTACATCAACTCCACTTCCAAGCTTTCTTAGTTGCATCATATGACATGCATGGCATGTAGCAGTGTTACTGCTCTTTCATCCCCTGGCAGCACACAGGTGAGAGTGATATATTGTTAGTTAATAATCAATCATATCTTCTATGTGGCATGACCTTCACAGAACTATTGTTCCAATTACCACTCTTTAAGTCTCTTGGTTCTCCTAGATAGGAGAAAATATCATTAGAAAATGTATTCAACCGTAATTAGTTTCTATCTCTGTGTTACCTCTGTGTTAAATACAGTGCTTATACAGACATGAGTGCTCTCCAGTTTGATCGATGGGATATTGCATTGTGTCTTGCACGTTTTTGAGATCCATTGTCATATATCTCTGTGATGGTTCTTGTACAAAGTCTTTGTCGTCCTTTCTTTCTTTTGCTACCTGATACCAATTTTAATGCTTGTAGTCATGGGCGTCTGTGGCTAAGTTGAAAGTGTTGCAGAGAGCAGCAATTAAGATCAAACAAGTTTGACCAGCATTTGCATTAAGTTTTGTGAACAACCTGTATATGGTGAACTGCGTGTAGTATGGAAATCAGTTTTCTTGTAAGGCTGGCCTACTAGCTATACGATTGCAGATGTCAATAGAAGCGATAAAAACACAGAACCAATTAGTTATAACCACCAAAGTCGGTTGTTTCAGGCCATTAGCATTTTTTTTAATGGGGACACGATGCATTACCATTGTCTGAACTGCATCCTGCTGGCATCTAGGATGACCATTGTCCTGCTACAGTTTGAGAAAGAGCATACACAAAAATTACTTGTAGTGGTAACCTAGTTTCATTCATTCCTAGTACAGTCCCCCCATTTTTATCTTATTGTTGTAGAAACCTATTGCTGTTTGGTGTTTTTTCTTCTTAAATGCTTGTTTGTCTTGATTTCTTCCCAACCAATATTCAAGGTTTTTAAAGACATTTATTTTAAAATGCATTTAATGTCTTCTCCAGTGCTTTTGTTACTTTTAGATTCTGTAAACATATGTTAATACAGATATTACATTGGAGTTGACTTAATAGAACATAAGTTATGGGTTGTTTTTTTTAATATTAAAACAGGTACTCCGCCATCCAAGTCCTCGACAGGAAAAGCATCACTAGATAAGGCAGATTTAGACGATGACTATGAAGAATTCATCTACAGACCAGAGCAGTAAGATCATATAGCTTCTTGGTTCAGTCTTTATAAGCTACAGATGGAAGCTTCTTGGTTCAGTCTTTATAAGCTACAGATGGAAGCTTCTTGGTTCAGTCTTTATAAGCTACAGATGGAAGCTTCTTGGTTCAGTCTTTAAAAGCTACAGATGGAAGCTTCTTGGTTCAGTCTTTATAAGCTACAGATGGAAGCTTCTTGGTTCAGTCTTTATAAGCTACAGATGGAAGCTTCTTGGTTCAGTCTTTATAAGCTACAGATGGAAGCTTCTTGGTTCAGTCTTTATAAGCTACAGATGGAAGCTTCTTGGTTCAGTCTTTAAAAGCTACAGATGGAAGCTTCTTGGTTCAGTCTTTATAAGCTACAGATGGAAATGAATATCTGCAGATTTTGTGCCTGCAGATTCAATAAATCACTGATAGATAATATAAGAAACAAATATTTGCTTCTAGGTCTAAAAAAATAAATCTTTAACTTACAGAAAAATACACTTGCTCTAAAGAACTGAAAAAATGTGGTAGCTCTGTTGTTAGCATACCAGCTTCTTAGTCAGGTTTCCTGTTCAAGTAGAGAAACTCTTAGACCACAAACAGTTTGTATTATAACCTAAGGAAATTAGTAGCAGATCTGTGATGTATTCTAGTACTATGAAAATAAAGATGGTGAACATGATGCGGATTACTTCATCCATAACTCTGCTGTCAAGACAATGAAAAATATGGGTCTAGCACTCTGTTTCCCAGTACATCTTAGTGATGTGAAAAGAGTACCTTTGTATTTTTCTTTTTTTAAATAGATATTGTGCTGACAGAGTTTTAAATCTGATTACAAAAATTATGTCTCTTATTTTAAAAAAAAACATCACTATCATTCAAACATAATACACCAACATCAGCAGCAGAAGACAAAGAAATAGACACATTTTATGATGATCTACAAGACAATAGATAAAACACCAAAACAAGACATTAAAATAGTAATGGGGATTTAAATGCAAACGTTGGACCATGAAGCTCATAGGAGGAAAGACATGCAGGAGGGCCTTTTTCTATCTGCCAAAGGAAAGAGAATGACTAATAGATTTTTGCATAGACAAAACTTGGCATTCATGAACACTCTATTCCAACAACACCTTTGTTGTGACGACTGTTCACGTGGACATCACCAGATGGCAAGACAAAAACACAAATAGATTAAATTTTAATGCAACACAGATGGTGATCAAGCATTATATGTGTCAAGACCCTTAAGAGTTCTGACTATGACGCAGGACACAAACTTCTCATGTCGGATGTAAAAATAAAGCTTAAAAAGGTTATAAATGGTGCTAGACCCATCCGCTTCGACACCAGCAACATTCTAGCAGAATATAACATTGAAGTTCACAACAAATTTTAAATACTTCTGGCAGTACAAGAAGAATGAACTAGCCAACTATGCAAGAGATATTATTGCCCCTACATTACAAAATCTTATACCTAGAAATGTTACCAAGAAAAAAGGCTACATCTCAGATGACACTCTCAAACTAATTGATTCTTACAATAAATTACACCGCAAATCACAGCAAATACAAAGAAATCACCAAGAAAATAAGGAAGAATACAAGACAGGATAAAAACAAATATATACTGGAGACCTGAAAGAAGATATAGGAGATGAACAAACAAGGAAGAAGTGATAGTATGTTCAAAGAGATGAGAACTCTAACAAGTGATTTCAAACCAGCTCTAAGTATCATTCAAGACAAACATGGTAACAAATTGACAGAAAACAGAGATATCCTAGAAAGATGGAAAGAGTATTGTAAGGAAATGTATGAAGTGGTCCACAAAAACTGACAATAACACCCACAATAGCAAGGAAATAGAATCAGAACTCAGTTTAGATGAAGTCAGATGGGCCACTATAAAACCTGAAGAGGGGGAAATCTCCAGGGTGTGATAATATAACTGCTGAAATGATCCAGGCAGGAGGAGAAACCACAATCACCATCTATCACACACTCTGCAACAAGATCTGGAAAAGTGAAGTTTGGTCCAAGGAATGGACACAGTCTACATACCGCTACTGAAGAAGGGAAATCTAACACTATGCGCCAACTACAGAACCATTGCACTATCACTCATGCCAGCAAACTACCGGGTACTTGGTATTATCATGAAAAGACTGAAACATAAGCTGGAAGAAGAGTAAAATGATGTACAGGCAGGTTTCATTCAGGGCAGAGGCACCAGAGTCCATATTTTCAATATGTGGAACATCATAGAGAAATGCAGAGAGTTTAATGTTGACATCTACACGTTTTATTGACTACACCAAAGCATTCGATTGTGTACAACATCAAAAACTTTGGAATATCATGAAGGACATGGGTTTCTTGCTACACCTAATCCACCTCATAAAAACATTAAATCAAGACCAGCAAGCAGCTGTGAGAGTAAATAGTGAAATATTTGATTGGTTCAGCGTGGAAAATGGAATCAGACAAGGATATGTCCCATCACCATATCTCTTTATACAGAGAACATAATGAGGAATATAAGAGATAACTAATAGAGATATAACTTCGACTCACTCAACATCGGAGGTCACGAGATACCAGAACTAAGATATGCTGATGATACAACATTATCATCACACAATCAAGCAGGTCTCAAACATCTCATAAACTCCAATTTGGAAGTCTCATAAAAGTAAAGAACATAGTGAAAAACAAAATCTATTTTAAATGGAAATAAGACCAAGATTATGACAAGCGACATCACTAGAAAGTTCTTAATCAGTACCAACAACAGCGAGTTAGAAAGAGTCACCAGTTTTGAATACTTTAGTTATCTTATCAACAGTAATGAGGATTGCTATGAAGAAGTTAGAAGTAAGTTCACTATCGCATCAAAGAAACTGATACAAATGAAAAATGTATAGCTGATCTGCTGCAAAACAACAAAACTAACATTCCTAAGAGTTTCCCAGTGGCAATATATGGATGTGAATCCTAGACAATCACCAACGAAGTGAAAAATAAACATTGGAAACAACATATTACAGAAAAATCCTCAGAATACCATGGACCACACATATCACATCCTGAGAGAAATGAATTTAAAAGAAAACTTGCTAAACATCATGGTTCTTTCCAGAAAACTATAATTTTTGGCCATATCAAACACCATAACGGCCTAGAGAAAACCATAACTTAGGGAATGATGCCAGGGTGACGAACAAGAGGCAGATCAAGAAGACAATGGACGCAAGACATCAAAGACCACCTGAACATAATAACAGAAGCAGGAAGACTAGCATAAAATAGACAGACATTTCAAAAAGCTGTGATGACTGCTACATCCTGTTCATGATATGCTACCTGATAATGAGCCAGGAGAAGAATCTCTCTATACTAGAGAGAAGAATCTCTCTATACTAGAGAGAAGAATCTCTCTATACTAGAGAGAAGAATGCGCGCATATATAGAACCACAGCTCAACAACACACAATTAGGTTTTCGGAAAAATAAAAGCTCTACTTCGCCCTCAAACAATTTTCAGAAAGAGCAATAGAACATAACCAAGACTTATATCTGGCTTTTATGGATCAAGAGAAAGCTTTTGAAAGAGTGAATAGAACACAACTATGAATAACACTACAGACATACGGAGTCCCCCAATATCTGATAAACCTATGTCAGAGCATATACGCCAATAGTCAATGCGCAGTAAAAATGAGCACAGATACATCAGATAATTTCCAAATTCACTCGGGAGTGAGACAGGGATGTGTACTATCCACCCCCCCCCCCCACCTTATTGTTCATAACGTACATAGATCACATTTGCAAATTAGCCAAGACAATGGAAGAAAACAATTTGAAGTATAGCTTAAATGAGTTGCTATTTTCAGACGACCAAGCACTAGTAGCATCATCAGAAGAGCAACTATAAAGACAAATAGACAGATTACACCAAACATACCAAACTTTTAACATGAAGATACATATAGAGAAGACCAAAGTAATGAAGATAGGAAGAACAGAAAGAAACAGAAAGAAACACCAACATACATTTGGAAACTGTTGTTAACTTAAGGAAGTGACAGATTTCACATACCTAGGAAGCAATATAACAACAGACAACAAGAGAGCATAGAAATAAACAATAGATGTAGTAAAACATACCAATCCCTAGGACAAATGACACCAATCTTCAGAGATAAAAATGTAGATTTAAACACTAAAATAACACTATTCAAAACAATTATTATACCAACGATGTGTTACCAATGTCAAACATGGACAACGACAGAACAAGATAAACGTAAACTTGTGACAGCTGAAATGACATGCTTGCGCAGAGTCCTAGGAATATCGTTAAGAGATAGAGTGAGAAATGAAAACATTAGACAAAGAACCGGTACCACTCCAATCTTGGAATATATTAAGAGACAATAGATAAAATGGTTTGCACACATCAGCAGACTACCATCAGACAGCATACCACAGTAAGCTATGCTACACAGATACAGTGAAGGCAGACCTAGGCACCGACCACGTAAATGATGGACCACCGAAATAAAAGAGGTGACAAACTCCACAACATACTC
The DNA here is from genome assembly GCA_034231615.1 of Meghimatium bilineatum. Taxonomy (NCBI): domain Eukaryota; kingdom Metazoa; phylum Mollusca; class Gastropoda; order Stylommatophora; family Philomycidae; genus Meghimatium; species Meghimatium bilineatum. Next base: position 23,345,563 of record CM067319.1, read on the forward strand.
AGCGCACAATAGGGCCATCTCCAGAAAACTCTTCTACCCCTGACGCTGAAAGGCAACAAAGGGTTTAGTGAATAGATAGATGAACCAGGATATCAAAATAATGTTCATTTCACAACTATTGTGTGAAAATACCACCCATGTCGCTGTTCCATGTTAAATCTCCTGAGTTGTTCATTTTTTTAACTTTTATTCATGTAGGTCTGATAAGGAAACAATAGTTTCTGACTACAGTCTCTCCATTCTCAAAATCAGCTGCAGACATTATAGTTTTTTATCTTCCATCAAGGCTAAGATCAGTAACCAGGTGAATAGCTCATTGGCAAGCCCTGATCTAAACAAAACATTTGCTCAAATATACAGTATTTTCTACCAAAATGTGTACACATATGAAAAAATAAATATTGCATAGAACTTTCTAGCAAGGTATAAGGCAGCACAGCCATTCAACTTAAAAGGACATTGATCTTATGTTTCAAGACTGTTGGAGTTTCAAAGCAATTAAAACAGTGTGTATATTTTTTATACTGAGTTTCAAAGCAATTGTAAAAGTGACTGATTAATAGACTGAATTTCAAAGTTATGATTAAAAATGACACATCTTATGTGAGAGAGATTAACAATTTCAGTTATGATGTTGTTTGTTTGTTTTGCGTTCGCTCCATTGTAACCATCACGGATATCCATGCGATTTACGCCAGGAGCGTGATTACGTTGTGCCACTGTTATGCGCCTTGTAGGCCTAGCACATCCGATTTCGGCATGCCTTGACAATTCGGGTGGGCTACCCTTAGCCTGTGACATCCTCTATATCTGTCTCCAGGCACGCGTAGTGGCGACTCTTCGCCCATACGATTTTTGCTCTCGTCTGACTCGCACGAGGTGTTCCACTGTCTATGAACTTGCCTCGTGTAATTGGACGTGCTGTGCCTGTGCCCATTGGGTACTGAACCGTTTCTCATCCGTGAGCCTGGTTCCTTAAGGGGAAGAACTCAACAGAGGAGTTGGACCCTGGCTCTTTCGCACTCTTAGCCGAGGTGTCATTCACCGACATCGTGTACCCCTTGTCCAAGTTCGAGTCTCACACCACGCGTTTGAGTGCATGGCGTTCTCGAGCTGAGCGTCCTTGTCCCAATAGCGCCTGAGCCCATCAGGTACTGAACCATTTTTCTCTTCAAGTGTATTTCCGGTGTAGGAAAACCTGACAGTAGAGTTGGGCCAGGGCTAAATCGTTGTCCCTTTTGTGCCTGAGCCCATCGGGTACGGAACCCTTTCTCTCTGCAAGTGTACTTCCGGTATAGGAAATCAGTTATGATAAAAATGATACATCTTATGTGAGAGAGATGAACAATTTCAGTTATGATTAAAAATGACACATCTTATGTGAGAGAGATGAACAATTTCAGTTATGATTAAAAATGACACATCTTATGTGAGAGAGATGAACAATTTCATAGATAATGCTAAGAAAATCACTCTCCATCTTGTCTAATAGATTGACAGATGGTCATAAAGCCATGATACGTGTGATCAGAAAAATCAAGTTCTTTGTTGCACGTCGCAAGTTTCAGGTAAGTCTATCTATCTATTCGCTAAACTCTTTGTTGCATGTCGCAAGTTTCAGGTAAGTCTGTCTATCTATTCGCTAAACTCTTTGTTGCCTTTCAGTGTCAGGGGTAGAAGAGTTTTCTGGAGATGGCCCTCTTATGTGCTGAGTATATTGTGGAGTGTGTTGCCTCTTTTATTTCGGTGGCCCCTCGTTTTCGCGGTCGGCCTCTAGGTCTTCCTTCACTATATCTGTGTAGCATAGCTGTCTGAAGTTAGTCTGCTGATACTTCTTCTTCTTCTTTCATTCACTTGAAACATGTCTATATCTGTAATTCTGTCTCCTGAATAAAACTCACTGTCTTTTGTAGTTCATACAGTGTCCCATAGAGCTTTGATTCCAGTGTTGTTTCCTCTGGCCAATATGTCTGCCTCAGTGTTTCATGCTCAGAACACTCTTGAAGTATATGTTTGGCACTCTGTGCTGCCTGTCCACATGTACACATGGCCGTGTTGCCAATCTTGAACTTTGTATACATGTGACTGCAGAGTCGGTTGTGTCCTGTTCTGAGACGTAGAATTATAACTTGTTCTGGTCTGTTCATAATGTGATAGTCATCTTGTGTTGGTGTTTGTGGCTTTCTTATTGACTTGATCATCTGTTTTTTCTGATGGTAGGTGATTGGTATATCTGGTTGGTCTTCGGCGGCACCTTCCTTAGCCAGTTGGTCTACTTTTTCATTTCCTGGTATTCCACAGTGAGAGGGTATCCACGGCATGGTTACCCTATAGTGGTACGACAATTCGCTAAGTAGTTTTTTCAAGTCTGTTAGTTTTCCAGACTGGAGATCTTGAAGCACTGACCTTGCATCTGTCAGGAATACCACAGGCTGTAGGTCAGAGTTGGAGTTCAGCAGTTTTTGAGCTGCCACACTAATTGCCTGGATTTCTGCATCATAATTATTGCAGAATTTTCCTGTCGATGTTCTGATTGTATCTCTAGGCTTGTGTGGATATTCTATATATACACCTGCACCTCTATTCCTCACAGCATTCTATGCTGACTCATCTGTGTATACTCTGACCAATATATCTCGTGGATATTCCTCATCCAGGAAACTGAGGGTGACTGTCCTTCGCTGCACACTGTTCTGTTCGTCCTCGCTTAGTATTCCTTTCACATGGGTCTGAATGTATATTGACATTCCATGCCTTTCACTCCACGGGGTTTGTTATGGTACAGACCTTAAGGGGCTGTCAACTTCAGGTAGGTCTGTAAGTTGTCTACGGAGTTGTTTAGCTTGATGGATAAAGTTGCTTCTTTTCAGTCGCCCCATTGCTAGATTTTGGAATCTTTCCTTCATTGGATGACTTGGCATACACTGAAACTTTTCTGCTTGAATTAGTACTTTTGTGTCTCTGCATTCGCCAAGTGTTTGCATTCTTCCCATTTTCTGCATCTCTGCTATGGGTGTTGATTTCATTGCTCCCAACATTATTCTAAGTGCCTGGTTTTGCACTTTATCTAGATCTGGTAATGTGGTGTTTGATGCAGGACACCACGCAATTGAACCATATTCCAGGTGTGGTCTTATGCCTTGCTGGTAAACGTTTCTGAGTTTATTTACACTGGCTCCCCATGTGGTTCCACTTAGTTTTCTCAGGATAGCTAACTTTCTCCTGGCTTTTGTTGTTGCTTTGTTTATGTGCTGCTTCCATGTCAGCTTATCATCAAAAGTAACTCCGAGGTATGTGGGTTGTTTGTCTTCTTTCAAGAGCTCTCCATCTATCTTGATATGACCAGCTTTGTGTTTTGGTGAGAGGGTAAAGAGTGTAGTGCTGCACTTATCTGTGTTAATGCTGACGCACCATCTATTTCCTCATAAGGTTAGGGCATTGATAGCTCTTTGTATTTGTTTAGTGGCCACTGTCACATGTTCTTCCGTGCACCAGGTCGTCAGCATACATTGCCACTTTGATCCCGTGTGGTAGTTCAGCAACTAGGTCATTGATGTAAATCAAGAAAAGGGTGGGTGACAGGACTCCTCCCTGGGGGACTCCATGACGCAGTAGGACTTTCTTGCTCTTGCGACCATCTAATTGTACCATGGCTCTTCTATTATGCAGGCATGCTTTTACCCATTTATACATTCTTGAGCTAACCCTGCAATTTCGCAATTTCTTTAGGAGCCCTTCTTTCCAGACCTTATCAAATGCTTTCCTGAGGTCTATCCATGCTGCTAGTACCAGTTTCTTATCTTGGAAGGCATCCTCAATCTCTTGGGAGAGGTAGGTTGCCTGATCTTCAGTAGAGTAGCACTGTCTGAAACCTGCTTGCTGTGATACCAGAAGGTTTTCACTTTCAAGGTACCACTGCATCCTAAGATTGATAATGTGTTCCATTGTTTTGCATAGACAGCTTGTGAGGCTAATGGGCCTGTAGTTGGTGACTGTGTTGCCATCTTTTCCTGATTTGAGGAGTAGTATCATTATTGCTTCTCTCCATGCCTGTGGTACATTACCTGTGGACCAGCTTGTGTTAAAGATCTGCAGTAGCTTTACTCTTGCTGCAGTTCCCAGGTTTTTAATCATTTCATTGGACACTCCATCAGCTCCAGGGGACTTTTTAATTTTCAATTTGGATATTGCATGCTCCAGTTCTTTCCATACACCAAATTAATTTAGTTTTTATAATATCTGCTGTTATGTTGTCGGAGCCTGCAGCCTTTCCACCTTTTATTGATTTTATTGCATTTCCTAAATACTAAATGTCAGTGCAATGCAAATTCAAATTTTGACTAATTCACTGCAATAACTCTTGTTTTGTCATTTTTGCGTTTACCTTACTTGCATGATTTCTTCCTTGTTTGTCCCTATTTTTATAAAGGCCTTCTGATCAAAACTTTCATTTGTTCTGTTGCTAGCTCTTTTTAACCTATTTTATAATTCTTTTATGATTCTTGATTAGAAACCAGAATCATGACACACAAGACATTTCCATAAATGCTCTACTCTCCATTCTAGTAACCATCCAAAAGTATGCAGACTTAAAGTCACAGTCAGATGTTAATTATTTGATCTTCGTAACTTTCAAGAGAAGACACACTATCTCATCATTATTTTTCCAAATCAAACAAGGATACAAATCGATTTAGATAATTAAAAAAACACCATGGATTATCCTAATTCATCATGGAAACATTTTAGTGAGCAGAATTTTACTTAGTGGTGCCCTCCTCCTCTATAAAATATCTCTTATAAGCAAGAAGAAATAACATAGGTCTAAATGTCATACCCGCCAGTTTACAGAAAATGTAAGAGTTATGTATTATTTACTTATCAAGCCTGAAAATTTCTAGAGGCATTAGGTGCATGATTTATTTGTTAATATAATACTCTACAGCAAGCTCGTAAACCATACGATGTCAGGGATGTTATTGAACAGTACTCTCAAGGTCACCTCAACATGATGGTCCGGATAAAAGAATTGCAGCGGCGGTAAGCTTCTCAAGGATAATTAAAGCATTACTTCCCTTAGTCTGTTTTTCAAATTAATAACAGACTTTTGTCCACCTCAACTTTTTCTTTTATTCAGCATTGTGAATTTTACTTATAAGTATTTTATAAAGACGGGCATGGTTGGTAGTACTGTGTATATACTTGTTCTAAAGCCCATTCGTTCATAAGCAGACACCCCCTCTTAGGGCTTTGTCTAAAACTCCAATTTTGGAATTTGGTAAACCAGAAAAAGTTAAAATATATCATCCCTATCATTGTTGCCTTTAAATTACTGTACCTACTAATGATATAAAAATTAGTGCAGGCCTACTTACCAGTAGCTACAATTCTTCACGTCAGGTTCATCTGAGTCTCCAAACAATACGTGAAACTCTTCTCCTGTTGCAATATTGTCCTCGTACACATTATTTATATAATCTTTAGTTTCATTGATATTTTTCTTCATCTCATTCATCGAATAAAACATCATCTTCCGATCAATCCGCTATTTTAGTGTTCTGGCATAAGCATAGATCATGACGATTTATAAAGCTCATACACCAACCCCAGCCGAAGACGGATGTGTCGGACCATTGGTGCAAATAAAACATGGACACAACGCATTTCCATTCTCTGGACTACATCCTGCTGGAAATCTAATAGATAGAGATCCAGCGGGAGTTTGAGAATGAACGCTGAAGAAGAAGAATACACCAACCTGCTGATGCAACAAAAATAATAGGTATGAATAATCTGTAATTTACTTCTTTTGCATAGCGTGCATATTAATTAAGATCTTGTCACAATGCATTTTTATTCTCTGGACTACACCCTGCTGGAAATATAGTGAGAACATTGTGCTGCTACAGGAGAAATTTTGCAGGAGTTTGAGAATTAATATTAGCAGACAACACTCATATTCAGTCTATACTTTGGAAAATTCAAAATGGCATGATTTTCTGTTGATTGCCTGCTTGATGTGGACACTATATTTATGATACATCTAGGATGGGATGTGTTGAACTCAGTATTAAGTGTGGTATTAGTAGAACTGTACACACTTTATGAACACACTTCAAGGCATAATAAGAAGAATGTTTAACCAGTGAGCCAAAGAAACAATCAACATGCATGCCCTTTATCATGTGCTAGGGGACACAGAACACCTATGGGTTTGTCTGGAGTGCAAAGATATCAGTTCGTAACCATATCTATGTTTCTTCAGCCTTGAACGTGCTGCCAGTGTTCTCGAGTTGAAGTATTGTGATACAGTTGTGTTTAGTTCTTGCACATTGTTGGTTGGTTGCTGATCCAGCGGTCCATGGGCTCATGCCCTTTGACCCAATACCATTATGTGATATATGCATGTGTTTGTGAGTTGTTGTTTTGTTCCATATAATGTGTTCCATTTATCTGGCCCTGGAGGTTGCACATTGTTGAGATCCATAGTCATACCGTGTTTGATGATTATCCTATGGAGTCTTTCTTGGTCTTATTCTCTTTCTTTTGCTTTCTGGTACACATTTTAATGTTTTTAAATTGTATTCTGTTGTCATTAATTCTAGGTACATGTCTGATATATAAGTCCACCTTTTCTTCTTCTTCTTCTTCTTCTTCTGCGTTCATTCTCAAACTCCTGCAGATTAGCAGGATGTAGTCCGGAGAAAGGAATGCGTTGTGTCATGGTTTACAGCATTGCTGCGATATCCGCGCCTTTCGGCCTGACACATTCGACTTCAGCATGGCTTTGGGTCACTGACCCTATATGGGATGGGACAGCCAACTCCATCCTATAACCTTCGTAGTCGCCTTTTACGACATGCGTGGAAGGTAAACAGTGTTGCTATTCTTTGCTCCCATTCGGGCCCCGGGAACACACGGGCGACCTTTTCTTCTGATTATTGTAGAAATAATATTTAGCAAGCGATAACATCAATCCAAGGTGACACATCTGGCCTTGGAAGATAGCTTAAGCTTCCACCCCTACGCTTAATAGCAAGTGTTGATGCGATCAACCATCATTCACCTGGGCACAGACAATAGAGATAACATCAGATGGAAGAAGTGCAGCGGAGATCACAAGCAGAATGGGCAGGAAAAGGAAGCATTCCTAAAAATTAATATAATGTGTCATATGTCTCTGTCATTTGAAATGAGGAAGAGAGCTCTTCAGAGCTATATATCTGATTCTAATATATGGATGCAGGACTTGGATAATAAATAAGCAGCAACAGATTAGAGGCAACATAGATGGGGATTGTATTAAAGAATGCTGAATCATGGACATCAAGAAAAATAAATGAGGATATGCTGAAAACATCAAGTATCAGACATGATTATTTAATAGAGAGACAATCTTGATTTTTTGAACATATTATGACAGAAGAAGGGTTGAAAACAAAATTACAACATGCAAGATTGTAAGATGAGATATCGATGAATGCAGCATAAGACAATATGATATAGTTTAACATTACAGAATGGGAATGAGTCAACATCAATCCTAATGTCAGATACTAGAAATAGAGAATAATTTGCTTTAGATCTTCATTGTTTCTGATACCGATAGTGAAACATTCTCTTGTAATAGTTCTACATAAAGTTTCTTTTGGTCTTCCTCATTTTCTCTTGCCCTTTTGTGACAACATCAAAGCTTGACAGGGGAGTCTTTCGGTATCCATTCCTAGCACATGTCGAATGTAATTCCAGCGATGCTTTCTAATATAGGTGGATACATATTCTTGTTTTGATTCTTGTCTGACAACTGTATTTGATTGAAGTCTGACCAACGAATGTTCAGTAGCCTTCTAAGACATTTGTTTTCAAAGTTGTTTAGTCTTTGTTCTAAGTTTGGTGGACAAATTCTCACTATGCTAACTGATAAATCAACCTGCTTATCACCCATCTGAATGTTATCAATCATGAACAATGCTGACCTTTTGCGACCCTCTGGATGTCTATTGACCTGACCACTGATTTCTGGTTATGTAAAATGTGCCACTTGTGATGAGGTACGTTCTTTCAACCATGGTTGTTAGTCCAATTTGATTATATCAGAGCTTTACAACCATCAAAAAATAGTGTAGGTCATGGGTCTGGTAATCCAGCAAAATTACTTTAGAGTTAACAAAAACAACCTGACCACTGACACCCACGATAGGATATTTATATTCCACTTCATTTCTACTCCTGCATCTCTGCTATTGCTAAGCATTCACAACTGTATGTTAATATAATGAAATACATCAATATGCCAAGTTGAAAAGTTTCAGGAAATCTGTAAGAATAGATTGATAATAGAATTGTGGCTTAGGTATGTGATAGCAGAAGAATGCAACAGTTGCTGTTAAAGGGAACAAAGATCATGGAGGAGTTTTTAATTTATGTATTATTTTTGTATATTTTGTTAATATGTTTTAAAATTATGTTGTTTTTTGTGTTATTAGACTTGACCAGACAATTGGTAAACCAGCATATTATGGCAACATTAGGGAGAAGGAAAGGTTGACTCTCTGTGCTAGGATGGGAAGAATAGAAAATCAGGTGAGGTTGCATTTTTGTATGTGTGCTCTTTTTAATGTTGTCCTTTATGTTTGATCAGAGGCAAACCTTTACCTCACAGGTCAGATGTTTTGTGCCATTTTTGCAAATAAAAAAGCAACACAGTGCATCTCTGTTTTTTGGACTACATCCTGCTGGAAATTTAGTGTCCTTCTACAAGTGATGTCTAGCAGACATTTTAGAACAAACACTTTAAAAAAAGACAAAAAGCTCAAGAAATGTAGAGGATTTTCTTCTTTTTACTCCAGTTTCCCCATGGGCACATCCATCTCAGCAGAGCGATTTGAGAGTACAACTCCAAGCATGTAATTCTGAAGCCTCATGTGATAATCCTCAGAAAACTATTTAAAAAATACACTTTTAAAATGAGATGTGCCAGTCTGGTATCAAACCCACAAGCTGTTGAACATATGGAAAATGGCTTAACTACTATGCCATAAAGACTGCCATGTATGATCCTAGATAAATAAGCCATCAATATCTTCAGTGTTTGTTTTCAAACTCCTGTGGGCTAACAGGATTATAGTTTGAAGAATGGCATGTATGGTAAAGTCATGCAACATTTGGTTGCTAGCACATTTCTCTAATTTCTTTATTAGAAGATGGCCTTTTGCATTTGTACAGGCAGTCAGTAAGCAGACAAATGTAAAATGTTAACTGGACCAGGAGGCCCTCAAATGGTTAAATTGTTGAGACAAAGTTCCTACATCTCACACATGACTGCTAGCCTGAGCAGGTTTAAGGAGAAAGTGCCTTGCCCATTTGAACTAACTTTCAGCTCTGTTGATTAGTTCGAGGGTAAAGGCAACACCATACACTTGGAAACAAATAAAACTGCAGGAGATACCAGATGTTTTAATACATCATCAACTACTGTAGGATTTTCTGCAGGGGTTTACTCCCTTGGCAGAAGGCACTCCCATGCTAGCAAATGAAGTTTAAGGTCAATCAATCCTAAATAAAGTAAACAAGTTACTGTGAATACCTAACTATTTATATAAAACAGTAATAAACAACAATAAAACAAAGAACAAGAACAATTATCAAAATATTGTTTTATTGTTTTATATCGATAGTTAGGTATTCACAGTAACTTGTTTACTTTATTTAGGATTTACCTTTTATTTGTCTGGTTACTAGGCACTTTCCATTTTGTCAGACATCCTCCGATATTTTGGTAATTTATACACAAAATATAAATTTTGCTAGTATTTTAAAAAAATTTTAAATAATCCATTTATCTCTGCATAATTTGTTCATATTTATCCTCATAATTATGTATAAATTAACAAACAATTTAACTTTTACGTTCTATGCATTTTCTGTTGATCATTTTAAGACAGTTCAGCATCATTTCACACAATATTTTAATATGATAAATTTGGGTAAAAATAACGGTTCAGAAGACAGAAGATTTCAATACGCTGCCTGCTGAGAGTACCATTCATAGCACTTAACTCCATAGTTTCAAGAGATAATCATAAGGGAATAAATGTACTTATAAACAATACATCATAACCTGGAATTGAACCTGCATCCTCTTAAACACACTGCAAATAGCCTAACCACAATATCATCAAGATCCACCAAATTTGTATAGTGTGTAAGTAATTGCTGTGAACTATTACAATGATCTCCAGATGAGAAAGTAGTGACAGAGACTTGTTTATGACCCCCAAAGGGAAATAACAATTAAATTGTGTGCTTTTAGTGAATTATGAGGATAATTGTTATTTACTTATTCCAGTATTTAATGTTAAACTTGTATGAATATTTTTAGATCAACAAGATGGACCACAAGCTGGACCAAACTATTGTTCTACTCAATTTTCTTGTGCAGCAGCAACGATTAAGTTCGGGCCAAATCACATCTCCTGACGAGGGCTGAGTATTCTAATACCATCTCCATGTAACATCTCTATAGATTATGTGAACCATCACATCCAACATTTACACATCTAAGGATGTTGTGATACTGTAAATCACATCAGCTTCATCTAACATCTCCATAGAGGATGTGCAAGGAAGCACCTGCAATGCAGAGCTAAATTTGAGTGCTTAGGTATTGTATCAAAGCAATTCTTGTCAACAGATTCGAAGCATGGACTGTAGACAAAAAAACTCAAAGTAAGCTGGAAGCAACTGAGATGTAGTTATTGAGAATGATAACAATACCATGGGCAGCTAATAAAACTAATGTAGAAGTACTCAGAGATACTGGATGGAGTAAAGAAACAAATTAGGTATAGCATAACTTAGAGAAAGTCAAGATGAGAAGAGCAAAACTTGAACATTTAGTAACCATCAATCAAGAGAAGAGACAGAGGAAGACAAAGAGAGAAGATGCTGATAGGTTGTCACATTGTGGCATGGGAGACTGTCACAGACTGATTTTATTAATAACATTATTATTATTATGTGCCTTTAGGCATGGTACTTGAATGATTGATTGATTTTTTATTGTTTGGTTGGTTGATTGACTGATTGGTTGACTGGTTGGTTGGTTGGCTTGTTGGTTTGTTGACTGACTGATTGAAGATGTAAACTTTATCACATCAATTTTATACAAATCTAAGAAACTTGTGATACTTTGGATTCACATTGCAACATCCCTGGCAATAAAAAGCAAACTTGCAGAAAAATATAGACAAAACTACTCAAGTCTGAAACAAGTGAGAAAATTTCTCAAAAGATGCAAGAGAAAAATAATTGTAAAGAATTGGACAATGGCATCCCCATTAGAAAATAAAGTATCAACATTTGAAATGAAATGTTATGAAAAGGTCCTAAGAATAGGCCTGTCATAGACAGAGAGCCAACATTTTCCAACAAAGATGTATGCACACAGACCTGAACATAGAAGAAAATGGACTTTTCAAAACCATCAAAAAAGGCAAAATAAAATATTTTGGTCATATAATCTCGTGATAAATATTCATTATCTCCTGTATGTTGCTGAAACATAAGTCAGGATTGGACTCGTTAGCTACCTGATGACTTACAAATGTCAAAGTAATTTGACTTATTTTTCAATGTCTTGCTCATATTCCAGAGAGAAACATTATTCTTATGATATGATTGGAAAATCATTACTGCAATAATAAGTAAAACATTTCTTTATCTATTTATCTGCTCCTTCAGCGCCAGATACGGTGCATAGGGCAGAATCCAGAGCGTTCCAGTTCAAGCAATGTGATGCTACTGTATGTAATTCTCGTATGTTGTTGAGATGCACAGCCATACCCTGTTTGATGGCTGTTCTTTCTTGACACTGTAGATGTATTCTAATGCAGGATAAGATATGCATACCACTTTGCAAAAATGATATTATTTAAAGATTTGACGTCAATATGAGGTGTCTATAAAGATACTGTGTACTAACATCCTAAGTAATGAAGATAGGAAGAACAGAAAGAAACACCAACATATATAATGGAAACAACAGACTTAAGCAAGTGACAGAATTCACATACCTAGGAAGCAATATAACAACAGATGTTGTAAAGCTAACCTTTAGAAACAAAAATGTAGATTTAAACACCAAAATAACACTATTCAAAACAATTATACCAATGCTGTGTTACCAACGCCAAACATGGACAACGACAGCACAAGATAAACGTAAACTTGCTATAGCTGAAAAGGCATGCTTGCGCAGAATCCTAGGAATATTGCTAAGAGACAGAGTGAGAAATGAAGACCCGATTCCACCACAATCTTGGAACATATGAAGAGATGACAGATAAAATGCTTTGCAGACTATCATCAGACAGCATACGACAGCAAACTATGCTACACAGATACAGTGAAGGCAGACTTAGAGGCTGACCACGTAAACGATGGACCACCGAAATAAAAGAGATGACAAATTCCACACTATACTCAGCACACACGCGGGCCATCTCCAGAAAACTCTTCTACCCCTGACGCTGATAGGCAACAAAGGATTGAGCTAATATATAGTTAGATAGTTGTAGACACACGGTAGTTTTAGACACCCAAATCTAAGTACAACTATTTAGAAGAACTTAGCAATATTTTTTAATTATTGATCTGTGATTCCTGTGTCGAATGTTTATGAATATAAGTATTACTATGAACGGTTTCTCCTCGTTTTAAATATTTTTAAAATGACTTATTGTGTCATGTATACAGATTTCATCTCAATGTTTGTTTCAATCCACATAAACTATGAGCAAGAAGGTCTAGTTTATCTGTTTGTGAAATGGCAAGGTTTCATAACTAGAAGTCTCCAAATCTCAGCGGTGTTCAATGAATTGGAGAAATCTCCTACTTAAATGTGTAAATTTGTGCTGTTTTATGGCTTTTCTATCTTTTCAAAACATGCATAGTTGAAGTCATGAGCTTCAGCTCTCCTGCGAAACATACTATCTTGTTTGAAGTGTCCATATTGGAGACATGGTCATTGGGATGGATGGTGCTTTTAGCATTGCCTTCCATGCCACCCAGTGGTCTTTCCAATTCTGCAGGACTAACATGTTTACCTGATGTTGCTCTCCTCTGGGGAAGTGTCATGCCTTGCACATAGTTGCTTTACACCACACCGCATTCATCGTGGGTGCACCACCTACATGTTGGCAGCTTTGCCCATGATTGTTTTTTTTGTTTGGGGGGGGGATGGTCTAGGACAATTCACCAATGGAATTTCGATTACGCCAACTGGGATGATTGGCCAATTACAATTTTGCAGACAGTTTAGCTACTGTTCACTTTTGATCACTAATAACCTACCACGAGAAATAGAAGTGGATAACTAAATTTGATACAACTACACTCTGTTCACTCTAAGAATTAAGTGGGGCAGTGCTTCAGATTGGTTGTTGTACTCAGAATGCATTAATCGATTGTCAAGTGCCCAATAATATTGTTCTTACATATTGTTTTTAATTAGTTTTCTAAAATGTTGTTTAAGTATTGTTTTTAACTGCTGTAAGTTTTAGATAATATTGTTTTTACATGTCAACAGCTGTTTAAAAGTCACACGTTGTCGCGGAGTAATGTGGGGGTATGTTTTGACCCACTTCATTCTTAAAGTGAACAGAGTTTAGGAAATGCACGCTGACCTGGACTATTTCCAAACCAAATATAGATTTTATTGCAAAGGAAATCAAATCACGAAGATCAGAGGAATAATCATGCACAAGCAGCTCACAGAAAATTAAAATGTGAACTTAATGCATAAGAGACTATAGTGGTACTATATATTTCCTGTCAAGGTTAATTATTTAGACCTATTTATTTTTATGAAAAGTTCAGATAAATAGAGAAACTGTGGAATTCATCTCTATTGTGTCTATTCATAACAAATTTCCATATTTAATAACACTTCAAAATTATCAGTTATATTTATTCCATATTGTTTATGATATGTTAACCCATATTTCTATTAAGCCAATTACATAAATACATTTTCAGTCCGGACCAAGTTGCTATAAGCCTAACGGGATTTAAATGTATAAAATGAATATATGGCCTACTCGTTTTTGACATAAGCTGGAAATTGACAAACTCTAACACCAAGAATAAAAAAATATCGAAACATATGAGAGAGAATTTTGAAAAATTGTTGTGCTTTCGGAAAAGGAAATCATGATTATATTGTATAATCATGACTGACTTGGTTTGCTTATTTAAGTAAGATATATAGCTTATTTAAGTAAGATATATAGCTTATTTAAGTAAGATATATAGCTTATTTAAGTAAGATATATAGCTTATTTAAGTAAGATATATAGCTTATTTAAGTAAGATATATAGCTTATTTAAGTAAGATATATAGACCATATGTTTCTGCACATAGGCCTATGATTTAAATAGTAATATTTCATAAGAAACGTCAGCCGAAGTAGTATCAGCAAATCGCCCCCAACCCATTGTCGGGTTTGGAGTTCATCTGGTTTCCACCAGAGTGGTGTGCAATGTTGGATTCTCTGCCTGCACGTTGCATCAGAAATGGAAAGGTAATTGTACAGATGAGGTGTCATGGGGTTTCACAAGAGAAAAGCCTCATTATAGTGGCATGTATCGGACCATTGGTGCAAATAAAACCGCTATACAACGCATTTCCTTTCTCTGGATTACATCCTGCTGGAAATCTAGTAGGATTGGATCATTTCTCTGCTACAAGAGAGATCTAGTGGGAGCTTGAGAACGTTGAAGAAGAGGAGATATTGGCATGTCATCTAATAAGAGTTTACTGGTGCGTGATGGTTTGTCTGATGGGCCAATAGAAGACTTCAAACCTTCCACATGATGGTTTGTCTGATGGGCCAATAGAAGACTTCAAACCTTCCACATGATGGTTTGTCTGATGGGCCAATAGAAGACTTCAAACCTTCCACATGATGGTTTGTCTGATGGGCCAATAGAAGACTTCAAACCTTCCACATGATGGTTTGTCTGATGGGCCAGTAGAAGACTTCAAACCTTCCACATGATGGTTTTCATCTCAACTATTGTTTGTGAATACCTAACGTAAATTCAAAAATAGATCATTATATGAAGTCGTAATAATAGCAAACAAGTGTGTGTACAACATTTAGTGACAATCTAGTTTCAAAGATTATCACATTGCATCACTCAGGGGCACAATTATGTACAAATCATTTGTTTCGACCAACACTTAAAATGTTTTTTTATGATCAAACCATAAACATTGTTGGATAATATTTGTTTGTTTTTAATGTCTCTTGTTATTGTAAGTCGCAAATTGTAATTTAAAAACATTACAAACTCTGAAGATGTTTGATTAATAATTTCTAGTGTTCTGTATATGTGAGAGAGAAGGGAAAGGAGGAGGGGGGAGCGAGATAGTTTAGTTTAGTCTAGTAGTTTAGTTTAGTTCCATTTAGTTGCTTAGTTTAGTTTAGTTGCTTAGTTTAGTTTAGTTTTTAGTCTAGTAGCTTAGTTTAGCAGTTTAGTTTAGTTTTTAGTCTAGTAGTTTAGATTAGTAGTTTAGTTAAGTAGTTTAATTTAGTCTAATAGTTTATATTAGTAGTTTAGTTAAGTAGTTTTGTTTAGTCGTTAATTTAGTATAGTAGTTTAGTTCAGTTTTTAGTCTAGTAGTTTAGATTAGTAGTTTAGTTTAGCAGTTTCGTTCAGTTTTTAGTCTAGTAGTTTAGATTAGTAGTTTAGTTAAGTAGTTTTGTTTAGTAGCTAATTTAGTATAGTAGTTTAGATTAGTAGTTTAATTTAGTTTAGTAATTTAGTTTAGTTTGCTGAAATAAATGTTGCCACACTCTGGGCAAACCAAAATCTGTCTCTTGTCTTCTTCATTCGAGAACTTCTGTCTGACACATCCGATTTCAGTGTGACTTGTGGATAACTTTGACCTATGATAAATAACAGCCAACTTCACTGCAGAACTTCGTTATTCGTCTCTTACGACATGTATGCCATGAGGTCATAGTGTTGATTCACCCAGAATCACATTCATGACCTTTACTATGTGTGAGTGTGTGTGTGTGTCTTGGGCGCTTTCGTGTAGAGCTACATAGCACACCTTTACTATGTGTGTATCTGGCTCTTTCGTGTAGAGCTACATAGCACATCTTTACTGTGTGTGTGTGTCTTAGGACATCTTTACTGTGTGTGTGTGTGTCTTAGCACATCTTTACTGTGTGTGTGTGTGTCTTGGGCTCTTTCATGTAGAGCTACATAGCAATCTTTACTATGTGTGTGTGTGTGTGTCTTGGGCTCTTTCGTGTAGAGCTACATAGCACATCTTTACTATGTGTGTTTCTGGCTCTTTGGTGTAGAGCTGCATATCACATCTTTTCTGTGTGTGTGTGTGTGTGTATGTGCGTGCGTCTGGCAAAACTCAGGTTGTTTAACTCCAACATTATCCCTATTCTATCATATGGATGCGAAAGTTCAAAAGCCACAGATAAGAGACTAGAATACTTTTAAAACATATGCCTACGTACCATTCTGAACGTTAAGTGAAGTGACTTTAAATCTAACACTACTATACGAGAGAAAAGCAAACACACTCATATATCTTCCGTCATTAGACAAATCGATAGACTTTCATCGGCCATGCTCTCAGAATGAACAGCATAAGAATTCCCCATCAGTCACTAAGTTGGTTGCCACCGGGAGTAATAAGAAGAGAGAGACCTAGAGAAACTCTACGAAGAACCATTAATAGAGAAGGCATGTCAATGAACCCAAACAACACCCAAGAACTGAAAGACCTGGCAACACAAAGACAGAAATGGAAAGCTATGTTTTCTGCCCTGTGTCCCGCCTATTGCCATGGCGAAACATGACATAACATAAATGAAAAACACAGGAATAATCAGAGATTCATTTTAGAAGACTGTTTCCCATTATCCTATAGGTCTTATGAAGTCGACAGTCTCAACTAAAGGATACTTGGCGCATATCATCTTGCAATATACGACTTACTAGCTGACTTATTTTACTACTCCATTGATTTGAATTGGTTGTCACACAGTGTATAATCATAGTGGCCAATGAAAATCACAGAAATTGTCAAATTGGTCATTAAAAAGCTGAATTTCTAATTAGTAGGGCTTATATACAGGGGTTCTCAATCTTTTCAAGCGATAAGCACTGCTCACGTGTAGTCTTTGATGCTATAGAGAGCACTTTTTAACATGCATAGTGTGAGAATGCTCACGAGCACCAGGATGAGAATGCCTGTAATGTTGATGGTCATTCCTGAGGTATACTGTGCACATCTCCAAAGATATTCATGAACAACATAAAGAAATCCTCACAAACCTCCCAAATGAAATTGAAACACTAACGGACTTTGAAGAGCCAGGCAATAGTCTCCAGAATGTCTCTATAATAACACAGGTTCCTGGAATAATTAATAAGGAATACCAAATTCCACCTCAACTAAAAGCATTGACACTGGAGATGATAGAAATAAAATACAATCCCAAGGATTGGACACATGTCTACACAGATGGATCGGCAGAAGGAGCAGTAAGGAATGGAGGAGGTGGAATTTTTATAAGACTCAAAGATGGGAAAACAATATCAAAAGCTTTTCCAACCGGGAAATACTCCTCTAATTTTAGAGCAGAAGCAGTTGCACTCCATCAAGCACTGAAAGCCTTCACCGAACCAAGACTGCCAAGACCAAAGAAGATAGCGATATTCACAGATTGCAGATCCCTACTGGAATCAATCCAGAGCAACAGAAACGAAAGCCTTCTGTACAACATCAGACATGAGCTAAGATAGATCCAAAAATCAACAGCTATTGCCCTTCAGTGGATACCATCACACTGTGGAATCATGGGAAATGAGAAAGCGGATGCCCTGTCAAAGGCAGGAAGCGAAATGGAGCAACACAGACACCCACTGTCTTACGGAGAAGTAAAAACAATAATCCGCAACACATACACAGCAAAGTGGAAAAAACAAATGGAAGGGGAATACGAACATGATGCAATACATCTCCTCCAGAGATATCAACAGACTACAATATTTCGCCTTAGAACAGGCCACTGTAGACTGTTGGGTCACCTTTATCTATTAAGGATCTCATACACAGGTGAATGTCCATGTGGATCCGGAACTCAGACTCCGGAAAACATACTTCAGGACTGCCCAACATACAAAGAGCAGAGATAGCAGACCTGGCCAGAGGATACAGACTTGAGGCAAAAGCTATGGGGCAGCCGCTCTGACCTGGAGAAGACAGTGGACTTCGTCGTGACGACAGGTCTGACGGTATAGCATGACCACAGATGCTGAACGCAGAAGAAGAATAATCTGCATCTTAACACAAACTCACAAATAGGATTATTTTGATTTTATGTGTGGAGAGTGTGTGTTTCTTGTGTTGTTTTTCCCAAAGTTTGAAGAATCAAATAAACTATTTTATTCTAGGTGTTTGTGGAAAGTTGAGGTAATATCAATACTATTTTAAACCATTGATATACTACAGCAGAAATGTAATGTTTTAGATAACATCTTGGCTCGTGTCACCTCGTCTCATGGTTACTTGTAACATCTTGCCTCATGGCACCTCGTCTCATGTCATCTTGTCTCACAGCATTTTGTCTCATGGTAACTTGTAGCATCTTGTCTCATGGAAACTTGTATCATCTTGTCTCATGGAAACTTGTAGCATTTTGTCTCATGGTAACTTGTCTCCTAGCATCTTGTCTCATGGTAACATGTAGCATCTTGTCTCATGGTAAATTGTAGCATCTTGTCTCATGGTAACTTGTAGCATCTTGTCTCATGGTAACTTGTAGCATTTTGTCTCATGGTAACTTGTCTCCTAGCATCTTGTCTCATGGTAACATGTAGCATCTTGTCTCATGGTAAATTGTAGCATCTTGTCTCATGGTAACTTGTATCATCTTGTCTCATGGTAACTTTTAGCATCTTGGCTCATGGTAACTTTAAGCATCTTGTTTCGTGGTAACTTGTCTCATAGCATCGTGTCTCGTTGTAACTTGTTTCATAGCGTCTTGTCTCTTGACACCTTGTCTCGTGGCACATTGTCTCGTCGCATCTCACCTCAGCACCTCGTCTCATGGCATCTCGTCTCGTGGCACCTTGTCTCGTGGCACCTCGTCTCATGGCATCTCGTCTCTGTCACCTTTTTTGTGGCACATCGTCTCATGGCATCTTGTCTCGTAACATCTTGTCATTGGACCATCTTGTCTCATGGCATTTTGTCTCCTTGCACCTTGGCTCGTGTCACCAAATAACATGTTAAGACACTGCCTGCAGCTTTAGATGATTATATAGTGACAAGAATCGTCTGCTACCTTAGATGATATTAGCTTGGCAAGACACTTTGCCTGCAGCTTAGGTGATTGTAACGTGACAAATTACATTGCCAAATATTCGATTTGACTGTTTTGCAGCTTAACTTCATGGTCACATGTTAGATGAGATAAATTATTAGAGGAATGTGTATAAATAATTTAGAAATATTGATCTAAAGAATCAAGTGTACAATTAAACATGAGAAAGCATGCACGATGTGTACTTACTGAATAACTTCAAAGTGAAGGCTGAGTTATCTGGGGTTAATTTTGGTGGTAAAGCATTGATCATCACAATAGATTGCTATCTTGGACTAACTTTTGACCGCAGCTTATCTTACTCATACAAACACAATATTGAGATGACGATACAGCACAGCGCAGCAAGAAAGGTCTGGAAGCTCTTAAAACTATGGTAAAACTGTGGCCCCTTTAGCATAGATTTCTTGTACTTTTTTTTTTTAATCAGGTAGTTAGTGGCAGATTATGGATTGGACATCCTCACGTTGTTGCTTCACAATATGAGCGCCTGGAACGTA
Source organism: Meghimatium bilineatum (assembly GCA_034231615.1). Lineage (NCBI taxonomy): Eukaryota > Metazoa > Mollusca > Gastropoda > Stylommatophora > Philomycidae > Meghimatium > Meghimatium bilineatum. The sequence continues at coordinate 23,365,487 of CM067319.1, forward strand.
TATAGAATGAACTCATACCTAGTCGACCTATTGGACGCCCTCGTAAACGGTGGATAGATAGTGTATTAGAGACACTCAGAAATATAACAGCAGAAGAGGCAAATAGAAGGGCAAAAGACCGTACACTCACTCTCCCCTCAACACCGAAAGGTGCATGAGGAAAGAAAGAAGAAGAAGAGTCCTCGGATGCACCAAGGATTCTTCATAGTAAAACTGTGATAGCCTATACTGTTTGGACAATTCTCATTATATTACCATCATGCTCTCGCCCAGAGAACGCAGAAACACAGTACCGCCGAGGAATCATAGAATTCTGGCGCTTTGGACAAGTTCCTGCCACCTTCTTTTACATAAAATAACATTTCAATCGTAGTATCCCTAGGGAGTGTCCTGATTCTTCCACCTGGATGGCCTCATCGGTCGCCCTGCCTATTTTCGGCCCTGCACAATACCTTCATCGCGCCAATTGCGTTTCTATATACCAGTTCATATTTAGTGATAAGTGCACAACTTTATTGCACGTACCCTTTCTACGAGCTGCCCATTGGCCCAATTGGTAAACGTGCGTCCTTCCTGAATTTATGCTTTGAATTAGCATTGTGTGATAGCAGGCAGAACCGTTGTGTGCAGGCCCGTAGATAAGAGGATATGGGACTCTAAACCCCTACCCTTAGCAAATCTAAATATGACTTTGCGTACTAGGAACTTAAATAAACAGTCGATAAAACCCCGATTTTTTAAACAAAAATATATTCAAATTCCCGTCAAGTACTGAAATTTCCAAAGGAAGACGGACGTATGAATTTTAAAAACATTTACGTAAAACCCTTTCCTTTAATGATATCTACTGTTCTGGTCTTGTGCTATATTGTGTGATAGTAGACAGTACTGTCGTGTGCTATATTGTGTGATAGCAGACAGTACCGTCATGTGCTATATTGTGTGCTAGCAGTCAGTACCTCGTGTGCTATATTGTGTGATATCAGGCAGTACCGTCGTGTGCTATATTGTGTGATAGCAGGCAGTACCGTCGTGGGCTATTTTGTGTAACAGCAGGCAGCATCGTCGTGTGTTATTGTGTGTGATAATAGTAACAGGCAATACTGTGGTGTGCTCTATTGTGTGATAGCAGGCAGTGTCGTCGTGTGCTATATTGTGTAATAGCATACCGTGCCGTCGTGTGCTTTATTGTATGGTAGCAGGCAGTACCGTCGTATGCTATACTGTATTCTCAAAACATCGATTTGTTTGTGTTTTTCTCTGTACCTCAAGTCCTTATCCAGAATAGAATTTCATACTTCACACAAACAGCGTCACGTATCTTGATTTATCAAACGTTATCCATGCCTGTCATTGGCTGGTGAGACCAAGTATACGGTTAGTATGACCAGTGATCAGTCACGATAGGTGATGCTGTTTGAGATCTAGGTGGTGCATTGTTTTGGTGTCTTTATTTTCGACCTGTAGTGCGTTGAATTCACACACAGATACACCATAGTGGGATAACACTGTTATGCACCATTGGGACTTCAACAACCCTGACCTACACCAACCACTACATGTAGGTTTCATGACACCAACTAGCTGGATACGACGATCTGACACCTACCCTTGTGGCATAGAATACGTTTAACGTGCCTTGGTTGCAGTTTTGGTTTGTCTCCCTCCGTCATAGCCTCATATCCTGCTCTATGATTCTCCATCTGCACTGGTGTCCCTTTCTTTGGTACCGTCTTCCCACGCTCTCTCGTCCACTTATCCTTTGTCCTTTTAAATTAGACTCTGAGCTTTCTACACAGGGACATCTTCCTACGACGTTCTCTTCCTCGCCGGCTTCCTCCGTCTCTGCTTTATTTTATTTTATCTGACTTATTTTCATCCCATTTCATCATTTTCGCTCCATCGCTTCTTTCACTTTTTCTGCCATGCTAACCTGTCTCTGCTCCTACCAACTTCTTATTTCTCCCCTTTTCTTCTTTTTCTTACCATATATGAGACACTGTAAAATTTGGTGTTTGTGTTATTTAGTTTGTCCCGATGAAGGCTTTTAGTCGAAACGTCGCCTGTCACTGTGTCTCGTCGTTAGGTTGTTTTATCTGCTTATTTTGTTAACACGAATAATTATTTTTGTTCATTTTGATATTAACACTGAAGTTATATTTGTGATCCAGATTTACCGAACTCATAAAACAGCTTGAAGGCATCGAGATTTACAACCAGGCTGACCTCGATCAGGTGTGCTGTGTGTGAACTGACTTTGAAGCCGTTTACCTTCCTCCGGGCGTTGGTAATGTTTCCTTTGTGCTTGACCAGTCCACTTCCTGATTCCGTGTACCTGTGTACTTGACCAGTCCACTCGATACCGTGTCCCTGTGTGATTCAAAGAGGTTATTTTTCCGTAGAAACAGTGAAACATAAATAGCACAGTGTATAGGCCTATAGAAATATCGAGACGATCTATTTAGCAATATCCCTATAAATGGCTAAAGATAATGATGTATAGGCTATACAGAATATAAATATATTAGTCTAAGTGATTGATATAGTAATAGAAATGGTAATGTTTTCTATATACAAAATATAAGAAGTGTTTTATATAATAATTGAAATAGAGGTTTTCTATATGGAAATTTAAAAAGTGCTGTTTTGTAGATATCAAACAAAATGTTTTTATCTATCTATAATTTTTCTCTGCTTTTGGTATAAGTGTAAGGCGTCGCAGGATTAAAAATCTATCGGTTTTCAGACTGTGGCAAAACAAAAGGTTTTTATAAATATACAGCATGCTACTATATGATAGAAAATAAGATATGCACCCATGTCTTACTCTAAGCAAGATTAAAGTCTGGAGAAGTTTGTACACAGTCTCCAGTGACGATTACAAGTTTCCACATCTAAAAGATAAACTTTTGCAGCTCGGACACTACAAAATCGATCTGTTAGAAATTGCACCACTCTACGTCTGAATCCATATATCGCTGTTAGATTAAACGCTGTTCTGATTTGTCTCCAATCTGTCAAGAACTAGCTCAACATGTCTGTGCTATTAATTCCTGCTAATGACGTTTGTAAACATATTTGAAGTTTCAGACTTTACTTTTCGATGTTTGCATTGCTGTTTTATCAGTGTGGATATTTCATCTTCCAATTCGGCTAATGGATAAGTTTACAATAACATACGTTACCCTCGGATCTTGAGCATATACGGAGAACCGAATCTGTGGTACATTCATAGGTCGGTAATATAGGCATATTATGCTTTGATGTAGTTGAAGACAAATATAAGATCAATTTTGTTTGACACATTTGTACATGTGACTGGATACAAATCAAGGATCCATTTTGTTAGACATCATTCGCCCTTGTGCTTGGACATAGATCTAACATCAATCTTATTTAGACATATCATGCCGCCATGTGGTTGAAGTTACGCAACAAATAGAGATATGTATTCTGTGACACTATTTCTGACATTTTATACATCGAGTAGTTTCATCTTGCAGTACAGCGTGTCTCATGGAGGTAATTCCAACATTTCTGTTTAAACATTTTACATTTGTATCCCATATTTTACATATGTATTCCACATTGTAATATTCACAACAGTGATAATTGACAGTTATAATTCACATCCTTTCTCATTGACAACACTTAGGCCTATCATTCATAATAGTGGCATTTATAATAAAATTATCACTGGCAGTTATCATTACATCAGTGACCATCCACATTGGTTAGATCCACATTAGTTACCATTTATATTAGTTACCATTCACATCAGTAACCATGCACATCAGTTATCATTCACAAGTTACTATTCACATCAGTTACCATTAACACCAGTTATTATTCACAACAGTTATCATTCACAACAGTTACCATTCGCATCAGTTATCATTTACCGGTATATATAGGCCCTAATATCTCTAGCCATGATAATGATACAAATTTCAAACTGTGAAATTGGACAAGTTTAGTCAAGTACATATTTGAAACAATATTCACTAAACTAGAAATTTGACGTGACATTTGCTATTTTAACTTTTATCATTTACCAATTAATTTGCATGTTCATGTGCTAGTCCCTGATATAATTTTCCTTGGCAACCATTGTTTACATATGTTTACTACGCCTCTAAATCAACTACATTCAATAATTGTGAGCTAAAAGTGTGAGTAATTATATTATTATTTAAATCTTAAAGAAAGTTGTCAGAAGAACTTCAATAGTATCACCATTTTAGTTCTTTCAATTTGAAATTATTTTACAATTCTAAGATTTATGTGAATTTAAATAAATGACTCAGATAGCGAAGAGGATTGGCTTCTTGTAATCTGGTTTCCTCATATGTGCTCGGTCTCTCTCAGGGAAGAGACATGTAGCCTGCGGAAATTATCTCTCATAGCACGTAACGCAATAGTTTCAAGCTGGAATTACCAGAGATCTTATGAAAAAAATTCACTTTGTAAAGAAGTCATCACGAGCCGGAATCAAACCAATTTCCTCTTGGGCACAAGGCGAACAACTTAAACTACACTACTGAGATAAGAATTACTTCCTAAGTTATAAGTTTGTACCCTTTGTAGCGAAGTACATCACTTTCAACCGAGGGAGTGAGTCCAATATGCTTATGTAAGAGCTTATTGACAATCAAAAATGTATGGGCAGTTGCAAGCAGCCACATATTGTTTATGTGAATGAAACCTCTGAAACAATACATAATCAGAAGAAAAAGAGTGATAGTCATAAGGAAATATCTCAGACAGCATATCTGACAGAGGAGATATGTACACTCTTGGTGGACATTAGCAGTCATATAGTTGATGAAATAAATGTGGGAAAATACGTTCCTACAGTTGTTGCGAAAGTATCTTTTTACTGTTGTTATCACACTTGGATGTTATCTTCTTCGTTGGCACTTGTTAGTTTACAGATGTGGTCGATATACTTTTTATAACATATATCGACCACATCTGTAAACTAACAAGTACCAACGAAGAAGATAACATAAAAGACAAATTGAACGAACTACTCTTTGCAGACAACCAAGTACTAATAGCGACATCAGAAGAACAATTGCAAGACCATATGAACAAACTCCACATAGCATGTCAAAAATTCAACATGAAGATTAATATTGAAAAGACTGAAATAATGGCAATAGCAAAGAAAGAAAGAAATATCACTATCTCCATCGATGATAAACACCTTAAACAAGTAAATGAGTTCACTTACTTAGGAAGCATTATATCGAGTTAAGGGAAAACCAGTAAAGAGATACAAAATAGATGCAACAAAACATACCAGATCCTAGGACAGATGACACGCATTTTCAAGAACAAAAATGTAAACATAGACACTAAAGTTGCATTATACAAGACTATTATTATTCCATCACTATGCTACCAGTGCCAAACCTGGACAATGACAGCACAAGACAAAAGAAAAATAGTGACAACAGAAATGACATGTCTACGAAGAATACTCGGAGTGTCATTAAGAGATAGAATTAGAAACGATAACATCAGACAGATAACCAAAACAATACCAGTATTGGAACACATCAAAAGACAGCAGATCAAGTGGTTTTCACACGCTTCCAGACTACCGACATATAGCATGCCACAAATGGCCATGACACATAGACATAACGGTTATAAAGCCATAGGCAGACCATGTAAAAGATGGATCACAGAAATCAAAGAAGCCACAGGAACAAGCTTACAAACAGCGCACAAGAAGGCCATCTCCAGAGAACTCTTCCACCCCTGACGCTGCAAGGCAAACAAGGGACACAGCGTATAGATCACACTTGGAAATATTATCCCTAGCAAGTATCGACTGGTATGACATTTGGGAATTTCCAGAGATCTCAGGAAAAAAGTCCACTTTGTAAAGAAGTCATCACGTGCCGGAATGAAACCAATACGGGGAGAAGTACCTACATTTTAACGAAATAAATCATTTAATTATTTAACGAAACGAAATGTCGATAAAGACGCATTTTACAGTCGCTAGATGGATCGATCTGCTGCCGGATGTATTGATCTGCGCTCTTCTTGCTGAGAGCCTCCTCTCTTATATGACCCTGGGGGCGAAGAGATGGGCCTTTCAGTGCGTAGGGTGCTGATCAATGCATCCGAAAGTAATCCTAGAGACTTTTAAATCTCCGATTAAAATAACCATTTTGAAATCAAGGTTTGATAAGTTGGAATGTAGGTACCTCTCCACGTTATTGAACCGACATTTATCGTATTCATTCCTAATCAGCGTTACCACGGCTGGTGATTTTTCACTAGATCTGGGGGGTTGGTTTTGGACATCGTCTGGGGTGCTGGAGTTATTTGGGCCAAATTTTTCTTAATCTTGGGTTTTTTCAAGAAATCCTCGAAATTTGGCACACACACACACAAAACAGTAAATCCATCCGATTTTCCTAGGAGAGTCCCATGAAAAGATGGAATTGTACACGGAATTGAACGAATGCTTTTTAAAGAGTATTACCTACTGGCCTTACACGAACAGTTTGATCTCATGGAGCAAAAACCATTAGACATAGTCATTTTTATATACAACTATATATCTGTTTTGGAAGCACTTAAACATACCCCATATTAAAAACAAGATATTCCCACATAGCAAGTGCAGCACACAGTCTTATCTCTGCATATCAAATCAGTGTGACCATGACATTGATCCCTGGACATAGCGATATAGCAAGAAACGAAGTAGCAGACAGATTTGCAAAAAGAGACGCCTCAAAACCACAAAAACAAAGACTTTGTAGTATGGAATGGTCAAACATATTCTCAGAAACAACACTAGGGAAATATGGTTGAACAGGTGGACAAACGGTTGACTGGTCGAAATGTATTTATTGAAATAACACCGCTAAAAGATAAAAAGAACATAAATAAACTCTGCAGGAGAAACCAATCCTTTATCGTTCAGTTTCGAACAGGACATACAAGGATCAATAGCCACTAAAATCGTATCAAACCCCAGCAAAAACCCACTTTGTAGACACTACTCTCATTCCAATAAAACAGTGGAACACTTCCATATTGACCTGCTTCCTTATTGTCAAATGCACCCATTAGTCCACATGGCTGAGTAATTGACGAATAGTTCGCACTTTACCACATCGAAGTGAGGCAAATAACAAAAAAAATTTTGACCAGACTAAATTTAACATGACTTTAGGACCAACCAAGTGCCCTTATTAACACTTCCTTATTTTTAAATAAATCATTCGTCAATTTTCGTGTGTAAAATTCATTGTTTAACGGGAGATTTGAGGCACTTCATTTAAGAATGGCAGTGTGCTGACAAGAGTATAATTACTCATCAGCATTTGGATATCGAAAAGAACAACCCACTGGCCTTATTTGTATTGAATTATATAGTATGGGGTTATCTGGGTTTTTTCTGCAAAGCAATATGGGGTTATTTTTTAAATGCCAGTGGTAACTGTTCCTAACTATATAAGGCAGTTCTTTTAGTAAATTAGTGATGTTGGGTCTTTGTTACCTCTAATATTTTATGGTAGTGTGTCCTGATATAACCTAATTGGACTTTGTTTTCCGTTGGATGAAATGAGTACGCCTCTCCAAAAGAGAGGTAAACTCATTAACTACCTAACTAACTACCAAATTAGTGATGCAAAATTACGGGTGCTTTTTTCTATAGCTCTCAAGATTTTAAAAGCAAGTAAATTAGTGCCCTTTCAAAACATCAAGTGAAGTCGGATGTGTTAGGCCAAAATGCGCAATATAGCTAGCTAAGCTGTGTACCACGACACAGTGCATTCCGTTATCTGGACTTCATCCAGATTATATCTGCAGGGGATTATATCTGCAGAAGATTATATCTGCAGGAGATTATATCTGCAGGGGATTGAGAATGAACGCAAAAGAAGAAGACGGAATAAGAATTCCAAAAAGATCAACTTTTGACAATAACATTCTTTAGCATGACGATTTCAGATGACGATCTCACATGACGATCGCAATGTATTGTTCCTTCTTACGCGATGTTTTTATTTTTGTTCACAACGCCATAATTGTGTATTCCCTACACGGTAGGCTATATGCAAGAATATATTTGTTTTCTCCTATAGTTCACTTGAGTGCTCTTGCTGAGCGATACAACATGTGTGGTTTTATAAATTTAATGTAGTTAAACTCCTGAGAGTGAACTTATTGTTGACATTTTATGAACAGCAGTAGGGCCGTCTATCTATCTATCTCGTATATATATATGTTGTGGTCGTTGTTTGCCTTGCGGCGTCAGAGGAAGTAGGGCCGTAGATATGATTATCTTAAGGAGAGAGGAGTTTTACCTAAAAAAATCATTCGTCAATTTTCGTGTGTACATTTCATTGTTTAACGGGAGATTTGAAGACCTTTTTGTGAAAAATCGCTAAGGGAAAAGGGGGGGGGGGGAGATGGGATTCTTATTTACCTTCTGATTATGTGCATACTACTAGAAGAATATGTTTCAAATGTTATAAGAAAACGCAGATGGAAATACCTGGGACACGTTGTTAGACTAGATGAAAACAGACCGAACCAGAAAGCCCGTATGTGGACACCTGAGGGAAAAGAGCAAGAGGAAGACCAAAAACTACAATAAAAAGCTCCATACTTGAGAAATAGTAGGTTGCAAGTTCATACAATAACTAAAAGTACAGGCAACGAACCGCAACGCATGGAAAAATCAAAACCTCTGGCATATGTGCCGCATTTGGCACGAATGGAACAAACTAACTGTGTCACGAAAAGAACAAACAAACTAACTAAAAGTCATGTTCAGATTTGAGCTGGGGGACGGGGAAGAATTAAATACCCCAACCATCTCCTTATTTACGGGCCTGAATAGCAGCAGCCAGTTAGAGTATGTCTATTCTACTAAATTACTGAGTAATGAGCCTATAGATATAACTGGGTGAATGTGCCAACGAAAGGCACGGGAAAAGTCGGATCAGCCAAGATATGTTACGCTGTTTGGAATCGCTCATATGATCACTTGAACTTCAACCCAAAATTGTAAATACATCAACACTACAAAAATAGGTAACAAGTAACTCTATGTGGAAGTATTGTGGGCAAGTACTGCGGTGTTTCCTTTTGTTTGTGCAGCTTTATTATGTTTTAAAACTCGTGCTGTCCGACGCCACTCAGCGTCTCAAGAATACTTGCACAAATCATAATGCAAGTTTGCAATTTTAGTTTATTTTTGTCGGCAAAATTTATTATTAAACTATTGCTGCTCCTGTATTTTTGTAAATTAAATTTTTAATAATCAGGGTTAGTAATACATGGGTTGTCATTTAATGACTTTCTTCTTCTTCTTCAGCGCTCATTCTCAAACTCCCGCTGAGTCTCTCTTGTAGCAGGACCATGGTACTATTAGATTTCCAGCAGGATGTAGTCCAGAGAATGGAAATGCGTTATGTCGCCGGTTTATTTGCGCAAAAGGTCCGAGACATCAGTTTTCGGTGACATTTAATGACTTTGTGATTGCGTCTATCGAATAATATGCTCGCATTTGTAGAAACCAAATAACAGCAAATAACAAAAAAACCATATAACAACAAATGAGCGAGATGAAAATGCGAAGTTGAAATACTGTGAACCAGAGAGTTTAGTTTTCCTGATTCAATAAGTGTACAACATTGTAATGTTCTACAAAGTCACGATTTTTTTTCAATTTGGTACCATGTTATGTAGCACATGAAGTCTTGGAATGTCTAATGTAAATATAGACGCAGTGATGTGTACCGACCATACCTATCAATAATTATTGTAACTTTCTAGCATTTCTTGAACCGTATTAAGTTTTGCATCAAAATATATGGACATGTATATAGTTGGTTGCTGATCCAGCGGTCCATGGGCTCATGCCCTTTGACTCAATGTCACTTTGTGATATATGCATGTGTTTGTGAGCTGTTGTTTTGTTCTGTATAATGTGTTCCATTTATCTGGCCCTGGAGAGATGTATTGTAGTAAATGCGCACTCTTTTATTACGCCATCTTATCGTGTAAGGCATAAACATTGAACAATACAAGCTTTCATTATTGCTTGCAAGAGGAACAATCAAGTGGTAGGCTTGAGTGGCGTAGACGATCATGTTTCTCCACAACTCTATGTCTCTTGTGTTGTTAATAAGTTTAGTCGGTGATATGTTTTGTGCCACAGTGACAGCCCATCCAGAAATGTATCTTTTTGTATTTCTCTATCTCTTCTTCCCTTTCATCCTTCTGGTGGTTATTACATGTCCAAGTTTTGCTTTTCTCATCACATACCCTAAAAATCTTGACTTTTTTTCTATTTTTTCCTATAATTTGTCTTTTTAACTCGCGCATCTCTGAGGATTTCTACCTTGTTTTCTTGGCTGTTCATGGAATGTTCATCATTATTCTCAACAACAACACCTCATTTCCCTCCAGCTCGCTTTGAATTCTTTTGTTTGCCGTTCATGCTTCACATCCTTAAAGACAATTGGTTCAATATAACATTTTAATTCCCTTATGCATTGATTGTTTCTCATTCTTTGAAATGCTGGTTTGACCTGTGCTATCCTTTTCTATAACTCTTTGGAGCATCTGATGTTAAAATCGTGTCAAGTTACTTGACTGTATTCATTTGACTTAATTGTGTATCACTGGTATTTATGTATAATTATATAAATGATAAATATGTATAATTGAGTATCTTCACAGAAAACGGACCGTGACATATTTAGAGGTGTAATTGTAGTGGTAACTGTAATCACTGACAATGGGGTAGTCACTGACAACTGATGTAATTTAAACAGGATCTCTATACAAGCAACGTATCTCATCCTGCGTCTTCCTACTCGAAGACTTGTGCTTATTTTGTGATACAACTAACTCACAACAACAAGTGTATCAATTATGTACATCAACAATAAATCAAATAATTGAATCAATAGATCTACTGCTAAGAGTTAACGTCTACATTCAACCGTTCGCTATCGCGGACTAATCGACTTTCTCTGGAAGTCATTTTTACTCGTACAACTCGTCTTAGTTGTTTCATACTGCAAACTGTTGGTCGATCGTATAGTATTTTAGAGACGTCCGATCTCTATCTTCGCAGCTTGGGATGAAGTTTGATAAGATCCACGAGGGCAACCCACAGGTTTCGTTCTCAGAAGAAAGTTTGATGCAGCATTTTTTTGGGCCGGTTGTCATTCCCGTATCTTCGATCCCTAGTACTTGGCCAGGGTACAGCTGGGTTACTGCACTCCTGTTTCCAGGCCCACTGCGTGGAAGTGTACTGAGGGTCTTCGCCAGCTGTGGTTCACTGACCCTGATGCTCGACCAGCTATGGAGTGCCGGCCGGTGTACTCTGGTGTGCATGTCATCTCTGGGCTCGTACTGCATCCTAGAGACGTGTATTCCTTGGAAAAAAATTACTTATTTTCTTCTTGTTTAGACTGAGGCCTTTGTTTTCACTTTCTTGTACTACCATGTCTAGCATGTCTTAAATTCTTATTCGCTCCCTTCAATCAATACTATTTCCATTACGGAAATGTGTTGTGTCGCCGTTTTATTTGCGCCAATGGCCCGACGCATGCGTCTTCGGCTGGAATGTTTCCCTTCGGAGATATGACACATTCAACCCATGTCCCCCTTTCGCCCACAAACTTTGACAAATAATATCAGAATATATGCAGAATATTAAGGGAACACTGTCAAGAGATCTATGCACGTAAGTGTCCTCAAATACTCATGATATCACTTATTACTGTCACTGATTAGCATTTACATCATTGTTGTTATCACTTTCTATTTTTATTACTGCGTCATCCTCCACTTTGTCTAATATGCTTAGACAGTTTGATTAATATTTATGTGTGTCCTAAAATAGTATTGGACATTATACACGGTGACTATCTGCAATTCTTCTGAACCAGATTATTTACAAACGGATCAACATAGGAGGCCGGAGACACGGTGGTTGGGCCATCTTATTAGAACAACCCAATGGAAGCAAGCCATATTTATATATAATGTATTCTCACATGAATTTTATGTATCTATAGATTGTTTGCAAATTAATTGTGTGTATTTCTACTCAAACTATTCACAAAATAATAGTGTGTATTTCTGCTCAAACTACTCACAAATTAATTGTGTGTATTTCTACTCTAACTACTCATTTTTACACAATTACAGAAATACTGGTAGCCCATTTTTTTAATGTGTTGTATTGACAGGTGGACTCACAAGAGCCTTACAGACCATGCACACATACGCCTGTGACGGAGATCATGTCAGAATCTCGTGCCCAAACAAGACTGTCATCAGTGTTCAATACGCAAAATACGGTCGCTCAGTGCCCAGTTCAAGAATATGTCCATGGTCTGAGATTGGTCTAACACAATATCGTGATACATTTATGACGGAGAATACAAATTGTGTAGCTGTCAGGTCGCTTGAGGTGAGTTCAAATTATTACTGTATTTCTTTAAGAAGTTTATGTAACATATTCTCTGCAGAACGTTGTCTTCCCAATAAAATTCCTGAATCCTTCTCTGTCTTGGGAGATGCGGTTTACATTTTCCAACGACGTATTCATGTTATCTTTAATGTCATCAGTCCAACGTCTTCTTCGTCTGCCCTTTCTCCTCCAACCAGGTGCTCTGCCCTTCATTATTTGTCTTTTCAGTTGTGTCTCTTTAAATGACCAAACATGTGTAGTTTTCTGTTTGCTATTATGTTTAGTAACCAACACTCTGGAATCTTCAATGTGGTTATAATATCTGAATTTCTCTTTTTTATTTTTCCTTCTATGATATTCTAAGTATCTTTCTGTAGCATTTCATCTCAAAGTGTTGATCTTCTTTGATGCTGTTATACTTATGGTCCATGTTTCACAGGACCCTGTGTATGAAGGTACACAGTATGTAACCTATAGACCATATAGTAAGAAGTTAGGGTACGAAATTCTAAAATAACACCGGACTTTGAAAATGTGTCTACACTGGTTTACGTAGTGTTAAGTGTTGTTTCGCGCTTAGTGACGTAGATTGTGATGACCTAAAAGTCTTATTTGAATTATGTTGGTATGTATTACTGGCAATTGGTCACTCGGACATGCATAGAAAAACCGTGTACACTATTAATATGTATTCATTATTTTCTGTGTCAGTTCTGCTACAAAATGTAAACACTTTTAGTGATGGGTAGTTTTATTCCTATTCCTCATGAATTACCACAAACTATTGCCAGTGTTACGGTGATTATGATTTCCTTTCATTTAAAAAAAAATTCATTGAGTGTTAAGTAGTTTGTTTTTGTTTTACTAACTGAATAGATGGCCTTATTCGTCTAGACAACATAAATAGCAAATTAAAGGAGTGACTACATACAGTCTTTATCTACACGATTTAGTGTATCATTGAGCTTAATATTGATTTTTCTAATATTGCAGCCCATAGAAAGCCTCCCTGCACTCCTTCACAGGAAAATATGCACTAACGAAAGTTGTGTACATTTCTTGAGACAACCATTCTCAAGAGAATGTTTTATTTTTTTTCTATTTTAGACTGAGGCTTTTGTTTTGAATTTCTCATAGCACCATCTTTGTAACAAACATTTCCAATGTGGCAACACACAACAAGTAACATTTCTGCTTAACAAATATGGTCTTTTATTTACAAGTTCGTTAATTGCATTCACTGATTATCACAAAGTTATGATTCCTGTCGACTCTCTATCAACGTAATCAATATCGGCATATTTGATTTCATATTCATACAGTGTTTAACGTTGAGCTAACCTTAATCGATATTCAGCTATTGTATGGCCTAAGTTGTTCTCCCGAATATAGTTCAACGCGTTTGTCCCAAACAGCATCGCTTAACTTGGCTGATTCGACTGATTATTGATCACTTTTCCTATACTTTGTGTCGCCAGCCAATAAAAAACAGGAAAAAGTCGAGTAAGCCCAGATAAGTGATGCTTTCTTAGATCAGCTCTCGTGACGTTATGGAGAACGATTTAGTTTGGTATTATTGTTGATATTTGATAATATTCAGGACATGGAGATCAACCTTGAGAAACCATGCAGCAAACGGGATTTGTTAATACAACTTATAAATCCTCCATGCTTCTATATTATATAGAGATCTTCTTCTTCTTCGTTCATTCTCAAACTCCCGCTGGTTCTCCCTTACAGCAGGACCATGGTCCTAATAGATTTCCAGCAGGATGTAGTCCAGATAATGGAAATGCGTTGTGTCGCCGTTTTATTTGCGCCAGTGGACCGACACATGCGTCTTCGGCGGAATATAGAGATCAAGACGCATTTCACAGAAGCTACGTCTACTTGCGGATCCACTGATCTCCCTACCTATACACTGAGTACCCTCTTGGATGACCCTGAAGGGACGGGTGGGGGGTGGATTCAGTTTGTAGCACGCACTTCGAAGCAAGCACAGCGACTTTTTTTATCCTAGGTCAGCTAGGTCATGAAATCTGAGTGAAACTACGCGTAATATTAAAAAGTTGGACTTATCACGTGATTAGTCCACATTTCCGTAACCTGTTGTCATGTGACGTGTTCCTTCCAGAACGTTGTCTTCCCAATAAACTCTCTGAATCCCTCTCTGTCGTGGGCGATGTGGCTTGCATTTTCTAGCGATGTATTATGTTATCTTTAATGTCGTCAGTCCATCGTCTTCTTGGTCTACCTTTCTCCTCTTTCCAGGGACTTTTCCCTCCATTATTTGTCTTTCTAAACAGTTGTGTCTCTTTATATGACCAAACAGACGTAGTTTTCCTTAGTCTGTTCCAATAGTTAACAATTAGTTAACTATTTAACTAATTAACTAATTAGTTAACAATTAGTTAACTTAGTTCCAATTTCCTTAACCTGTACCCGATATTTATCTGATTAGTGAAAGAATTTTCCCAGTATCAGCTTATATCGCTGAAACATGGACACTTATTAGAATACTGGCGAAAAGTATTTCTTCCTTGGAAGTGACTCCCTTCTTCCTTTAAATGTTACAGAATAATATTGAGAAGACCGTGAACAATCAAGATAATATCATGGGCAATGAACAATCATGGAATGCTAAAAACATTTAATATGGAACTGGATTGGCTCCAGAAACATTTAAACAATAAATCGGGGTGGGACAGTGGTGTTGCCATAGAAATATACAGTCCAGGAAGTCTATTGTGTAGAAATATTAACGAAAATGAAATAGTGGCACAAGGCATTACCTTTGTCTGGACTACATCCTACTTGACATTTAGTAGAACATTTGTCACGCTTTAAGAAAGATCTAGCGGGAGACTGCGAACGCTAAAAACGGTAGACATAACAGCAAGGAAAAAACTAGTAATGGTTGCAGATAACAGAATAAATAGACACCCAAAACGACTATGGACAAAAGACATTTCTGGAAGTTTAAACGTGTCCTTGGCTGCAGTAGGTCATATCGCTCGCAATCTAAAGTTGTTCCGAGTGTTCATTAAGAAGTCTGTTCTGGAAGGAATATAATTAGAATATAATAAAGGGAAATAATACCGGATATCTTTCTAAATGACATTTTAATCATTGGCTATTTCCCTTTGTATCCAAATTGTCTATTGTCTATCCCCAGGTGAATGATTGTTGATCACATTCACACTTGCCGTTATGCGTAGGGGTGGTATCTTAAGCTGTGGCCATCTCTAACGAGTATGTGATCGTACAATTGAAATTGTGCTTTCTTTGTGGCCTCCAACACAACGCTGAGGTCACTGAGGAGGAAGCGTGAGACCTACATTAAGAACCACTGTTACGGCCAATGATATTTATGTAACATATTCCTTCCAGAACGCAGTTTTCTTTGCGAATGTTCTGAACTTCTAACGATTCTTATCCAGTTGTTGCGACCAATGACATGTTTAAACAATCGGAAATCTTTCTTATCCATTTTGTGGTGTCCTTACCCCTTTTACCAACAATCTGTCATTGTCATCGTATACTGTCCTTACACCTGTTACCAGCAATTATTCATCGCCATCTTATTCTGTCATTACACCTGTTACCAAGAATCATTTAATTCCCATGTTGTTATGTTTCTGTATGGTCAAAAAATCACAGATTTCTTGTTATAATTTTGCTTTAGGAGCCAACCTTCTTCGACTTGTCATGTTCTTATCACTCCTTGATTCGTCGTGTCGCTTTCAATGCTATTATCAAAATCATTCTGTAGCATCTCATTTCGAAGGCAGCAATTATCAGAGCCACGTATTAATAATGTGTTCATGTTTCACATCCTTTTATTGCTATATAGTCAATGATAGCGTTCTATATTTAGAGATTATGGCCAATAGATTTACACATGAGCAAAGTAACATCAGATTTCCGCCCTATTAATCTTTGTATAAATTTCTATATACCTGGTTGGGGATCTTGAAGGCATAGGCCTAATATTCCTTTATTTGCATTCTGCTAAAGATGGCGCAGGTTCGATAACAAGATTATTTAACTGTTCAGGGATAGCGTTATCGCAACGGAGCATGTGCTGAAGACGCCACTGGTCTGGTGGTTTCTGATCCATCACTGATTGGTCAAGTTAAGATAATGTCGTGAACTTCGACAAGTCTTTTTACACGTGTATTTTTTCACAGGGACAGAGTTAATTGTTAGAAAAGATACAATATTGAAAAAAGCAAAAGTTGTAAAATGACAAAGGCGTTGGAGAAGAAATTGAACTTATTTAAAAATAAATGTCTTAGAAGACTCTAAAATATTGGTTGAGAAGAATTCAAGTCAAACATGCAAGTAAGAGAAGACACCAAACAGCAATATGTTTTTATAACAATAAGAAGAAAACGATGGACTTATATCGGATGTGTACTTAGAATGAATGAAAAC
This sequence comes from Meghimatium bilineatum, assembly GCA_034231615.1. NCBI lineage: Eukaryota > Metazoa > Mollusca > Gastropoda > Stylommatophora > Philomycidae > Meghimatium > Meghimatium bilineatum. The sequence goes on from CM067319.1 coordinate 23,382,399, forward strand.
AGACTGCCACTACAAGCATTAAAATGGGTACCAGATTGAAAAATTAAAAAAAAGGAACACCACGAGAGACTCTTCGCAGAACAACGATAAAAGATGATACTATTAGTGATCAGTGTATGTTAGTTCTGATCAGTGTATGTTAGTTCTGATCAGTGTAGGTTAGTTCTGATCAGTGTAGGTTAGTTCTGATCAGTGTAGGTTAGTTCTGATCAGTGTAGGTTAGTTCTGATCAGTGTATGTTAGTTCTGATCAGTGTATGTTAGTTCTGATCAGTGTATGTTAGTTCTGATCAGTGTATGTTAGTTCTGATCAGTGTATGTTAGTTCTGATCAGTGTATGTTAGTTCTGATCAGTGTAGGTTAGTTCTGATCAGTGTAGGTTAGTTCTGATCAGTGTAGGTTAGTGTGATCAGTGTATGTTAGTTCTAATCAGTGTAGGTTAGTTCAGATCAGTGTAGGTTAGTTTTGATCTGTGTAGGTTAGTTCTGATCAGTGTATGTTAGTTCTGATCAGTGTATGTTAGTTTTGATCTGTGTAGGTTAGTTCTGATTAGTGTTAGTCATTTCGGATCAGTGTAGGTCAGTTCTGATCGGTGTAGGTTAGTTCTGATCGGTGTATGGCTAGAAAATGTATAGACCTTTTGTTGGAAGAACTCCCAGAACATCCACTATACGAGTCATGTTGACTGATTGGAAAAACTTTATTCTAAAACGAATGATGTGACTATTCCCATGATTTTCATTGGTCACTATGATTATACTTTGTTTCGACAACCAATAATAATATCCGTAAACCGTAAAAATCATAGTGACTCCGCACTGGAGACATCATCACAAATAGCTTTCCAAACATCTCTATCCTTAGCCATTAGTAGGGATGTTAAAAAAATCACGCCCAGACCATTCCTTGATGCTATCAATCCAAGGTTTTCTCTGACCTCCTCTTCTCCTTCCACCTCGACTGTTCCTTGCAGAATAGTTTTAGAAAGTGAGTCGTTACATGTACATACCAAACAAGCTTACGCCCGTTCACCATTGCCAAAATATGGTTCTTGATAACTCGCAAGCATGTTTATTTGCTGGCGGACGAGTATATATGAATCCAATATGATATCGCTTGAGTATCGACAGCATATAATTATCAAATTATTAAGGACAAAGCCACATGAGTCATTCTATAAGGCTATTTTTCGACGACAATGACGGATGTGTTGGGCCATTGGCGCAAATAAAACGGAGACACGACGCATTTTCATTCTCTGGATTACATTCTGCTGGAAATCTAGTAGGACCACTGTCCTGCTACAAGAGAGATCCAGCGGGAGTTTGAGAATGAACACTGAAGAAGAAGAAGGATATTTTCCAATTAGCTAATAGGTTGCCTATTTCAGACAGTCAGGTCCCAGCAATGTTTGCTGGAATCCTTTTTTAAGGAGTCCCCCACCCCATCACCATTACCCTAAATTAGAACATGACTTATTAGGAATTTAGCCAATGGGTGTTAATATTCCCTCCTCCCCAATCCCCATCCATCCTTTTAATGATTTACCATAAAAGGTCAAAAAAATTCTCATGTGAATAGAAATATATGCACGAAAATATGTAATATATGCACGAAAATATGAAATATATGCACAAAATAGGAAATATATGCACGAAAATATGAAATATATGCACGAAATGAGCGAAAGACCTTGGTTATAAATCCCACTCCCTCCTCACATCTTTTTTACTGTAATTGTTTCTACGTACCCGTTTTTATTGTTTTCCATTCCATCTCCTTTAGGTTACTTGTTCTAGTTTCGAGGTTAATTGCTCTAGTTTCGAGGTTAATTGTTCTAGTTTCGAGGTTCGTTGATGTACATCTTGTTCCGATAAAGGTCGATACTAGATGACTACTGATATTATTGTTGGATAAACAGGAAAGATTCAAAAAGGACAGGAAATACTAAGAAGGAAATGACATTAGACAGGGCACAGTCTATGTAATTCATGAACAACACGCAATCCTTAACCAGTACACATTCCATGACTAGTATAACAAGGCACTCAGTGTTTTGGAAACCGCGGAGAATAGTAAAGGGGGTGGCTTGAAACAGAGACGATGTAATAGTTGAATGGAATCTGAAAGAACGACAGGCGTGCTTGAGTGAGTTTGGTTGATGGCTTATTCACCTCTCATAGATAAGCAGCAGAAGACGACGTTACCACTACAAAATGTGTGCTGTAGAGGTCACTGGTCACGTGATCTCTGATCTATCACTGATCAGTTTATGATCATGTCTTGTATTTCGACATTGATTTATTGATCTTCTGTGCTCCTTCTCAAACTTCTAGCTTTGGCAGGATATAGTCCGGAGAACGAAATACGTTATGTCTTAGTTTACAGCTCCGTTGCGATATCTGCGTCTTTCTGTTCAATGCATACAGTTTGAGTATATCATTTGGGGCAACTTTGACCTCACGAGCGACGAAGTAGCCTACCCCATCACTAAGACTCCTTAGTCGCCTCTTACATCGTTCGTATCAGATTATACTGTTCTTTTTCTGTGTTCACCTACGAGCACCGTCAATCATACACTTATATCAGACATGTTTGATTTTTCTATTTGAAAAATTAAGCTAAACACAGGGCTTGTTTGTCTTCTGCTCAATTGACAAATATAATAATAATAATAATAATAATACATATAAATCGTCAGGGCCGTAGGGGTGACACACTGGATACATAAGCACAAAATGCTCTCCCTATAGCTCTGTCCTCAGTCATTCGGAGAAGTGTAGAAAAATACACCCATAACATTCCTTGATGTTTTCATTCATGATTTTCTCTTTTCCCCTTTTCTCCTTTCACCCTCGACTGTTCCCTGCAAAATAATTTTAGAGAGTCGTGCCTCGTTACATGTCCAAATCAAGTAAGTTTACTCCGTTTCACCATTGCAAAAAGTGGTTCTTGATAACCTGCTAATTTATTTGTTTGATGTTTGACAAATATATTTGTCTTGTATTCTATATAACTATTGCCCAAACAAAATAAAAAAATATTGCCAGATAACAATTGACATTTAAAGCTACAAAATAAAAGGCCAGAAAAATGTCAAAAGCAATACAGTTGATCGGTATTTTACATTCCTGCATGGCATTGAGAAACTCCATATTCTGCTCATGGCTATAGGTCTATTGATTTGGTGTACGAAATTTTGCATAAAACTCCTTGTGCCATAAAAAAGTTATAGAGAAGAGCAAAATCTTAGTTGACAGCATAGACAAAGAAGCACAGACCAACATCATTATTAATGGACACAAACGTGAATAAATGAATACTTTTAAATACCTCGGATCGTGCATATGAAGCGCTAGAAAATGCAATACAGAATTAAAGATAAGACTGGATAATAACTTTAGCGGCTATGTGAATAATAAACAATTTGAAAAAATCAACATCAGTGTTAAGTGAAGTTTTAACTTTATAACTCGCAAGTGATTTATATTGTTACATTGTTGTGAGAGTTGGCCACTCACAGCGGTAATCGAGAGACGATTACATGCCCTCGAATACAAATGTTATAGACGAATTATGCGCATATACTATAGTGATAAAAATTAAGATAAATGTTTATGTAAATAACATTTTAAAAAACACGAGAAATTTAACAGTAAAACTGCGACAAATGTGCATGTTTTAACGTGCATGTGAAATGGTTCCATGTAAAGATCCAAACAGAAAACAACATGGAACACTCGAAGGTGGAAGAAGAAGAGGACAGTTATGATCTTGATTCTTGATTAGCAACAGTTTTCACATCGTTTGGGACATTCCCATATATGCTCTGCTTGCCGTTCCGTTAACCATCTAAAAGTCTATAAACTCAATGTCCCAGTCAGTTGCTGATTACGCGTTCTTCTGATCTTTCCGGAGAGGGAGCACTTTCTCCCATCCCCTCTAGCCACGCCCATTTCTACCATTGTCTGAATATGTACATTGTTTCGTTGAGTCTTCTCGTAGGGTATCCATGACTGCTCTAATCAATTCAATCCTGTCTCTTCTTATCTCGGTGCTGCTCATCAAGGCTTTACCAGCAAACACATCGGCTCTTTCGTTTCCCTTGACCCCAGCATGACTTGGACAGTGGATACATGTAATGCTCTACACGATATTGTAAGTAAGATCATAGACAGACAACATCAAAGACTGGACATTTCAATATGTTTCCTCAATCGTCCCTATCGCAGAAGATAGAAATCGCTGGAAGATTGTGTTGATGCATCCAGTATGGTTCATCTTCAACCCTAATTGGTTATAGGATTATAAATGCACGGATCGCATTAACGTAATCTGGGCAATTTTGAAGGACATTTTCAACTAAAAATCTGCCGTGATTACCATTCCTGTTTGAAAACTCCTGGTATTAATATATACATATATTGCGACTAGATTAATGCTACTCCACTCTTGACTATAAAGCACCTGCAGGCAAGCCGAAAGGTTAAAGTAGTACATGCTAACTAAAGCCACATTATGCACACATGAAACGTATGTGGCTATATATAAAAGTCTTGTAGTAAACTTTTTTTTCTGTAAAATTTTTTACATCAAGAAAAAAAATAAGCAATATAAATTATGTGACATCAACTACATTTTTCAAAATCAGATTTCTGATTTTTTAATTAAAATAAACCAATATGGCAACCTCGGATAATAGTTCCCACGCCCAGACCTAATATAAAATATAAAGGTAAAGGTATTTCCCATTGCTGCAGACATCATATATAGGAGTTTTATAACTTTATATCAACCGGAAATGTTCTTGTGTCCTTTTTTATATCAGGGATTCTCTCTAAAATATGATTCCTGACACCGGCCGTGTGGACATACTACAAATATGCATATCTATGTATCCATGTTCCTTCAGTACCAAAAACGGCACATGGTGCAGAAATCAGAGCTGACCAGATTGAGCGATGTGATGCTACTGTGTGTAATTCTTGCATGTTGTTGAGACTTATAACCTCTCTGATTGTACCTTGAAGAGATATGCATATACAACAGTTGTTATTAAAATAATAAAGTTGGTAGCATATCATATTCGGGACGTGGTGCTCGACATAACATTTTTTGGCTGTGGTGATCTTCGAGACAATATAAATATGTTCGGTATGTTACCATTAGAAGTGAGAAAGAGAGTTCTGCAGTGCTATATAACCCCTATACTAACATATGGGTGCGAGTCTTGGACAATAAACAAACTGGAAAGTGGGAGATTGGAGGCAACAGAGATGTGGTTTTACAGAAGAATGCTGAGAATACCTTGGACTGCCAGAAAAACTAATGTAGGGGTGTTGAATGAGTTAAATGCGAAACGGACCTTAATCAACAATATAAGAAAAATGCAATCTTCTTTTTTTGGCCACTTCATGAGAAAGGCCATATAAGGTTTAGAGAACATAATCACAACAGGCAAGATTGAAGGCACCAGAGACAGAGGGTGACAACGTGAGAAAATATTAGACAGTTTGACAACCTGGCACGGCAAGGAAACAACAACGACTTTGATACATAATACTGTGGACAGAGAGCTGTGGAGAGCCATGACTGCCTACGCAACCCGGCATGGCACCTGATGATGATGATGTTACCATTGTTTTTCAACGGTCCTGGTGTACAAAATACTGCGGCTGCTGGGTTTGATCGTGGGGAACTTCAATAGTAAGATGCATTATTGGTATGTGGAATATCACTGTTTTTAATGCAATATTCGTATGGGGAATCCTATTGTTTAGAATGCATTATTGTTATGAGGGATATTACTGTTTAGAATGCATTATTCGTATGGGGAATCCTACTGTTTAGAATGCATTATTGGTATGGGGAATCCTATTGTTTAGAATGCATTATTGGTATGAGGGATATTACTGTTTAGAATGCATTATTCGTATGGGGAATCCTACGGATAATAAATATTGAAGTACTAAACCTGATACCTTTACCGTTCTAGAGGCGCCCTGTATTTCTACGCTACAGCCTGTGTGAAGACTGTTAAGAAAAAGACATAATTTATCATCTGATTTCCCAGTCATAGACTACTACTAACATATCTGATTTCCCAGTCATAGACTACTACTAACATATCTGATTTCCCAGTCATAGACTACTAACATATCTGATTTCCCAGTCATAGACTACTAACATATCTGATTTCCCAGTCATAGACTACTACTAACATATCTGATATCCCAGTCATAGACTACTACTAACATATCTGATTTCCCAGTCATAGACTACTACTAACATATCTGATTTCCCAGTCATAGACTACTAACATATCTGATTTCCCAGTCATAGACTACTAACATATCTGATTTCCCAGTCATAGACTACTAACATATCTGATTTCCCAGTCATAGACTACTAACATAGAGTAGACTTCAAATATTACTAGCAGTATGATAACATCCAATATAGCATAGATACATTTTTTTTCGTCATGATCTACCAAGAGATAGACTAAAATGTATTAAGTAATTTATTACTAGAACAAAAGATCTAGTCTAAAGTTTAGTAAACGGACAGTTACAACAACATGGTACAGTACAAGTAAGTGGTTTGGTACAGTTATGTTTGTCTTAGCTGTCTAGTACATGTTTCTTGTCATGTCTGTACTTACGTATTTTAATCTCTTCGGTTCATTGCGAGAATCAGTGGTCACGCTCCTTGACACATTCCAATTTTATTAATATTATACGTAATTTCATACAGATTTTGTTACTCGGAAATTTAAAAGTCGCAACTTCTGCTACCGATGAATCTCTCTGCGCGCAACCTCCCCCCTCCCTAGATCGGGGTTAATTGGAGGTGGGGCTCTCAGTGCGTAACACGCATATCGTTGAATGCGATGGTTTATGCGTCTTTATCGAAATTTCGTTTCGTTAAATAATGTATGGTTTGTTTCGTTAAAATATTGCTCCTGATTCCCGTAATGAACCATTTCTTCTCTTAACCAACATGCGTATTTTTTCCTGCTGTCCTTTGTCTAAAACTTTCTCCTTTAGGTTTCCATTCCAGGGCATCTGAAGACCTCCATCAGCACCTTTCCAGGGCTTCTGAAGACTTCCATCAGCACCTTTCCATGGCTTCATATCACCTAGACGATACTCCATCCAATTCTTCTCTAGTCAACGCCAATATTGCCAGATATTGTTTTCATGACCGTTAGTTCTTTCATGATTTTTATTACTTCTCAGGACTTCCAGTCTTTCACAGGACTTTCAATCATTATTAGAACTTTCAGTCATTCTTATGACTTTTAGTCATTCTCAGGACCTGTAGTCGTTTTCATGACTTTCAGTCATTCTCAGGTCTTTTAGTCATTCTATTGACTTTTAAGATACCCTTCAATATTTGTAACACATACAGTGTATCTAAAGATCCTTGTTCTCACACAGTTTAAGACCCACTATAGCTACACCGAAGAATAATTTGACCTCTTTCCAAAAAGAAAATTGAGGTTACGGTGCATGTCAACATTGTTCAGCTTGATTCAGGGTTGCCATATAAGTCATTTTGAAATGTTAGTGATCATATTTTGTCATATATTAATTTTGATTAAGTGAAAATGTATCAAGTTTGCGTATTTTTATTCTTCTGAATTCGCTCTCAAACAATCATCACGAAGTTCACGTGATTTTCATCAAGAGCATGAGGTACTTTGTGCTACCGCTCAATTTGCGTCATGTAGGCCTAGCACATTCGTTTTCAGCATACTTTAATCCAGGTGAGTTTCCCTAGATTGTTACAGCCTTCTTATCTCTCGCCAGGAGATTGATGTGTATTGACTCTAAGTGGTGACGGTTTATAACTACTGTGCCCTTGTGCTTTATAAGCTAAAACAATTCTATGGATGGCAAATTTAACATGACGCTGCCCTCTAGCCATATGCTGCCCTCTTACTGCACTTAATATGTTAACTTGTGAACGATTTCAATGATTGTGACATCTAACCATATCGTGACATCTACATTGACCAACCTTCCAATGTATATACATTTTGACTGACGGAGCGGGAATGCCCCGCGTCACTATGTGTCGACCATGCCACTGTATGTGTTGGCTAATCTGATGCAGACACATATTCATTGGGCAGGTCTTCTGGTACGTATGCTAGATAATCGCCTGCCAAAGATACTTCTCTATGTTGAGTTGCAGAAATGCATACTATTTCAAGGTGGCTAAAAGGATGCGCTATAAGGACGTATTAAAGACACTAAGTCAGACTCAAACAGAAAGACTGGATAAAATGCAGAATGCGGCAATGCGAATCATGATGGGGTGTACGAAAGGTACATCGGCACGGGCTATGCGATACTTATTTGATTGCCCAACTGCAGAGCAAAGAATATAATTGTGCAGGGCACGGGCCTACCTACAAATCACCGCTGATAAAGATCATCCTCTGCACTCTGAAATTCTCAAAGTGAAAGGCAATCAACTAAGAGAGAAAGGCATGGATGGGACTCGCAGAGGACATTATCCAAAGTGTGTGCAGGTTGGAAGATGTCATAACTAGTGTGGAATGGAGTCAGTTGCCCACAGATTGTCCGACGGCGTTGAAAGTTCTAATAATACTCAATAGAGAATGCAAGGAATGGTATTCGACAGTCGTTCTAATCTGCGAGAATTCAAGGGAAGGTGATATAATTATACATACAGATGGGTCGGTTGTGAGACACACCAGGAGTGTCTGTACCTTCACCGCTCAAAGTTGGGGGAAGACCATCAGAGAGGAATGTGATGATTTCGCTCAGAAAAGAAGCAGCATGACAATGGAGATTTTGGCAGTAACCGAAGCTTTGAAATAGGCGTGCTCGCAGATTGCGTTGCGTTCCTGTATATTCAGTGACTCGATGAGCATTATTATGAAAGTGCAAGCGGGGTGCATTCGCGAACAGTGTCTGGATGCGGTGAAGAATTCCTATGTGCGAAAAGTGACTTTTATTTTTATGCTGGGGCATGCTGGAGTCTGGGGTAATGAGAGAGCAGATAATTTGGTCGTACACACGACTACTACGGCTGTTTGCGGATCGATGGATCGGGCAGACATTTTGAGCGACTTATGGGAAAACGCACGAACAAATGACTGTATAACTGACGATGACTCTTGTTCCATGACTAGAGTAAGAAAGCTTGGTTTGATATGTTGTGTCGCTAGACAGTAGCTGTTCGTGGGCGAGGAAAAATTATGGTCAGTCACCGGTGTACTGGGACAGTCAGTCAACGTGAAATGGCGGAAACACTCATAGAGAGATCTTAGCACCTATGGATTTGTCCAGAGTGCAGTGACAACGATCTAACTAGCTAACTTTTAAAGACCTCGCTGATAGGCTTTTAAATAGACCAAGATATATGGGAAGAACTTATACAAAATAGAGCTACATGGCACTCTACTGTCAAAAAAAGGTGCATCCTCCTGTGAGAAGAGGAGAAAGGCATCAGCTCAACAGCGGAGAGTTGTTAGAAAGTCACGGATAGAGCAAATACCGTCTACTGTGGTCATTTCATGCCCGAATTCTCCAAAGACATTTGCAGCTCGAATATGGCTTATTTGCCACTGACGAACTCATAATTAAAGACATAATTCGAACTGAATTTCAAAAGTGGGTTTATTAAATCGCCATCATCACTTGTGATGGACGAACAATACCACTAAAATGTGTTGGTACAGAGTTGTCGGAGATATTTCTTGTCTTTTTAGTAGTCAATTCTCATTCCATCTACAGCCTCTATATTCACCGATATATCTGAAAGTGTTCACCAGGACCACACCATGAGATGCTGTTGTTCTGTTTTCAGGGTGCAGCATGAGATAATTTTAGGATCATGGTTATTTGCTAAAACTGTATCCGCACGAGAGCAATATGGAATTATTTGCATCCCATTTTTATGTTTAATTTTATTAAAATATGACAAGGCTTATCATACCAGTAAGTTTGTTTTTAAGACTATTCTCAAACTTCCTTCGGATTTCTCTTGCAGCAGGACAGTAGTCCAACTAGATTTCTCAACAGGATGTGGTACAGAAAACATAAATTCGATGTGCCGCCAATTTATTTGTGACAATGGACCGAAACATACGACTAAGACAGTAGTAACAAACAGGTTCAGTGTTTTTACCACTTCCACTGAACGGTGAACGTATGTACCCATATCGCTAGTAGACCATCGGTACGAGATAACTGCGTTAACATTGATCGATCATTTTACTGTTTCTTTGTGTTGCTTTAGAAAAATCTACAAACGCTTACCATAGAATTCTGGCTTTCAATAGCATTTCACAAAAATCTGTGCCGTAGATCATTGCACTAAATCAGCACCGTAGATCATTGCACTAAATCAGCACCGTAGATTATTGCACTAATTCAGTGCCGTAGATCATTTCACTAAATCAGTCGTAAATATTGCTTTGCTTAAGGGGTGGAGTTTAACATAAAAATAATTAATCACTTTGTTTGTGTGAGACTTTTATTTAATTGGGAGGGGGAGGGGGGATGGTAGACCGATTTTAATGGGGATGGCATGTTTTAAGCACTCTTTTATTAAAACTTGCTTCCCATTACAAATGGTTATATTTTGCTTCAATTGGTGTTGACGTTAGCCCTCAACCACTTTCTCCATTATATGCGGCTTTGAACAGAATTCATGCTTGTTTGATTATATTTTCATCACTTTTTTAAAGTGTGATATGGAAGCATAGATAATTATTCACGTACACATATGCTATCAAATGAGAATTGAACCACGTCGTTCAGTTGAGACTGATTCATCTCGCAACTCAAGTCAACAGGTTCTCGTAGTTCAAGCAATCCATATCGTGTTAGCTCAAGTTGCGAGATAGAGATGCGAATCACTGTCAGTTTAACGAACTTTGTTCATATCTCCGATACTACGTTCTGTGTAGCTTCTGTGCTCAATTTATGCGCTTGTTTATTTTTAATCTCTTCTTACCTAAAATGTGACCTTAAAACAGTCTCAACTATATGGCAACCCTGACTTGGGTCCCATCTTCCGTTGTTATGTTTAACGCAGTGTTTAGTTCGCACCTGGGACCGTGCAAGTTACTGAAGTTTTAGATGGAATTTGTGAGATTAGACATAAATATTCGTTCATATTGGGAATGCCTGTTACATTCACTAAACATGGTTCTGTCTGTAGTAGAAATTTGCATGCAACTAATTAGTAGAACGTAACAAAAATGTTAGCGCAAGGGAGTTTATTATTAAAAATATGGACGAGATATATGTAATGAGAATTATCTTCATTGGATTATTGTGTGTGATTGTGAGTATTGAAATTGTTTGTAAGAAGTTGTGGTTAGTCATTGTGAAAACGAAAAGGTAAATTGAACTACGAATGAGCGATATGTGATTTTACCCTTATATGTTGCCTATGCAACATCGAAACTAAACATTTTGTTGTGACAAGCAAGTTCTGGCTTCAACGCCCCACTCCTTCTTCTGGCGTTAGGAGCAAGCTCTGGGTCTAACGCCCCACATTTTCTTCTTCTTCTTCTGGTGTCACAAGCAAGCTCTGGCTCCAACGCCCTAATCCTTCGTCTAGTGTCACATGCAAGATCTGGCTCCAACACCCCACTCCTGGTGTCACAAGCACGCTCATACTCCTGCGACCCACACCTTCTGATATCACACAAAAAAACTCTGGCGCCCCACTCCTTCTTCTGGTGTCAAATGCAAACTCTTATTCCAGCACCCCTTCTACATTTTCTTTCAGTTTTGTTGTATCTAACATGAGGCTGTAACTGTCACATTCTAACGATCTATGTCTCATTCAATGGTGAACATAAGTTCCTATTTGATTTCTGTGAGACTCACTCAATTGTGTCCATGGGGTCCTATTTGATTTCTGTGAGACTCATTCAATTGTGTCCATGGGGTCCTATTTGATTTCTGTGAGACTCATTCAATTGTGTCCATGGGGTCCTATTTGATTTCTGTGAGACTCATTCAATTGTGTCCATGGGGTCCTATTTGATTTCTGTGAGACTCATTCAATTGTGTCCATGGGGTCCTATTTGATTTCTGTGAGACTCATTCAATTGTGTCCATGGGGTCCTATTTGATTTCTGTGAGACTCATTCAATTGTGTCCATGGGGTCCTATTTGATTTCTGTGAGACGCATTCAATTGTGTCCATGGGGGTCCTATTTGATCTCTGTGAGACTCATTCAATTGTGTCCATGGGGTCCTATTTGATTTCTGTGAGACTCATTCAATTGTGTCCATGGGGTCCTATTTGATTTCTGTGAGACTCATTCAATTGTGTCCATGGGGTCCTATTTGATTTCTGTGAGACTCATTCAATTGTGTCCATGGGGTCCTATTTGATTTCTGTGAGACTCATTCAATTGTGTCCATGGGGTCCTATTTGATTTCTGTGAGACTCATTCAATTGTGTCCATGGGGTCCTATTTGATTTCTGTGAGACTCATTCAATTGTGTCCATGGGGTCCTATTTGATTTCTGTGAGACGCATTCAATTGTGTCCATGGGGTCCTATTTGATTTCTGTGAGACTCATTCAATTGTGTCCATGGGGTCCTATTTGATTTCTGTGAGACTCATTCAATTGTGTCCATGGGGTCCTATTTGATTTCTGTGAGACTCATTCAATTGTGTCCATGGGGTCCTATTTGATTTCTGTGAGACTCATTCAATTGTGTCCATGGGGTCCTATTTGATTTCTGTGAGACTCATTCAATTGTGTCCATGGGGTCCTATTTGATTTCTGTGAGACTCATTCAATTGTGTCCATGGGGTCCTATTTGATTTCTGTGAGACTCATTCAATTGTGTCCATGGGGTCCTATTTGATTTCTGCCCATACGTTCTTATTTGATTTGATCTCTACGTCAACTGTTCTTCTGTAGGTGATCCTTATCCATCTCACTGTCCTCTTTCTCTGATGGTTCTAATCACATTGTCCCCTTCCCCGCCCCCTTAAAAAATTGGTAGTATTTCCTATTCAGAATATAGACCTCTACCCAACATTTTTTGCTCTAGCCATCAACGAAGCATTTTTGGATATAGACATCAACCCAACATTTGTTTGGCTGTAGCCATCAAGTCAGCCTTTTTTGGCTGTAACCATCAATCCATAATTTTCTTTTACAGTGTCTGTAAACCGAGCATTTTTGGCTGTAGCAATCAACTCAGCTTTTTTGGATGCAGCCATTAACTCAGCATTTATTTTATTGCAGTGGTTGTTTTTTTTTTTACTGAATAGGTATTTACTGCTCTCCCTTACAGTCACGTTATTGAGTCAGTCATCTTGTACATACAAAATACTCTGGACAAATTCTTAATAAAAATTAATGTCTGAATCGGTCAGTCAAGCTCCATCCCTTGGAGCATACGGAACACCAGTGACTGACTACCTGGTGCTCCCATGCAGGTCTATCATCATACACGACTGTGTGTAGCCTTCGGCATGTGCTCTACATATATGAATGACATAATTATTCCATATTCCATTGAGGAGAGGTTCTGTTATCTATTATCTATCCCTAGGTGGATGATGGTCAGAATACCCACACTTGCCGTTAAGCGTAGTGGTGGTGACTGGGAGCTTTGGGTGAGTCTCCAAGACCAAATATGTCGCCTTGGCTGCATTAAATTCGTATTTGTTCAGTGTTGTCTTGGTGTTATCTATCCATCTTGTTCTAGGTCTTCCTCTGGCAGTGTATCCGGATCATCTTTTGTTATATGTTCTTGTTGGTAGTTGGTTATGGTTCATTCTCATACAGTGTTCAAACCATTTTATTTGTTGTTTCTCGATGTTTCTGTGCACGGTCATACCAATTCTTCTCCTGATTTCATCATTTCTCATTTTGTCTAGTGTGGTCACTAGTGCGGCATTTCTCAGGCATTTCATATCACATGTCCGCCGAAGATGGATGTGTCGGACCATTGGCGCAAATAAAACGGCGGTACAGTGCATTTCCGTTCTCTGGACTACATCCTGCTGGAAATCTAGTAGGACAATAGTCCAGATACAAGGGAGATCCAGCGGGAATTTGAGAATGAACGCTGAAGAAGAAGAAGAATCTCACATGTAAGTTTTCTCTGCTGGGCTGCTGTCATTCTCTGTTATCAACTGAGACATATTTCCTGCCTCGTCCTGGTTCTGACCTTTCAAAACTCAATCATCGTTTCATTGTCTGTTCGTTTAGAAGGCTAGGGAATATTATTTATGACATCACGAAAGGGGTCGTGTAAATAAGCTAAAGTTGAAGTACTATTAGCATAACATTTTGTACTCTAGAAGTCCCTGGATCATGTATATACACTGAAGTATAGCCTTCACTGAAGACACAAGGATATTCTGTCATCACGACCTCCGAACCTGCATATTTTGCGTATGCAGATCGCAAAATGTACGGTCAATTTTACTGACCACTTGACCCCTAACCTTCAGATATGCTATCAGTCATCGATCTCCTATTTATCAAATCTGTTGTGCAAACATTGAACATCAGAACACACCGCCACTTTAGCTATTATCTTTCTTTTCCGCTCTCGTTTCACCAGCAATCCCGTTTCTCTTCATCTTCTAGCATTCTTTATTCACATTTCTCTTCCCTCTCCCCCTCTCTTTCCCTCTCTCTATCTATCTATCTATCTCTGGCTCTTACTACCACTCTTACTATCTATCTGTATCTCTCACTCTTACTCTCACTCTTACTACCTGTCTCTATCTCTTACTTTCACTCTTACTATCTGTCTATGTCTGTTGCTTTTACACGCTCTATATCTTTATCTCTTTCAATCTTACTATCTTTATCTCTCATTTTACCTTCACTCTTGCTTTGACTCGTACTATCTATCTCTATCTTACACTCAATATTACACTCTATCTCTCTATATTACGTGCACTCTTACAATCTCCCTATCTCTTACTTTCACTCTTACTATCTCTCTATCTCTTACTATCTCTATATCTCTTACTTTCACTTTTACAATCTCCCTATATCTTACTATCTCTCTATCTCTTACTATCTCTCTATCTCTTACTTTCACTCTTACTATCTCTCTATCTCTTACTTTCACTCTTACTATCTCTCTTTCTCTTACTTTCACTCTTACTATCTCTCTATCTCTTACTATCTCTATATCTCTTACTTTCACTTTTACAATCTCCCTATCTCTTACTATCTCTCTATCTCTTACTATCTCTCTATCTCTTACTTTCACTCTTACTATCTCTCTATCTCTTACTTTCACACTTACTATCTCTCTATCTCTTACTTTCACTCTTACTATCTCTCTATCTCTTACTTTCACTCTTACTATCTCTCTATCTCTTACAATCTCTCTATCTCTTACCTTCACTCTTACTATCTCTCTATCTCTTACCTTCACTCTTACTATCTCTCTATCTCTTACTTTCACTCTTACAATCTCTCTTTCTCTTACTTTCACTCTTACTATCTCTCTATCTCTTACTATCTCTATATCTCTTACTTTCACTTTTACAATCTCCCTATCTCTTACTATCTCTCTATCTCTTACTATCTCTCTATCTCTTACTTTCACTCTTACTATCTCTCTATCTCTTACTTTCACTCTTACTATCTCTCTATCTCTTACTTTCACTCTTACTATCTCTCTATCTCTTACTTTCACTCTTACTATCTCTCTATCTCTTACAATCTCTCTATCTCTTACCTTCACTCTTACTATCTCTCTATCTCTTACCTTCACTCTTACTATCTCTCTATCTCTTACTTTCACTCTTACAATCTCTCCATCTATTACTTTCACTTTTACTATCTCTCTATCTCTTACTTTCACTCTTACTATCTCTCTATCTCTTACTTTCACTCTTACTATCTCTTTATCTCTTACTTTCACTCTTACTATCTCTCTATCTCTTACAATCTCTCTATCTCTTACCTTCACTCTTACTATCTCTCTATCTCTTACCTTCACTCTTACTATCTCTCTATCTCTTACTTTCACTCTTACAATCTCTCCATCTATTACTTTCACTTTTACAATCTCTCCATCTCTTACTTTCACTCTTACAATCTCTCCATCTCTTACTTTCACTCTTACAATCTCTCCATCTCTTACTTTCACTCTTACTATCTCTCTATCTCTTACTTTCACTCTTACAATCTCTCCATCTATTACTTTCACTTTTACAATCTCTCCATCTCTTACTTTCACTCTTACAATCTCTCCATCTCTTACTTTCACTCTTACAATCTCTCTATCTCTTACGTTCACTCTTACTATCTCTCTATCTCTTACAATCTCTATATCTCTTACTTTCACTTTTACAATATCCCTATCTCTTACTTTCACTCTTACTATCTCTCTATCTCTTACTTTCACTCTTACTATCTCTCTATCTCTTACTTTCACTCTTACTATCTCTCTATCTCTTACAATCTCTCTATCTCTTACCTTCACTCGTACTATCTCTCTATCTCTTACTTTCACTCTTACAATCTCTCCATCTATTACTTTCACTTTTACAATCTCTCCATCTCTTACTTTCACTCTTACAATCTCTCCATCTCTTACTTTCACTCTTACAATCTCTCCATCTCTTACTTTCACTCTTACTATCTCTCTATCTCTTACTTTCACTCTTACAATCTCTCCATCTATTACTTTCACTTTTACAATCTCTCCATCTCTTACTTTCACTCTTACAATCTCTCCATCTCTTACTTTCACTCTTACAATCTCTCCATCTCTTACTTTCACTCTTACTATCTCTCTATCTCTTACTTTCACTCTTATAATCTCTCCATCTCTTAATTTCACTCTTACAATCTCCCCATCTCTTACTTTCACTCTTACAATCTCTCCATCTCTTACTTTCACTCTTACAATCTCTCCATCTCTTACTTTCACTCTTACAATCTCTCCATCTCTTACTTTCACTCTTACTATCTCTCTATCTCTTACTTTCACTCTTATAATCTCTTCATCTCTTACTTTCACTCTT
Source organism: Meghimatium bilineatum (assembly GCA_034231615.1). NCBI lineage: Eukaryota > Metazoa > Mollusca > Gastropoda > Stylommatophora > Philomycidae > Meghimatium > Meghimatium bilineatum. The sequence continues at coordinate 23,399,424 of CM067319.1, forward strand.
ACAATCTCTCCATCTCTTACTTTCACTCTTACAATCTCTCCATCTCTTACTTTCACTCTTACAATCTCTCCATCTCTTACTTTCACTCTTACAATCTCTCCATCTCCACTTACAATAAAATTCTCAGAGTTGATATAGGATTCACCCCATATTACTCAGATTTCCCTACTGATTCTATGTTGCCTTCAAATTATAATCTCAAAGTACCTCATAAAGATTGCTCTTGTGAGCAAGAGGCCACACCACGTTTTGAAACCGCGTCCACCTGGATACGAGACAAAATGCATAATATCTTATAATTTCCGAGGATGAAACAAACACGAGGGTACACAACTTTGTATATATACAACATTCGGTTATGCATGATGATGATGAGGAGTAGTTGTAGATGTATGTCTTGAGCTCGGCTGGAGCAGGAAGCGCAGTAACAGATGTCATATAGTGACGCAGGAAGCGCAGTAACATATGCCATATAGTGACGCAGGAAGCCCAGTAACATATGCCATATAGTGACGCAGGAAGCGCAGTAACATATGCCATATAGTGACGCAGGAAGCCCAGTAACATAAGCCATATAGTGACGCGGGAAGCCCAGTAACATATGCCATATAGTGACGCAGGAAGCCCAGTAACATATGCCATATAGTGACGCAGGAAGCCCAGTAACAGATGTCATATAGTGACGCAGGAAGCGCAGTAACAGATGTCGTATAGTGACGCAGGAAGGATTCAGGAAACATATTCTATAGGGATATATAAGAGAAAACTCCTGTTTAGCAATGACGCAGGAATAACGCAGAATACTGGAGCCTGTGTTGGGCTGAGAAAGGGCTCCCTGCTACCAGGTGTGTCGTGGCGATTACCACCCTCGAGCCGGAGGGACCCGGCGATGTCGCTCTAGGAGCGTAGGATCGAGACCGTACTCGTACTGCATCGTGGCGATCACCAGCAACCAACCGCGGGTATGTATACGTATAAAATACACGACAGACGTCGTCAGTCATCAGTAGATAATCGTGACTAGTGAGCAGACTGGACAGATAACTAATATGATCTCATAACACAGGTGATAGATCTATACATCGGTCTGACTAGCTGGAATGTTGCGTCGCTATTGAGCCTATCTTGGATAGCAGGATGCTGACAATCTGTCACTTATTTAAAAAAAGACATTGTCACTACATGTCTTGTCTCAATTTATTACTTGTATCTTATTAATTGACCACCGTAGATGAAAATGAGATACAAGCTAGTGGAAATTCAAACTGTATCGTTTTATTTCCGACTCATAAGTGGTGAAAAATGATATGTCTACCATTACTTCAGATTGGTCTAAACCAGATCGTTGCCGTTTATGCATTCTTCCCCCGATAGATTGAATTTTCTGCGTCATTCCTGCGTCACTATATGGTATCCGTTCCTGTACTTCAGCACCAACCTGGCTCAAGTCATACATCTATGACTACTATGCTGATTAATATAATCCCTTTAGCTGTGAGCAGGTAGTTCTTGACAGATCATAGACTTTCCGACAAGAACTATGAGTTCTTCTCAGTTGTATAACCGAGGCGACACCCATATTCATATAAGGTCTCAATGATATAGAAATGTAAGAGGGGTTTTTGGATGCATGTTTAGTCCCCGAGGGATGACATTCTAGTGCGCCAGTATCACAGAATTACTATGTCCTGCCATAAACACAGCACAGGATTCTGGGTTAACTTATAGATAAGTGTTCACGATTACTCCTACTCAGATCATATCAATTTCCACCACCGAAGTCGGATGCTTCCAGATATTGGCACAAATAAAACGGCAAGACACAGTAATTCAGGGATGTAGATAAAGAGTTTCAGGACCGTAAATATTGTAGATGAAAGGTGTGGGTTGTAAAGCTGTCATAGAAAAGGAGTCGTAGGGCCGTATATATAGAATAGGGGTTGTAGGGCCGTAGAGGGGGGTTATCCATGATGATAGTTGATGTGGTTAACGAGAGGATTTTCAGTCACAACGAGCCTTTCGCAGTACAAGAAATCTCGGCACTACTTGTGCTTTCATGCGTCTTCTCAAACCTGTAAACCTTTGACTATCTGATATCACTTTCTCTTTTATATTTATATCCAGATCTTTCTGTGCTACGCAATCCATGGCATAAGGTTCCAAATCAATTTTTGTATGAAATCCTTCGCGTTTATGGGGCACTGCGCCTTTAACTTTGTCTATCTGGCAGTTCCGTGCTTTGCATTGGTCATTTTGCACATACATTGTGTCACCAGCCAATAAAAAGCACGAATAAGTCAACAGTCAGTCAACTGGTGTGAGCGGTTCACAGAAGAATTTCTGGAGAAGAATTTGTATCATTCGGAGATATGAATTTTCCTAATATCTATTATTATTATTACTATTATTATTATTATTATTATAGCAGTAGCCACACTGGTCATAAATTTGCGTCCTATGAACCGTCATTTTTATGAACCCCAAAGTATAAAATCGTGTCTAACAGATCTGCTTGAACGCTTTGTAAAGACTGGCCTTGCATGGTGTGGTTTCTGGTCGAAGGTTGAGCGTGTTGTACACGAGATGGCGCTAGTGACACCACGTGTCCCAATTCCCATGTCGATGACTGTGCTGTGAATGTCCAATCTCCAGGCATGGCATTACATTCAGTTGTGTTCTGGGAGAACAATTCGGCCGGAAACATTCTGTTTGGTGTCAGTAGTTTTAAGTTAAATCTCGCGATGTTTGCTCAAGAATAGTAAATAGTAGGATTTCGTGTGCAATTGTATTTCATATTATTAATCTGGAGGTCGCGGTGAGTAGATTATCAGAACCACGACCTGTACTTATTCTTGTTAGTTAAAAGAGTTGATATAACTTAATTTGATGATCGCACGATGTGAAAAGAGGCGTACCTTATCATGAGAGATACTTTTTATAATGTAACCGGATATGTGTATTTCACATGTCATTCATATTTGTACTATGTGCGTATGTGTATTTCACATGTCATTCATATTTGTACTATGTGCGTGCAGTGCATGATTTACGTATAAGCTACACAAGCTATATCTTAGGGCCTCCACTTTCCTGGGCAATTGTCATATATACTTAAATATATTGCAGCATTATTTGTTTCAATGCCGCACGTCCGGAAAGCTTAGGGCCTTATCAAGTCTAAATCCGGCCCTGGGTGCGTATGTCTCGACAGTGATTTTGATCGTATAGTTTATGAGAAAGTGGACAGGAGGAGAACCTTGTTTCCAACTTTAGGTGCATGTGTAAGGCATTAAGGCCTCTAATGATGAGCACATTCGACAATGGACACGAGCAGGGCTGTAGATACGATTATCTTAAGGAGGCGGTTTTACCAAAATTAAAAAGGCAGTTGTTCGTTTTCATGTGTAAAATGCACTATTTTACGGGAAATTTGAAGACCTTTTGTGAAAAATTGCTAAAGGGGGATTTTTATCGACCTTCTGGTTACCCGCTGTTTGGCCAAGTCCCAAATGCTGAGAGTCATGCTCCAATTTGCTTGAGGGAGGGGGGTGAACATTACACCTCCCTCTTATCTGCAGACCTGGGCATTCTAATAAGTAATCAGCCCTGTGTCCATGATGTAGGATTAGTCATTAAGTAATGAGCCCTGTGTCCATGATGTAGGATTAGTGACTAATTAATCAGCCCTGTATCCATGATGTAGGATTAGTCATTAAGTAATGAGCCCGGTGTTCATGATGTAGGATTAGTGATTAAGTAATGAGCCCTGTGTTCATGATGTAGAATAAGTACTAATTAATGAGTCATGTGTCCATGATGTACGATTAGTGATTAAGTAATCAGCCCTGTGACTACATCCTGCTAATCTGCATGAGTTTGAGAAATAACGCAGAAGAAGAAGAAGAAGAAGAAATCCGGCCGTCTTAATGACATCTGACTATTCCCTTTATTTCCATTGGTTGTTACACAAAGTATAATCGGAATGACCAAGCAAAATCACGGGAATGGTCAAAAGCGTCATTAAGAAGGATGGATTCTCCATTAACCAGTAAATCTCAGGGGTTTGTCCATAAATTACGTCAACAAATGTTTAACCAAATGTGGCCCCCTTCCCACATTATCTACAGCTGTTAAGAAAACAGTTCCCACCCTTTCTCTGTGTAATCACATACACAAATAATATCCTTCCCATCTAAAACATTTTTAGCAGAAAAAAAGGACCAAACATGTCACTTTTCAAATTTGTAGCAAAATTTGTCAAATTCTAATAATATAATTGATGTAATATACACACACAAAAAACACCACACACACAAAAAACACCACACACACAATTGTTAGTGTCAATTCTTTAAATCTTTCAATTTTCTCCCCCCCCCCCCCCCCCCACTCGCTGCACTACCTGAATTCCTGATGTAATTTAGGGACATGCCTTATATGGTTATCGGTCACGTTATCATGGGTTCGATACGTGACGTCATGTGTACAGGGTGCACTCTTTTAGAGATCCCTCGATTGTCCCTATAAGATGTGAATGACTGTTTTGGGTACTACTATCGGCCTTCTGTGAAGTACATATGGGAAAATCTGAATACAATGAAGTCAATCATCTACAACTTTCCGGCCAATATTTTAGCCTATTTTTACTGATTTCTATAATGTACGGTAGTAGTGATGCTCAGTCTAGAATGTCCAACTGCCCACTATAGTGTCAATCAAAATCAATCAATAAACCTGTAACCCTTCAGGGTCGTATTGGATACTTCAGCACACAGAGTCCTTCAGCAATTTCTATCCTCAACGACGCGGATGAGTGAAGAAAAATATTGTCTTATCCATTCCTTGATGTTGTCTGCCCATGCCTTTATTTTCCCTCCTCTGCTTCTTTCCCCTTCGACAATTCCCTGCAGTATTATTTTTGACAAGGAATCATGTCTGCATACATGTCTAAATCATGCTAGTTTTCGTCGTTTCACTATTGAAAGTAATGGTTCTTGTACACATGTACACATCTCTACTTTTTTTTATTAAGCATAAATTGGTCTTATGTTCTCTATAGGAAATTATTTGAATTCATCTGTAGCATTTGTACTCGAAAGCTTGTAATCGTATCACCATGTCCGTAGTGAGTGTCCAACTCTCACAACCATACAGCACAACAGAAAGCACCAGCGGTTTATACAGAATGACTTTCACTCCAACACTGATGTTTCTTTTCCAAATTATCGCCAATCTTGACAAGGAGGCTAAAGCCATCTCGTCTTATTTTTAGTTCTGCTTTGCATTTTCCATCGCTGTATATGCTGAATCCGAGGTATTTGAAGGTATTCATCTCCTCGAGCTTCTGTCCATTCATCATGGTGTCAGTCTGTTTTTCTGTGTCTGCTGTTAACCAAGATTTTTCTCTTCTCTGTTTTCATTCCGTACTTGATGGTAACTTTTACTACCAACTTTGCTGTTAACTCTTGTAATTCTTGTTATGTCCCTGCTATAAGATCAATATCATCAGCGAAACGCAAATTGCAAATAGGGTGACCTCCGATCGATATAGACGTTTTGTATTCATGTAGTGGATTTCCTTCACTATGCATTGAATGTCATTCAAAATGCCTGCCCACAAATTAATTTAATACATGATCTTAATATCACGTACTCAAATAGAATGTTTTATTTTTAATCTGATCTTACATTTTGAATGTCCTAGTGGTGGCTGTCCGTAAATTACGTCAATTTTGTGTAGCTATTTTTACCCCTCACACTCCACTCCCATTGCCAACAACTGTCAAGAATTCAGGGACACTTCCGCTTTCATAAATTATGTCCAAAAATTATATCACCACAACCCACCCCTTTTTCCCCTAAATAAGCTTATCAGAAAAAAATATGAAAGAATATATGATTTGTTTCAAATATATATATATATTTTTCAAAGTAAACAATTTAATTGCTGTATAAAAAGATATTATTGGCGTCAACATTTGTCAAACTTCACCTCCTTCCCCTTGTCAATAACATTCAAACTTTGTCAAAACCCTCCTCTCATAATGTTGACGAAATTTATGGACAACCTACAACTGCATAATTTAAAATTATGCAGATATTTACGTTTTCTTGCATCAATATCATTCTTTGATCCTTGTAGCGATTATAATTATTGTATTAAAAAAATTGTATGTACAGTGATTTAATTATTAGATGGCATATAAACCAAAAAATGTGGTATTTTGTTTAGTGTGCTAAAGGTTAAGTTGTACATGTATCGACAACGTTCGTGCATGTGGGTTACAAAAGTGTTCGTGCATGTCAGTTCCAGCAATATTCGTGCATGTGGGTTCAGCAATGTACATTGAATCTTGATTCTTTATTAGAAAATATCATCATATCACGCGGGACACTTTCATAAGTGATCCACTCTCTGTTCCAGCAGCCATCCCAGTGTATGTAGACTCAGAGTCCCAGTCAGGTGTTGATCATGCGATCTTCAGGTCTTTCCAAAAAGTCTACTTTTCCTTCCCTCACCTCTAGACATTCCCATTTCTGACATTCTTTATATGCGCACGTTCTCAGCCTCTTTAACTTCATCTTAATTTTGCAATGTATGTATGACTGCCTTAATCAAGTCTGCTTTATCTCTTCTCAGCATTGTGTTATCTATCATTGACATTGACAGTAATTATAATGTATCTAACTTTTACCTCAACTGGACACACGTCTATGAAATACTTTATTTATTTGACATTGTGTTCGTGGTAACTCAGTTTTTAGTTCACTGATTTCCTAGTTGGATGCTTCAAGGTTTAATTCCCAGTTAAACTGAAAATATTTTTAAATTACCAACGCCTCCTAAGGTCGACCCATTTTAAGTAAATGGGTACCAGATCTACTGAGACAGTAAAAGTGGCTAGTGTTATGCTAGCCACATCATCCTTTGATTATTGCTTTATTGGTAAATTTAAAAAATATCAGCCTAACACATTGTTCTCCGATACACCTCTGGCGTGAATAAAGGAAACTTAACATTCAGATCTTACATTATTGCCGAAATGTCATAGGCGAAGGAGCTCAAATATTTAAAAAAACAAAGAAACATCTATCTATCTATATATCTATACTCTTGTATCCCTTGTTTTGCCTTACTGCGTCAGGGGTGGAAGAGTTCTCTGAGATGGTCTTCCTGTGCGCTGTTTGTAAGCTTGTTCCTGTGGCTTCTTTGATTTCTGTGATCCATCTTTTACACAGTCTGGGTTTATAGCCGTGATGTATGTGTGTCATGGTCATCTGTGGCATGCTGTCTGTTGGTAGTCTGAAAGCGTGCGAAAACCACTTGATCTGTTGTCTTTCGATGTGCTCCAATACTGGTATTGTTTTTGTTATCTGTCTGATATCATTTCTAATTCTATCTCTTAATGACACTCGTAGTGATCCTTCGTAGACATGTCATTTCTGATGTCACTATTTTTCTTTTGTCTCGTGCTGTCATTGTCCAGGTTTAGCATTGGTAGCATAGTGATGGGATAATAATAGTCTTGTATAATGCAACTCTGCTGTCGATGTTTATATTTTTGTTCTTGAAAATACATGTCACTTGACCTAGGATTTGGTAGGCTTTTATTTCTCAAGAAAAATGTGAGCATTTAATGTTTTCAAATAGCCTATCCACAGATTTCAAGTATTTATGTATGAAGTATAATTATGTGTTTTCTAATCATATTTACCACAATAGGACATTAATGTTCATTTTTACTGTAAAAAAAATAATTTATGGACATTGTAATTAAAAGATTTCACACTAAGTTGTATCTTGTCTATCATTGATACTGAAGAATATTTTCACTTGTAGACTGTTGTTCTTTCATTATAGTAAAGATTATTGCTTTAGTTGTGAGCTAATGTCTGTCAATAAGCATCATCATCAAGCGCCGACGTCGTAATGAAGGTTGGTTGAAACAGACCTCCAACATCCCTTGTCTCTTGCTTTGGTGGTGCACTCTGCTAGACTGTAACCTGTCCATCTTGTGATGTTACTCTCCCACTTGTATCTCTGCCTACCTCTTGCTCCCTTCCCTTTGACTTTACCCTCAAGTAAGTTCTTCAACAAGTAAGATCGTTCTGTCAATAATAATCAAATATTTACTTTCGTTTGGACTTTAGTTGTGGGCTGTTGTCTATCATTGCCATAAAAACTACCTTCATTTAGGGGGAGTGATTTATGTTTTGTCATTACTGATTAAAATAATCTCTTTACTTGTGTTGTTCACATTTAAATGAAAATCAAGGGAATAGTCTTACCAGTCATTTAAAAAAACTGATTTTTTTAGTAGTCAGTAGGTCTTATATTCGAGGCGGTGTTGGTCTTCAATGAAATATCTAACTCGACCCACACATTGACATCTGTGAAAGTACAGTGACAATGACAACCTGACTGGGTTTAACATCCAAATACCAGAAAGCAATAATGATGATCTATGAACATTCATTTCCAGTTAGAGCTTATTTTATACTTAATGCATCGGTACAGTGTTCTGGATAAAAACATTTTAGTGGAAACGTTTATACATTCTAATTACAATGTATTCATTCATACATTACTTTCACAAAGTTTCTTGAAATCCAGTTCAGAAAAATTATCATTTATCATATAATTTCAATGTTACCGGTCTGACAGAAAGGACAGGCGAAAGGGTGGAATTCTGACACTTGTTAAAAACAATATCAGCGCATGTCAGCTGGAAGTATATATGGAAGGGGCAGAATACCAGATGTTCCACCTAAAAACAGACAGTGCAGAATTCCATCTCCTGAACTACTACTGCCCAAATGATAAACCATTGGCACTAGACACAATTCCAGACAAAGAGAGACTTATGGTATGTGGTGACTTCAACAGCCACTCTCAGAGCTGGGGCTACGATCATATCGACAAGAGAGGTGAGGAACTTGAGAGCTGGCAGGATGAAAATAATCTCATCCTTATTAACCAGCCAGCAGACTCGCCAACCTTCTACTCGAGAGCATGGCACACCACCTCTACACCAGATGTGGCATTCTACTCACCAGGCTTGGAATGGAACATCACACGTGTTGTTGGAAAGCAGCTTGGAGGTAGTGACCACAGACCAGTATTTCTGGAAATCCACAATGAATTTACCACGGACAGCAGCACGCTCACTAGGTGGAACTATAAAAGGGCAGACTGGAAAATGTACCAGCATTTAACCAGTGTTCTAGCTAAGGACATGAACTTGGACAAAGACATCAATAGAGCAGTGAGTGAATTTAATAGATGTATACTACATGCTGCTAGTAAAACCATACCCAGGGGGGCGGGGCACGCAAAAACTACAAACCCTACTGGAATGATGAACTGGAAAAGCTGCAAAATGAGATGGAAACATCTAGACAGCAGGCTGAGAACAGACCTAGCCAAGAACATCACAACAAATATCAGCAAACAAAGGCTAAATTTCAAAGAGCCAAGTTACAAGCCAGACGGATCAGCTGGAAAGAAAAAATAGAATCGCTGAACCTAGAAAGAGATACTAGGAAATTATGGAAACTTGTAAAACAACTAAATGATGAAGGTACAGGGAGAAATACCAGGATCACACTTTATAAAGATAGAAACATTTTAACAGGTAAACATGCAGCTGATTACTTTGCAGATTCCTTTGCAGAAGACAATAATGTCAAAGTCAGCCCAGACAAACAACAGGAGGTTCGAGAGACCAGCAAAACATTGGACAAGGTGAACCTATACCTGAAGTCATGGAGGCACCAATCACAATGAGAGAACTGGAGCATGCAATATCCAAATTGAAAATGAAAAAGTCCCCTGGAGCTGATGGAGTGTCCAATGAAATGATTAGAAACCTGGGAATTGCAGCAAGAGCAAAGCTACTGCAGATCTTTAACACAAGCTGGTCCACAGGTAATGTACCACAGGCGTGGAGAGAAGCAATAATGATACCACTCCTCAAATCAGGAAAAGATGGCAACACAGTCTCCAACTACAGGCCCATCAGCCTCACAAGCTGTCTATGTAAAACAATGGAGCGCATTATCAATCTTAGGATGCAGTGGTACCTTGAAAGTGAAAACCTTCTGGTATCACAGCAAGCAGGTTTCAGACAGTGCTACTCTACTGAAGATCAGGCAACCTACCTCTCCCAAGAGATTGAGGATGCCTTCCATGAAAAGAAACTGGTACTAGCAGCACGGATAGACCTCAGGAAAGCATTTGATAAGGTCTGGAAAGAAGGGCTCCTAAAGAAATTGCGAAATTGCAGGGTTAGCTCAAGAATGTACAAATTGGTAAAAGCATACCTGCATAATAGAAGAGCCAGGGTACAATTAGATGGTCGCAAGAGCAAGAAAGTTCTACTGCGTCATGGAGTCCCCCAAGGAGGAGTCCTGTCACCCACACTTTTCTTGGTTTACATCAATGACCTAGTTGCTGAACTACCACACGGGATCAAAGTGGCAATGTATGCTGACGACCTGGTGATTTGGTGCACGGAAGAACATGCAACAGTGGCCACTAAACAAATACAAAGAGCTATCGATGCCCTAACCTTATGGGCAAATAGATGGTGCGCCATCATTAACACAGATAAGTGCAGCACTACACTCTTTACTCTCTCACAAAACAAAAAGCTGGTCATATCAAGATAGATGGAGAGCTCTTGAAAGAAGACAAACAACTCACATACCTCGGAGTTACTTTTGATGATAAGCTGACATGGAAGCAGCACATAAACAAAGCAACAACAAAAGCCAGGAGGAAGTTAGCTATCCTGAGAAAACTAAGTGGAACCACATGGGGAGCCAGTGGAAATATACTTAGTAAAGTTTACCAGCAAGGCATAAGACCACACCTGGAATATGGTTCAGCTGCGTGGTGTCCTGCATCAAACACCACATTACAAGATCTAGATAAAGTGCAAAACCAGGCACTTAGAATAATGTTGGGAGCAATGAAATCAACACCCATAGCAGAGATGCAGAAAATGGGAAGAATGCAAACACTTGGCGAACGAAGAGACACAAAAGTACTAATTCAAGCAGAAAAGTTTCAGTGTATGCCAAGTCATCCAATGAAGGAAAGATTCCAAAATCTAGCAATGGGGCGACTGAAAAGGAGCAGCTTTATCTATCAAGCTAAACGACTCCGTAGACAACTTACAGACCTACCTGAACTTGACAGCCCCTTAAGGTCTGTACCAGAACAAACCCCGTGGAGTGAAAGCCATGTAATGCCAATATACATTCAGACCCATGTGAAAGGAATACTAAGCGAGGACGAACAGAACAGTGTGCAGCGAATGACAGTCACCCTCAGTTTCCTGGATGAGGAATATCCACAAGATATATGGGTCAGAGTATACACAGATGGGTCAGCACAGAATGCCGTGAGGAATGGAGGTGCAGGTGTATATATAGAATATCCACACAAGCCTAGAGATACAATCAGAACACCGACAGGAAAATTCTGCAATAATTATGATGCAGAAATCCAGGCAATTAGTGTGGCAGCTAAAAAACTGCTAAACTCCAACTCTGGCCTACATCCTGTGGTATTCCTGACAGATGCAAGGTCAGTGCTTCAAGCTCTCCAGTCTGGAAAACTAATAGACTTAAAAAAACTACTTAGCGAATTGTCTTACCAGTATAGGATAACCATGCAGTGGATACCCTCTCACTGTGGAATACCAGGAAATGAAAAAGCAGACCATCTGGCTAAAGAAGGTGCTGCCGAAGACCAACCAGATATACCAATCACCTACCATCAGAAAAAACAGATGATAAAGTCAATAAGAAAGCCACAAACACCAACACAAGATGACTATCACATTATGAACAGACCAGAACAAGTTATAATTCTACGTCTCAGAACAGGACACAACCGACTCCGCAGTCACATGTATACAAAGTTCAAGATTGGCAACACAGCCATGTGTACATGTGGACAGGCAGCACAGAGTGCCAAACATATACTTCAAGAGTGTTCTGAGCATGAAACGCTGAGGCAGACATATTGGCCAGAGGAAACAACACTGGAATCAAAGCTCTATGGGACACTGTATGAACTACAAAAGACAGTGAGTTTTATTAAGGAGACAGAATTACAGATATAGACATGTTTCAAGTGAACGAAAGAAGAAGAAGAAGAATATAATTTCACTGACCTCTGTCCTTTTCACCGCACACCAAGGCCGTAGATACGTTTTCAGTAGAATGGGGTATTGATTAAAGAAAAAGATCACCAACGGGTTAACAAGTATAATTTCCTCTTTTTTGGTGAGTAATGTGCTGGCTTTTTTGTGAAAAATCATTAAGGGAACTGTTCTATCCACATTTTGGCGACATTCCTTGCACTAGTAGCCATATTCTGATTTGCTAAGTTTACTTGATTTGCTATGTTTACTGGATTTGCTATGTTTACCTGATTTGTTATGTTTACTGGATTTGCTATGTTTACCTGATTTGTTATGTTTACTGGATTTGTTATGTTTACTGGATTTGCTATGTTTACCTGATTTGTTATGTTTACTGGATTTGCTATGTTTACCTGATTTGTTATGTTTACTGGATTTGCTATGTTTACTGGATTTGTTATGTTTATTGGATTCGTTATGTTTACTGGATTTGCTATGTTTACTGGATTTGCTATGTTTACTGGATTTGCTATGTTTACTGGATTTGCTATGTTTACTGGATTTGCTATGTTTACCTGATTTGTTATGTTTACTGGATTTGCTATGTTTACTGGATTTGTTATGTTTACTGGATTTGCTATGTTTACTGGATTTGCTATGTTTACTGGATTTGCTATGTTTACTGGATTTGTTATGTTTACTGGATTTGCTATGTTTACCTGATTTGTTATGCTGGTAGACATTGTTTCGACGAGTACTTGATACATTTTTATCGGTAACAGCCAACCCATCCCCCTCCCCACACCCCTCTTTATCAACGAACCTGATCATTATCAAAGTGTCTAGTGTGGTGTCTATGTCAGTTGTAATGTAGATTGATCTTGTCAAATAACAGTAATGATGTATTACTTGTTTCGTAATTCCACCTGTTAACTCAGGCGTACACTAATATCTAACAGGAGATTTTATTTTTTAAATTGTCTGATTTCTATTTTTCTATTTTCTATTCAAAATTTCCAACGGCTCTTTCGTATAAGATTACATTCTTTCTGCTTAGCTGCTATTTCCTTCTTGGTATTCTTTTCTTTATTTCGCGGTATTTTTTCTTTTATTTATCATATTCCTCCGTTTATTCTTATTTTTTCTATACATTTCTTCTTATTTTAATTATTTCCGTTTACTTTTTCTTTCTTCTAATTAATAATTTTTGTTATCCATTCTTTCTTCTTGTTAATTTTTCGTTTTCCTGTTTTCCCTCTTTTACCCACTTCTCTTTATTCCTTCTAGTGTGGTTTCTATGTCAGTTGTAATGTAGATTGATCTTGTCAAATAACAGTAATGATGTATTACTTGGTTCGTAATTCCACCTGTTAACTCAGGCGTACACTAATATCTAACAGGAGATTTTATTTTTTAAATTGTCTGATTTCTATTTTTCTATTTTCTATTCAAAATTTCCAACGGCTCTTTCGTATAAGATTACATTCTTTCTGCTTAGCTGCTATTTCCTTCTTGGTATTCTTTTCTTTATTTCGCGGTATTTTTTCTTTTATTTATCATATTCCTCCGTTTATTCTTATTTTTTCTATACATTTCTTCTTCTTATTTTAATTATTTCCGTTTACTTTTTCTTTCTTCTAATTAATAATTTTTGTTATCCATTCTTTCTTCTTGTTAATTTTTCGTTTTCCTGTTTTCCCTCTTTTACCCACTTCTCTTTATTCCTTCTACCTTCTTATTCCGTCCTGCTTCTTATTCATTCATTGATGTTTATTTTCCTTCCTCTTATTCCGTCTGTTCTTCTTTTTCCCTTCTTCTTCTTAATCCCTCTTCCATCTTATTTCTTTTATCTTCTTATTCCTTCTTTCGTTCTATTCCTTCTATCTTATTTTTCTTTTTGTATTTCTATTTCTTATTATTCTTTCGTTCTTTCTATTCCATCTTTCTTCTTATTCTTAATATTTTTCTTATTCTTTCTGTCCTTTTATCATTCTTTCTTCTTATACCTTCTTACTATTTTCTTTCTTTTTATTCTTTCTTTCTATTCTTTCTATCTTTTATTCCGTATTTCTTCATACCCTTTTCTTCTTATTCCTTTCTTCTTAATGTTTTTGTCTTTTTATCCTTCTTTCTTCTAAGCCTTCTATCTGCTTACTCCATAGTCTTTCTTTCTTCTTATCTCTTTATTCTTATTCCTTTCTTCTTATTTAATTTTTTTCTTATTCCATCTTTCCTTTTTATCATTCTTTCTTCATATTACTTCTTTCTTCTAATCCTATTTATTATTTTTCTTTCTTTCTTCTTATCCTTTTTCTTCTTGTCTTTTTTCTTCTTATTCCTCCATTCTTCTTATTCCTTCTTCCTTAGTATCCTTCTTTCTTCTTGTTTCTTCTTTCTTATACCTGTTTTTTCCTTCATTTTCCTTCTTTCGTCTTATTCCTTCTTTCTTACTATTCCTTCTTTTTTTCCTATTCCTTCTTTCTTTCTATTTCTTCTTATTCTTTCATTCTTTCTATCCCCTCTGTTTTCTTATTACTTCGTTCATTCTATTCTTTTTTCTTATTTTTCCTTCGTTCTTTCTATTCCTTATCTCTTCTTATTCCTTCTCACCTCTTATTCCTTCTTTCTTCATATTCTTGATTTCTTCTTGTTCCTTCTTCTTTTATCATTCCTACTTCTTATCCTTCTTTCTTCTTATCCTTCTTTCTTCTTATCCTTCTTTCTTCTTATCCTTCTTTCTTCTTATTCTTCTTTCTTCTTATCATTTTTTATTATGGTTCTTTTTTCTTCTTATCCCTTCTTCCTTAGTATCCTTTTCTCTTCTTATGCATTATATCTTCTTATTCTTTCTCTTTTCTTATTCCTTCTTTCTTCTCATTTCTTCTTTTTTCTTATTCCTTCTTTCCTATACCTGTTTTCTCTTCATTTTCATTCTTCCGTCTTATTCCTTTTTTCTTACTATTCCTTCTTTATTCGTGTTCCTACTTTCTTATTATCACGCTTTTGTTTATACTTAGTTTACTTTCTTTGGTTACTTTGTTTCTTTCACTGTATTCCTGTCCTTTGTGTTGCCAGAGCCTAAATATAAGCAACGATAAGCAGCACTGCCACTTGTCATGTATGTTGTAGGAGGCAACTAAGAGGGTTTGGGGTTGGTTGACTTGCTTCTCATACCTTATCACCGTCCGTGTGTTGCCGGGGCCCGAAAGGGGAGTAAAGAATAGCAACACTGTTTACCTTCCACGAATGTCGTAAAAGGCGACTAAGGAGGTTATGGGATGGAGTTGGCTGTCCCATCCCATATAGGGTCACTGACAGGTAGCCTTTCTGAAGTCGGATGTGTCAGGCCGAAAGGCGCAGATATCGCAGCAATGCTGTAAATCATGACACAGCGCATTCCGTTCTCCGGACTACATCCTGCTAATCTGCAGGAGTTTGAGAACGAACGCAGAAGAAGAAGAAGAAAAAGAATACCTTATCAGGGGAAAACCATATGGAAGTCGTATACGCAGACATCGCAGCCAATCTGCAAAATATGACACGATGCTTCCAGCAGGAGTTTGAGAACCAACCAAGACATCTTTTACTTCTTCACTCACTTAGGCTTTTTTGCTGACTTGGATTTATTTTCTGACTTGGACATGTTCATTTCCTCGCTGACTTAACATACATCTAATCTATTAATGTCATTTACGTTTCCAACTTCTGTCATCTAGCCTAGCCATGCCAATTACGACTCCAAATTATGTCATCTAGCCTAGCCATGCCAATTACGACTCCAAATTCTGTCATATAACCTATTCAAGTCAATTACGATTCCAACTTCTGTTAACTAATCTATTCATGTCATCTCTGTCTGCACCTTCCGTATTCACTGCCAGATCTATCGGCTTCACTGACAAAACCTTCTATCTGTATCAAAGTCCCGCATGTTACCGAAGACCAACAGGGATATATAGAATAGTCACACTGTTAACTTCCATGCATGTCGCAAAAACGCAGTTAATGCAATGGGGCATATGTCTAGGTACCCACCCTATGATCTCCGACGATGTAATATACATCATGCACAGTCAGATATACAAATACATTATAACTCTTCGTATATGCTTCTTTTTCTTCAACGTTCATTCTCAAACTCCTATTGGATCTCTCTTGTTGCGGGGTCATGGTCCTACTAGAGTTCAAGTAGGATGTAGTCCTGAAAATAGATGTGCGTTGTGTCATCGTTTTATTTGCGACAAATAAAACGACACACATATTGTCCATCCGTCTTCTGCGGATTCGTATATACAACAACATTATACAAAACTTGGTATACAAAACATTATACAACACTCGATATACACATTATACAACTCTTGGTATATGCAACATTATACAACTTTCGTTATATACAACAGTATACAACTCTTCTAAGTTTTAACATCGAAAATAAATTAAATTGTATTTCCATTTGTTGAATCAGTTTAATTTATACAGTGAACTTAACCAAATCGTTATTTGTATCTTAACATTTCTCATTCCCCGATCTCAAGCCCTAAGGATGGGGCATCTTAATGCATGCTCGTTCGATTCCATCATCTAACTAAAATTCTAGGGCGTTTGAGCAAGTCTGGGACAGTAATCGATTTCGCCCTCACTTATTATTAACTTCTTTCTCTTCAAGAATTCTTTGTGCATCCGTTGTTAGTATGGTCGACTCTTCAGACGTCAAACGTACTGTAGGGCATTCGTTCCTTGGAGTTACGGCGACTTTTCAGTTACGACGGATGTGAAATTTAACAGCGCCGTATTTTTGAGTCTTCATTGTTTATGTCATGTTCAAAGTCCTTCTCTATAAATTCTCTGCGTCATGATTGACACTTTAGATTAAATAAGACCTATGGTCTTATCTCGATTCATTGTTTTTTCATTTATCACTTTTTATAGTCAATCAATCAATCTGGTGCCGTGCCGAATGGCGTAGGCGATCATGTTTCTCCACAACACTCTGTCTCTTGTGTTATCAATAAGCTCGGTTGGTGAACTTCTACCGTGCCACAATACTAGTCTATCTAGCAACTTTTCTCTTTGTCGTCCCCTATCTCTTCTCCCCTTGATCTTTCCAGTGATTATTAAGTGTTCAAGCTGTGTTCTTCTCAGCACATGCCCTAGAAATCTTGACTGTCTGCTCCTAATGTTTAATATGATTGATCTTTTTTACACCAGCATCAATGAGAACCTCTGCATTCGTTTTCTTAACTGTCCATGGTATTTTCATCATTATTCTCAGAAACCACATCTCTGTAGCCTCTAATTCGCTGTTAATTTTATTGTTTATAGTCCATGCTTCACATCCATTAAAAAAAAAAAAGAATTGGTTCGATATAACATCTCAACACTCGAATTCGGATCTGCATTGATAGTCTTCCATTGCACAAAACGGTTCTCATATTATTATATTGTATCTTGGTGGTGTATATCTCTTCGAGACAACATTATTTCTGTTTTCTTCTTGTTTAAACTGAGGCCTTTAATTTCACTTTCTTTCACTACTTTATCTAACTGGGTTTATATAGTCAGCCAAACGGGTATGTCGGTCCAGCCCAAGAGTAGTGACTTGGTCATGGGTTAGCGTGCAGTTCTTATTTAATCTAAAGTAGGTCATGCCAGCACTCTTCCCGCATGGTCACTTATCTTGGCTGACGCAATCGATCATGTGTCACTATCACTATGTGGCGCCAGCCAATAGAAAAAAATGTGAAATATTGCAATAGCAAAGTTAGGTGATGCTATTTTTGGATCATTCATGAACATCTGAATACAACACAGGGTCCCAAAAAGCGAATGACTTCATTGAACTCGAGTTACCCCACATATATTCCATCCCTATCGGCACAGCAGCAAGCCGCCTACCGAGAGTACCAATCGTAGCACGTAACTCCGTAGCTTCAAGCGATGCTCCAGGGAAAACTCCGAAAAATCTATTTAATAAACAAGAAGGGGTGCGCGGAAATCGAACCCGCGACCTCTAGAGCACAAAGCGAACGGCTTAACCATTACGTCCCCATCTAAAGTGATTATCCAATGCCCAAACTGTCAAGGATATATAGGGCCACAATAGGTCTTTTCGGCCAAACACGAACTCATAGACAAGGTCATACCTCTAACTGAATTTCGGTGGATGTACCAAATAGTCATCATCACCAGTAATGGACAAATAGCGCCAGGATAATCCGCACATGGATCCCTGATTGTATCTGGACACAGGAACGACTAGTAAGGAAATGTTGCCACGACATAGAAGCAGAATGTTGAAAACAAACAATTCTGACATTTCCCTTACAGTAAATACTTTTCGAACTATGCTGGTAGAAATTATTTCAAGTATGTGCTATACGTCTGATACATTTTCATCATAATTGCTGATAAATGTTTAGAAAACGAATCATCATCATCAAGTGCCGTGCCGAATGGTGTTGGTGATCATATCTCTCCATGTATATTGATCTCTCATATGTGTCATCATCTCTGTTGGTGTTGTCAATCTAAGCCATTTAGTCAAACTGTCCAATATCTTTTCTCTGAGTCTTCCCCTTGATCTTTTCCCTTCTATCTTTCCTGTTGTCACTATATTCTCAATGCCTCTTCTCACTATGTGCCCAATAATTGTTGACTGTCTTGTTCTTATATTATCAATAATGCATCTTTTCACATCCATCATTCTAAGACATTCTTCATTAGTAATCTTTGCTGTCCAAAGAATGCTAACATTCTTCGAATAAACCACAGAAAACGCATAGAGATGTCCAAAAAACCACGGCAATATTTGTTTTCAGCCGCCTTCTACTGTGAGGTGGCAATTATTGTGGTTAGTCCTTGCGTGCATCTAGATGTCTATGCATCAGAGGGCATGACCATTCTGAAGAAGGGCTCGCATGTTGAGTCGTAAAGTGCATTATTGATTGACATCACAGTTGCAATTGTAATGTCTGAAATGATGTCACGATGACATCCTTTGTGCGCAATCTTGCTACTGTGTCACTACTCTATATTTCCATTGCACCTTTCCGTTAACATTTGTGCACCTTTATAAATGAAACTATATTTTGCTGTTTCTTGTCAATTACTGGGGCCTTGGATATGATCTTAGTCCACCAGGACAAGGACCGAGTATATTGTTTTAGTAAATTGTTAACTCTTGTCAATACGTCGTTCACCAGGACATGGACCGAGAATATTATCTTAGTAAATTGTTAACTCTTGTCAATACGTCGTTCACCAGGACATGGACCGAGGATATTATCTTAGTAAATTGTTAACTCTTGTCAATACGTCGTTCACCGGGACATGGACCGAGGACATTATCTTAGTAAATTGTTAACTCTTGTCAATACGTCGTTCACCAGGACATGGACCGAGGATATTATCTTAGTAAATTGTTAACTCTTGTCAATACGTCGTTCACCAGGACATGGACCGAGGATATTATCTTAGTAAATTGTTAACTCTTGTCAATACGTCGTTCACCAGGACATGGACCGAGGATATTATCTTAGTAAATTGTTAACTCTTGTCAATACGTCGTTCACAAGGATCAGGATAGTGGATATCATCTTAGTGAAAGGGAAGATGGATGGTAACCTAATTGTTGTTAAAGTGACCTTGACTTTTGTGTTTAGATCATTATTTGTAGGAAAACTGTTAAGAATGGCAACATGTTACTTGTTCCCTCTTGGATTAGTACAAAATTACATACTCAATTTTTTTTTTTAATCACTCAAATGTCGTGTCCTTTATCTACTTGCTTGATCAGAACAGCTATTGAATCTTATTTAAATAATCTCATGAAATTTGATTTGTATTTCAGGAAAAGAAATCATTATATATTTTCTATATGCTCCCTCGCTGCCATTGGGACTTAACACTCTACATTCTTATGTTGTATTCAATTTGTATAAAAACAATGAAACCGGTAACCTTTCCGTTATCTTTCATGTTTTCTTTTTCTTTCATATCAGTTATTTTTACCCGTAATATTTAACCATTGATTCTTCACTTTCTATAATATCTGCTCATTTTATATCAGACTAACCATAACAGATTAACCATATCAAATTAACCATAACAGATTAACCATATCAAACTAACCATATCAGATTAACCATAACATACTAACCAAATCAGACTAACCATGCTCAAACAAAACCGTTCAGCTCATTTAATATTAGAGTAATTATCAGACAAACCACATTAGACCAACCATATTAGACTAACCACATCAGACTAACCATATCAGACAAACCACATTAGACTAACCATATTAGACTAGCCACATCAGACTAACCATATCAGACTAACCATATCAGACTAACCATATCAGACTAACCATATCAGACAAACCACATCAGACTAACCATATCAGACAAACCACATCAGACTAACCATATCAGACAAACAATATTAGACTAACCATATCAGACAAACAATATTAGACTAACCATATCAGACAAACAATATTAGACTAACCATATCAGACAAACAATATTAGACTAACCATATCAGACAAACAATATTAGACTAACCATATCAGACAAACAATATTAGACTAACCATATCAGACAAACAATATTAGACTAACCACACTCAAATAAAACCGATTTGATATCAGATTAATCATATCAGACTAACCATACTCAAACACAAGCGACTTACGAAAATTGAAAACTGTGAAATAGTTTGATAATCACCAGAAAAGCGCAGGAAAAGACATGCAAATCGACAATTCTCACACAAAGACTTTTTGCTTTGACCTCGAGTGATTCCCGTAATAATCAGATAATCAAAACACTAAAAGTAAGCACCTACTCATGGTGCAGCACGGTAGCATGTTGTTGTGAAGTTCGTATGAAACTTGTGACCAGCGCCTTGAGCTTAACGTACGTTATGATGTGTTCTTGATGATCTTCTGGTCGAAAAATAGATTTGTATCGGTTTTTTTCTGTGTATTTCCAGTCATCCAGAAAGCTTCATTGTTATGTTTCCAAGTTTCACCTCTTGGATTACAATTTCCTACAATTGTTACCTATTATCAAACGAAACTGTCATATTTTGTCACCTTCACTTTGTTCTATCTTTTGGTTGAAAAGTTAATCAAGTTTTACAACATTGTTGCAGTACATTACTCTGCGTTTTACATATTTAATATTAATATTTGCTTCAATACGAACAGCTGAGCCTACATTCTAACACTTTACAAGTATGCGCAGTTTCATTCCAATTTTGTTATAGTGTGCGCATCGTTCGTGTCGTCACTGAAATCACGTCAATAATAAACCGTATTGTCACAAAACCAAAATGGCTAATTTAATCGGAGATGTCTATGTACAGAACTTGCCAGCTACAGATAAAGATGCTGTACGTTTGTTGCAAACTCTAGGAGTGGTAGAAAATAAACGATGAGTGGCCAGGGACATTCAAGGATGACGAGGGGAGCGGGACTCTCAGAAGGTAGCGCGATGCATCTTTGCACCCAGCAGCAGCTCTCGCGACTGTAGCAGGTGTTCTGCATCTTTATCGATATGTATGCGAACACTGCTTATCTGCCCATTTTCTTCTAAATTCCAAATTTTAAATTGATAGCCAGAGGAAAACTAATCTAAATAACCAAATGGCCAGAGGGTGTCCGACAAAAAAAAACTAATCGTTGTTTATAGACAGAGACTCACTAATCTGTTGCTGATAGCTAGAGAAACACTACTCTGTTGCTTCTGGTCAGAGTAACACAAATATGTTGCTGGTAGCCAGAGAAACACCAATTTGTTGCTGATAGTCAGGGAAACATTAATCTGTTTTTGATAACCAGAGAAACACCAATCGTTAATAGCATGAAAACCACGAATCTGTTGCTGATGGTCAGAGAAACACCAATTTGTTGTTAATAGCCAGAGAAACCAATTTGTTGCTGGTAGTCAAATTTAACAAAAGGCATAGGACATCATTGACACATCTCATACTACCGTCGGCTCTATGGTCACTATTATCAGGAAATAGAATTCCAGGGAGTAATGTTTCACCAAAGACGGCATCTTCCGTCAAAAATAAAATAAATGTTTTCTATAGAATTCCCCACAGAACGATCCCAGAAAAAAATGTCATCGGAAATAATTCTGAAAGACAAGCTCTAGACCTTACCTCGGGGTTAGTGAGCACAGTTCATTGAAGAACTCTATATTAGATTGTGGCTCTGACTTGAGAACACGGGAAAAGAAAGAGAATAAACCAAAGATTGTTTGAACATTGACTCCGACGTCAACAGTCTTTGCCCATGCACACACAATATAATTATTTCCTAATATACCCTTCCCCTTCTCCGTCGTTCCTTCCTTTGAGGCGAACAAAGGAAAGCGATTGGTTGGGATGTAATGAATTGTCAATGACGAAACAAGATGCGCGTGGCCTCGCGTGAGTGCGAGAGTTTCCTTAATGAAGCGCACGTGTGATTATCTGAAAACGCCGGTTCCCTGGTGTTATGTTGTATTTGTGATTGTGGTAGTTGCAGTAGTGATAGTCATGAGAATTCCAGAAACAGAACTGCAGTTTCAGAGGATGTTCAGTAACACATGTGCACAGTGAGTTATTGTGATCGTTTCCAGGCAACGTGGAGAATGGCAGCCATTAGTTATTCGTATGCGAGCATTTTGGTTTTGTTGCATCGCCGGAAATTTCTATTCGTTGACTGTTGATATAACGATAGCAATGTAATAACCATGCTAAAATAGAGAATTTCAATAAAGAACCGTGGTAAATAAGTAATCAATGAGAGAAACATTGCATTTAATTAAAAACATTGCAATAACTAATGAATAAGAAAAACATTGCATTTAATTAAAACATTGCAATAAGTAATCAATAAGAGAAATATTGCATTTATTTAAAATTGCAATAATGAAACCCTGTAATAAAATTTATAATTAATTATAATGTGTAATATATTATAATATAATGTAAAATGTAAAAAGAACAACGATGTTGACAAAATATATCACTCGGGAAATAGCGTTGACAGATGTTGACAGTATAACTCATTCGGGGCCTAGCTTTCACAGATGTTGACAGCATATCTCACTCGAGACGTAGTGTTCAACACAACATATTTTACTGTATGATTTCTACGCAATATCAAAGGTTTAGTAAGTTGCCATTAATTACGAGGGAAACAGACTTGGTAGAACAGAGTAAGACCTAGAAACAATAGCCAGAGATAGGGCAAAATAGGGTAGATTTGTTAAGGACCGCAGGGAGCCACAATGTGTATAGGTGGGCCACAGGCTGTACAGACAGGCAGATTTCTATACGGTCCGAAAAAGAGATCTACGTAAATTTGAAATAGATGCAGGTAATTTGGTCATCAAAGACATGATCACTTCCCCTCGGTCAAGAACTGGAGCAATAAATATGGTTCTCCAAAACGTGATCACTTCCCCTCGGTCAAGAACTGGAGCAATAAATATGGTTCTCCAAAACGTGATCACTTTCTCTCGGTCAAGAACTGGAGCATTAAATATGGTTCTCCAAAACGTGATCACTTTCCCTCGGTCAAGAACTGGAGCAATAAATGTGGTTCTCCAAAACGTGATCACTTCCCCTCAGTCAAGAACTGGAGCAATAAATATGGTTCTCCAAAACGTGATCACTTTCCCTCGGTCAAGAACTGGAGCAATAAATGTGGTTCTCCAAAACGTGATCACTTCCCCTCAGTCAAGAACTGGAGCAATAAATATGGTTCTCCAAAACGTGATCACTTTCCCTCGGTCAAGAACTGGAGCATTAAATATGGTTCTCCAAAACGTGATCACTTTCCCTCGGTCAAGAACTGGAGCAATAAATATGGTTCTCCAAAACGTGATCACTTTCCCTCGGTCAAGAACTGGAGCAATAAATATGGTTCTCCAAAACGTGATCACTTTCCCTCGGTCAAGAACTGGAGCAATAAATGTGGTTCTCCAAAACGTGATCACTTTCCCTCGGTCAAGAACTGGAGCAATAAATGTGGTTCTCCAAAACGTGATCACTTTCCCTCAGTCAAGAACCGGACAATAGTGCAAGAGTTTGAAATACTGAAACTAAAATATTGCTGTAATTACTGGGATCATTGCAATAATTGCATGAAATAATGCATATTTTTACATAATGGAAAAACTGCAATAAAAATAATGGAAACATTGTAATGAAAGACACATTTCAATAACACAGAAAAAAATGAAAAATATGCGAAAACATTGCAATAAATAACTGAAACTTTAAAATAAATATCAGAAACATTGCAGTAATTAGCTAAAAGATTGCACGTTATGCTTGAAACATTACAATTTCAGAATGAGGCATTTGAATTAATTTCAATGATTAACATAACTGCGCACATCTACAAGGTGTGTCAATACACAAGAACAAGATACATCTATCGCCACCAAGCTGTACACAACGGTACAATATTTTTTTGTCCTTCCGGAATGCAGTGATCCAAAGTTCACTTTTCAGTTCGTGAAATCACAGGCTCGTAGCTCGACCCATCCTAAGGAAAAGGATACCACATATTCTAGGTAGTGAAGACAACGGGCGTGATTCTGAATAGAGCATCCGCTTGTATGCCCTTGATCAATGAAAAATACTGGCCTGTCATCTGTTTTCCCCAATACTCATTATGCGTGAATAAAGAAACCCTTACTTAAGAGAATGAACGCAACACAGAAGAAACAAGTAGGATTTCAACGATAAATATTTGATTATTTTAGGGACCGTGCATAGATCTGATAACATTTTTAAATATGCACTCACTGCAGAAAAACTGTAATTCAATAGGCGAAACTTGAAATATGGTAATTTAAGTTTTCTTATCACTGGTAATACACTTAATAACACACATTGACGTTTCAACCAAAAGGTCTTTATTAAGAACACTTTCACAAAATAATACGAAGCGTACGAACGCAACTATTCACGTTCACATGTCAGAGCTAAATATCAATATGCACCAGACAAGTGAAAACTACGTCAGAAGTGAAACACAAACCGAAATCAGAACACACCTAAATATTGATAAAACAACACAAATAAAAAACATGACGGAACAACGAGATATCTACCTGTATGGCTGACTGGTATTGATCCAAAAGTGTTATATTGTTCCAAATTGGTAGATGTAGAGGTTCTCAAGCACGTGTCAAGTCCGGTCATCTGAGAAGCACGATTTAGCTCTTAGTGGGCCAGGACAATAGGGATATATAGGGAAAAATGACAAATAGGTTGACATTACGAGTTTACTACGAGACTATCACTTCCTGATAGTCACATGAATATTAAGGGCACCGCGATGGTCCATGCTTTTAAAGTGGTCAGCAACATGAGTAGCAGTCTGTTTTATGCGGTACAGATGTTCACGGAACCGATTTGGGAGCATCCTCCTTCCAATCTCACCATTATACGTCATGGTACCACGCTTGCAGATGATAACACAGAAGACGTTGCGAGAGACAAATATGAAACTTTCTTCAATGGTGACGGTGGCTTTGAGGAATGTGACAGAACGGGTTTGGGTGTCATATGCACATATGTGGTTGCATTTATTACATTTGCAGCTGATGTTGCCAAAATAGTTAGGAACGTCAGACTTGAGATGACACCGAATCAATATATTCTTGAGGTTCTTGTCACGGTTGTAAACAACCAAAGAGGGTAGCAGAACACATCTCGCGTTTTGGAATCCTACTGAAGAAGAGGAAGGTGTCTTAGTAGGACATGACGCACAGCAGAGCTATAGGGAGAGAAGATGAGAACAAATTTGAACCTGCTAGTGGAGGAAGTTTCCCGAGTGTTGTTGGTGATGTCCTGACAGAGAGGCTGAACATTGGATGCTGGTCGGATCTGAGGACCTTGTCATGATAATTGCGACAGTCAATGAAGTCCATCATCTTACTTTCTTGAGGAAATTCTTTTATCCACTACACATAGTCCACAGCCGAAGAAGGATGAGAGAAGGTTTAGAGTAGAAAGCTATGGGCATCAGTCGGTTTGTGGTGTATCGATGTGCTAAGTCAACATGGGTGGGTGATAACAGATCTGTCAAGAAAGTTCAGATGAGAGGTAGAGATCTCGGATGTGAACTTGATGGACGGGTGAAAGTTCACATGGAGGTAGAAATCTCGGATGTGAACTTGATGGACGAGTGAAAGTTGTCCATGAAGCGTATAAAGCAGGACAGATTAGCCTCGCACATGGGGCCTCAAATCTCAGACATAGCATATTTCTCCTGTTTCTTTATGTGTTCGTTCTCAAACTCCTGCTGCTTAACAAGATAAAGTCCGGATAACGGTAAACGTTATATCATGGTTTGCAGATTGGTTGCGATATCTGTGTCTAACATAACCGACGACCGCATGCCTTTTTTGATAACTTTACTGTATGGCGTGGAACAGCTCCACTCCAAATCTCCTTAGTTGCATCTTACGACATGCATTGCAAGTCGCAGTGTTGCAATTGTATGCTCTCCTAAAGGTCTGTGGTAACATGGGTGTTAGCATGAGTGTTTGATTCAGTAGGTTTTGTTTATCTTTTTTTTATAATACCAAAAAATATCGCATAATTTAATCAAGATTTTCTCGGAACTTCTCACGATTTATTTGAAATACGATCTCACCTCATTCAGTTACAAATTCAACCTTTTCCATATTTCTGGTGTGATTCTTATCTCCAGAAATATCTTATTCCTTTCTGCTCACTCTTCTACACTATTTATATTGTGCTAACATTTTTCTATTCTTCCAGCAAATTTTAATTTACTAACAATCCCCATTCTCTTGCACACAGTTGTTGGTTTACCAACATCTCACTTACTTTCTACACATTTCTCTATTTTACTAACATTTCCCTTCTCCATAACAAAATCTATATTATACTAATATCTCCGTCGATTCTCAGATCATCCTAGTGTATCAATACGACGACCCTGTAACACAAATACACACTGCCGTGGACCACAATACACACTGCCTTGTTTCACAATACACACGGAAATGTATCACAATATACTTCTTCAAAAACACTCAATCCAATTTCAATATTAATCTATTCCCCTGTGGAATGCATTTAATGCATTGGTTTCCCATACCCTCTCCTTTCTTGATGGTTTTGTCTTCCATATATGTAGGCCATTCACGTCTTTCCCTGCTGCAATATCTTTTCTTCTCCACCCTGTAAGTTCGCCTATACACATATCAATATGTTTGTAACACAATTTCCAGCATTACTTTGGTGTTGCGCATGGTCGAGAGGTTAGTGCGTTTTTTCACAATCATGAGATTCAGATTGATTTTGACTGTGTTCCTTTTCTATTGGACGATTAATTATTTTTTTAATCAACTCTGTGTATGTCTTAGCAACAGCATGGGCTTCATCGCGCAATTCCTTCCCTGCACCTCCCTATCAGGAAAGCTGCAGCATTATTTTGTAAGTTCCCAGTCACAATAACAGACCAGTTTCTAAAATATAACATCATTTCTTCTTCTTCTTCTTCTGCTGCTGAAGTAAATAATATATGCACATCGGCTGATATTGGTCATGTATCATTGTGACTGTTTACCGTTTGGTGAATAGATATCAATTGTATTCCGTTGTTATCAGTCCCGTGCTCCTGTAGCAGCGTTTTTCCACTTGGAATGTAATGTGGCATGTTCTGATACTTGCCTGAAATGTGTTATTCAATGGAACTCATGTAGATTTAATTTATTTTGAAGATCACAACATGTGCATTGTAACAAAATAATGATGTCTTCGTTTCCATTTTGGTACGACATGAAGTCCATTTTAAAGAAATTTACCATACAGATTTTTAAAATATGTTGTTCTGTTCCATTCGGTGATATGTGTACCAGGATTAAGTTACTACTCTTTTTACTTCATTATATGCGTACCAAATTTAAGTAACTGACATCTTTACTTCATTACACTTGTACCTAGATTAAATTACTGCCATCTTCATTACACTTGTACCTAGATTAAGTTACTACCATCTTCATTATATGTGTACCAGGGTTAAGTTACTGCCATATTCACTTCATTAAATGTGTACCAAGGTTAAGTCACTGCCATCTTCATGCCATCTTCACTTCATTAAATGTGTACCAAGGTTTAGTTACTGCCATCTTCACTTCCGGTAGTGACGTCCGTTGATGAAGGGTGTTTCTCTAATCAAGTATGGGTCATTCCGTCGATCGTTGGATTAATCAACTAACATCATAAAATCCAGACCGATTTGTGTAACAGCAGTCAGTTCATTCCATTTCTTTTTTCATTCAAACGAATTATTGTGTGTCAAACTCAAAATTTCATCACAGATGTTATCAGAAAACGCCGTTGGTCCTACATCGGGCATGTCCTACGCGCAGACACCAATAGAATACACCACCAATCTCTTGAATGGATACCTACAGGCAAAAGAGCAAGGGGTAGACCAAAAGAAACACTCAGAAGAACAATACTTAGAGATAGTAAAACAACCAATATTCATACTATTCAAGAACTACACAGAAAAGCTTTGAACAGACATAATTGGAGATATCTGCCCTATGTGCTAACTTCAGCGCAAAAGGAAAATGAATCTTCATTTCATTATATGTGTACCAAGACCAAGGTTAAGTTACTGCCATCTTTACTTCATTATATGTGTACCAAGGTTAAGTTACTGCCATCTTTACTTCATTACACATGCACCAAGATTAAGTTACTGCCATCTTTACTTCATTACACATGTACCAAGATTAAGTTACTGCCATATTTACTTCATTACACATGTACCAAGATTAAGTTACTGCCATCTTCACTTCATTACACATGTACCAAGATTAAGTTACTGCCATCTTTACTTCATTATATGTGTACCAAGATTAAGTTACTGCCATCTTTACTTCATTATATGTGTACCAAGATTAAGTTACTGCCATCTTCACTTCATTACACATGTACCAAGATTAAGTTACTGCCATCTTTACTTCATTACACATGTACCAAGATTAAGTTACTGCCATCTTCACTTCATTACACATGTACCAAGATTAAGTTACTGCCATCTTCACTTCATTACACATGTACCAAGGTTAAGTTACTGCCATCTTCACTTCATTACACATGTACCAAGGTTAAGTTACTGCCATCTTCACACTTCATTACACATGTACCAAGATTAAGTTACTGCCATCTTCACTTCATTACACATGTACCAAGATTAAGTTACTGCCATCTTCACTTCATTACACATGTACCAAGATTAAGTTACTGCCATCTTCACTTCATTACACATGTACCAAGATTAAGTTACTGCCATCTTTACTTCATTACACATGTACCAAGATTAAGTTACTGCCATCTTCACTTCATTACACATGTACCAAGATTAAGTTACTGCCATCTTCACTTCATTACACATGTACCAAGGTTAAGTTACTGCCATCTTCACTTCATTACACATGTACGAAAATGAATGTACTGCTATCCTTACTTATTTACATGTGTACCAAGGTTAAGTTA
Source organism: Meghimatium bilineatum (assembly GCA_034231615.1). Taxonomy (NCBI): domain Eukaryota; kingdom Metazoa; phylum Mollusca; class Gastropoda; order Stylommatophora; family Philomycidae; genus Meghimatium; species Meghimatium bilineatum. The sequence goes on from CM067319.1 coordinate 23,429,141, forward strand.
CTGCCATCTTCACTTCATTACACATGTACGAAAATGAATGTACTGCTATCCTTACTTATTTACATGTGTACCAAGGTTAAGTTACTGCCATCTTTACTTCATTACACATGTACCAAGGTTAAGTTACTGCCATCTTCACTTCATTACACATGTACCACGATTAAGTTACTGCCATCTTCACTTCATTACACATGTACCACGATTAAGTTACTGCCATCTTTACTTCATTACACATGTACCACGATTAAGTTACTGCCATCTTCACTTCATTACACATGTACCACGATTAAGTTACTGCCATCTTTACTTCATTACACATGTACCACGATTAAGTTACTGCCATCTTCACTTCATTACACATGTACCAAGGTTAAGTTACTGCCATCTTCACTTCATTACACATGTACGAAAATGAATGTACTGCTATCCTTACTTATTTACATGTGTACCAAGATTACGTTATTGCCATCTTTATTTTCCTCATTATATGTGTACCAAGATTAAGTTACTGCCATCTTCACTTCATTACACATGTACCAAGATTAAGTTACTGCCATCTTCACTTCATTACACATGTACCAAGATTAAGTTACTGCCATCTTCACTTCATTACACATGTACCAAGATTAAGTTACTGCCATCTTCACTTCATTACACATGTACCAAGATTAAGTTATTGCCATCTTTACTTCATTACACATGTACCAAGATTAAGTTACTGCCATCTTCACTTCATTACACATGTACGAAAATGAATGTACTGCTATCCTTACTTATTTACATGTGTACCAAGGTTAAGTTACTGCCATCTTTACTTCATTACACATGTACGAAAATGAATGTACTGCTATCCTTACTTATTTACATGTGTACCAAGGTTAAGTTACTGCCATCTTTACTTCATTATATGTGTACCAAGGTTAAGTTACTGCCATCTTCACTTCATTACACATGTACGAAAATGAATGTACTGCTATCCTTACTTATTTACATGTGTACCAAGGTTAAGTTACTGCCATCTTTACTTCATTACACATGTACCAAGGTTAAGTTACTGCCATCTTCACTTCATTACACATGTACCACGATTAAGTTACTGCCATCTTCACTTCATTACACATGTACCAAGGTTAAGTTACTGCCATCTTCACACTTCATTACACATGTACCAAGGTTAAGTTACTGCCATCTTCACTTCATTACACATGTACGAAAATGAATGTACTGCTATCCTTACTTATTTACATGTGTACCAAGATTACGTTATTGCCATCTTTATTTTCCTCATTATATGTGTACCAAGATTGAAGTTACTGCTTTCTTTACTTAATTATGATACCAAGATTTAAATTATTTCCATCTTTACTTCATTACTTTGTACCAATGTTTAGCTAGTACCCTCAAGTGTGTTTCAGAGCTCAAACGAGCTCTAAAATGTTTCATGTATGTGTAAGAGGCGATTAAGAAGGTTTAAGGGTGAAGTTGGCTGTCTATCGATCTATGTATTCGCTAAACCCTTTGTTCCTTTCAGCGTCAGGGGTAGAAGAGTTTTTTTGGAGATGGCCCTCGTGTGTGCTGAGTATATTGTGGAGTTTATCGCCTCTTTTATTTCGGTGGTTCATAGTTTTCGTGGTCGGTCTCTAGGTCTGCCTTTACTGTATCTGTGTAGCATAGGTTGCTGTGGTATGCTGTCTGATGGTAGTCTGCTGATGTGAGCAAACAATTTGATCTGTTGTCTCTTAATATATTCCAAGATTGGAGTGGTACCGGTTCTTTGTCTGTCTTCATTTCTCACTCTGTCTCCTATCGATATTCCTAGGATTCTGCGCAAGCATGCCATTTCAGCTGTCACAAGTTTACGTTTATCTTGTGCTGTCGTTGTCCATTTTTTATATTGGTAACACATCGTTGGTATAATAATTCTTTTGAATAGTGTTATTTTGGTGGTTAAATCTATATTTTTGTTTCTGAAGATTGGTGTTATTTGTCCTATGGCTAGGCATGCTTTACTACATCTATTGTGTATTTCTTTGCTGTTCCTGTCGTTTGTTGTTATATTTCTTCCTAGGTGTTTGAATTATGTCACTTGTTTAAGTCTGTTGTTTCCAATATATATGTTAGAGTTTCTTTCTGTTCTTCCTATCTTCATTATTTCGGTCTTTTCTATGTTTATCTTCATGTTAAAGGTTTGGAATGTTTGATGTAATCCATCTATTTGTCTTTGTAGTTGCTCTTCTGATGTTTCTACTAGTACTTGGTCGTCTGCAAATAGCAATTCGTTTATATTATCCTTCAAATTGTTTTCTTCCGTTGTCTTTGCTACTTTCCAATGTGATCTATGTATGTTATGACCAATATAGTACACATCCCTTTCTCACTCCCGAGAGAATTTGGAAATTATCCAATGTATCTGTGCTCGTTCTTACTGCGCATTGACTATTGGTACATATGCTCTGACATAGGCTTATCAGACGTTGGGGGACACCGTATGTCTGTAGTGTTATCCATAGTTCTACTTTATCCATTCTGTCGAAAGCTTTCTCTTGATCCACGAAAGCCAGATATAAGTCTTGGTTATGTTCTATTGCTCTTTCTGAAAGTTGTTTGAGGGTAAAGATTGCGCCTGTACAGCTTTTATTTTTCCGAAATTAAAACTCCGAAATTTTTTCGATGGTGTTGGCTGTAACATCACAAAAACTTAGTGACCCAAAAGTCATGCTGAAGATATCACAGACATGCTGCAAATTATAACACAACGGATTCTGTTCTTGTGGGTTGCATCCAGATACCAGCAGGAGTTTGAGAACGAGCGGAGAAGAAGAAGAAGCGCGGTTGTTACTTTAACCACCTTAAACAGCCTACTAGAAATCCCTAATTAAACAGCTTACTAGAAGTCCCTAATTAAATGGCCTACTGGAAGTCCCTAATTAAACAGCCTACTAGAAATCCCTAATTAAATAGCCTACTAGAAGTCCCTAATTAAACAGCCTACTGGAAGTCCCTAATAGGGATAGTGTTCAAAATATTCCGTCTTTCTTTGTAATTATGTATAGGAAATAACGATTCATGATTATTGTTGTTTGGTTCTAATCAGTTATATCGAAAATATCGGTTTTTATTCTTACAATGTTGCCAAAAACAGCAATGAGACCAAAAGGACGACATTTTAATTATGTACAATTTGACCATTGTGCTTCCGCATATCATTCTCGGAAATTAATTCATGATTCACGCACGGTTCAAATGTCAACTGTGTACGATGTGGAATATTGTACGAGACACCAATTGAGTCAGAAAAACCAGAAACAACTGTGAATCGTGATCAAGATGGGATTATATAGGATGTCAGTGACGACTGTAGTCCTTGTTCTTTGCACGGTAAGTACTGTTTATTATTCATTATTATTACATTATACAGAGAAATCCCATTATAACAACTTGGTCTGGACCACAAAATATGCATGTATATAATAACAGAAATTTGCTATATACAGTACAAAAAATATATAATAAATATAATCGGAGATTTTGAAGTGTTGTTATATGGGGAATATGTTATAAAAAATGCGCTATAGAAGGATTTCACTGATATACCAGTAACCATGCCTTCCACTGCTAGTTTTTTCCACTTTTTCCACTTTGTCTTGACACTCTTTCTGGAGGGAGGAAGGTCTTTGTTCAAATCCCAGATTACTACTTGGCTATGTGTAGTTGTGGGCTGCAATGTTATGGGCTAGGTAGTTTTCTAAATAGCGAAATGTTGCTATTGTTGTTGGATGACTGACTTCGGTGTATGCATGTTTCTTCATATGTTTTCTGTTGCTGTAAACACAGCAGCAAGATATCTGCAAGAGTGTCGGTTATATCACACAACTCCGTAGCTCAAGTTTACTAACTTTTTTTCCAAAATCATCAGTGTGGAAAGTCTGAAATCAAATGAAGAATAGGAAGAATATCTGCTTTGGAAAAACTTGACTCATTATATTTATTTTTCTTTATGTTCGTTCAAAAATTCCTGCAGATTTACATGGTGCAGTCAAAGAATGAAATTGGTTGTGTTATGGTTTACATGAGGTAGTCAAGAGAACGGAATTGGATGTATTATGGTTTACATTTGTTTTTTGTGATATCTGTGTCTTTTGTCTTGATACAACCGACTTTAACATGATTTCTGAATGAGTTTGACTCTCTGAGGAATGGAGCAGCCAAAAATCCCATCTCCAAAACCTTCTTAGTTGCCTCTTACGACTTACAAATAGGTAACAATGTAGTTATTCTTTGCTCTCATTTCAGACATCTTCAGTTTTTCTGAAATTAAAATGTTTCTCTAGAAAATGAAATTCTTGTTCATTTCATGAAGACAAGTTTTATTCAACAAACTTCACTCCTGTGAAGGAGGGGAGAAGGGAGACTAGCTTCACGTCAGACACAGAACAGCTATATCCTTGTTGATCTAATCACAAAATACGAATATTATTTTTTTTTCTCCAGAACAATATACCCTATTCACTGACTCATAACACTCCCTTGTTGATCTATTTTCAACGTGGTACAAGAACACGTAACTGCATATGTTCTTGAAATGGGGTGCAGACAAAATTTGATCTATATATCTATACGCAATGGTCTTGTTTGCCTTGCGGCGTCAGGGCGGCTAGAATAGTTCTCTGGAGATGGCCTTCTTGTGTGCTGTTTGTAAGCTTGTTCCTGTGGCTTCTTTGATTTCTGTGATCCATCTTTTACATGGTCTGCCTTTGCCTTTATAGCCGTTATATCTATGTGGCATGGCCATCTATGGCATGCTGTATATTGGTAGTCTGGAAGCGTGTGAAAACCACTTGATCTGTTGTCTTTTGATGTGTTCCAATACTGCTATTTTTTTGGTTATCTGTCTAATGTTATCGTTTCTAATTCTATCTTTTAATGACATCTCTAAATTATATATCTAAATTATATCTCTTAATTTCTGCTGTCACTATTTTTCTTTTGTCTTGTGCTGTCATTGTCCAGATTTGGCACTGGTGGGCTATCCACTGATTGGATAATAATAGTCTTGTGTAATGCAACTTTGGAACATCTGATCATCTGTGGAAATGCAGTCCACTTTACCATAACAGGCGCCATGACCTGTGCAGGTCGGACATACATTTATAACAAAAACATCACTTCAATAACTTCAGATTTAAGCTTGAACCATCACGATTGTGAGATCTGTGCTCTGATCTTTCGACCACTTAAAGCAACATGCTTTTTCATTATTATATCTTTATTGTTATCTTTCTTTTTCTCTTTCTCTCGGTGTGTTACTCTTATTCCCAGTACTCTTTTATGTCGCTTTATTCTCCTCTCATTACTTTACCGTTTTATCTTTCTATTCTTTTCAATATTGTATAGTGATGTTAGTTGTGGTGGTGATGGTGGTTATGATGATGATAGTAGTAATGATTGTGAGGGTGGTAGTAGCGTCGATGGTAATGATGATACTAGGAAGAAATACGAGATTGTCGCTCTAGTTCCGTATGATGATACTAGGAAGAAATACGAGTTTGTCGCTCTAGTTCCGTATGGGGAGTTTTCATCTTCAGATTATTTTGTTATCTGATATCCTTTTTTTATGGAAAGGTTTTCCAGAAATTTTATCAGTCACACATGACTCACTTCATGGGGTTATAGGATAAAGCGCCAGGAGCTGGGCATTCTTCTACCCCGGCGGATCCAACTGTGCTATGACTTTCTTGTAATCTTGAGGCATGCTGCAAATAAAAAATATTGATTCCCTTCCGACCGCCGACGACGGATTGTCGGGCCATTGGCGCAAATAAAACGGCAACACAACGCAGTTCCATTCTCTGGACTACGTCCTGCTGGAAATCTAGTAGGACCATTGTATTTCTACAAGAGATATTCAGCGGGAGTTTGAGAATGAACGCCAAAGAAGAAGATTCCCTTCCAGTTGTTTAAGCATGAGTCTTCAACAGACTTTTCAGTGTGGAGATGATGAAGTGGGCTTCAAATCCCACACCTGAAAATCTTAGTCTTGTCCTACGACATGCATGGAAATAAACAGTATTACTATTCCTCCCGGGCTTAGATAACACACGAGCTTTCAGAGTTATCTGTATTGTTAATATATATTAAACGAAGAAATTTTGCACGTTATGGACGTGTATTCAGACATGATTCCTTGTCAAAAACAGCATTGCAGGAAACTGTTGAAGGTGAAAGAAGCAGAGGAGGATAAATAAAAACATGGACAGACAACATAAAGAACTGGACAACACAAGATGTTTCCTCATTCCTCCGTATCGTTGAAGACAGAAATCGATGGATAACTCTGTGCTGATGCATCTAATGTGGTACCCCTACGAAACTGACGGGTTACGAGATCATAGAAAGATATAGATGTTGTTAGTCTTTTAATCTATCTATACATACTTTATATGTTACATTAAATAACAGTAACATTCAGTGCTCGCTGTATATTACATCGTGTAACAGTAACCTTCAGTGCTCGCTGAATATTACATCGTGTAACAGTAACCTTCAGTGCTCGCTGTATATTCCATCGTGTAACAGTAACATTCAGTGCTCACTGTGTATTCCATCGTGTAACAGTAACATTCAGTGCTCACTGTGTATTCCATCGTGTAACAGTAACATTCAGTGCTCGTTATATGTTCCATCAAGTACAAGTAACATTCAGTTACACTGTATATTCTATCGTTTAACAGTAACATCCAAAAAAGTACTAACTATATTCTGCCTTTGAGCACTCGCATGCATTGCGTGCTATCGTATATATTCTCGTGAGTACCGCTATTTTTATGTGTCACTGTTAATTCTCATCACGAGCAAAGATACTGTCACGACCAAATGCCCCCATTGATCGAAGAAATGAAAATGAGAAGCTGTTTGCACATACTCCCACACTCCTCCTGTTTCATTTCTCCCGTCCCTCATCAACCTCATTTTCAAGTCTGTAGAGGGAGAGATAATTTGTTTTTACAAATCAATTGCAAAATTGAAAGCAAGGCCTAGACGAGATGAGTAACTGGGTCGAATTTTTGTCGGCCATGCGTATGACCTGGTTCACGTTTGTGTTCTGCAAAAACCGCCGCACAAAGGCGGTTCTTATTCAATAATTTAACTGCACTGGTCTGTGTTCTATTTATCCGCACTGGTCTGTGTTCTATTTATCCGCACTGGTCTGTGTTCTATTTATCCGCACTGGTATGTGTTCTATTTATCCTCACTGGTCTGTGTTCTATTTATCCGCACTGGTCTGTGTTCTATTTATCCACACTGGTATGTGTTCTATTTATCCGCACTGGTCTGTGTTCTATTTATCCGCACTGGTATGTGTTCTATTTATCCGCACTGGTCTGTGTTCTATTTATCCGCACTGGTATGTGTTCTACGAGTATTTATCCGCACTGGTCTGTGTTTTATTTATCCGCACTGGTATGTGTTCTATTTATCCGCACTGGTGTGTGTTCTAATTTATCCGCGATGGTCTGTGTTCTAATGTATCCGCTTTTTTCTAATTTCTGATTTATTCTCAGTGATCTATATTCCAAGTTATATTTACTGATTGGTATGTGTTCTAATGTATCCACACTGGTCTGCATTCTAATTTATCCGTACTGGTCTGTATTCTAATTTATCCGTACTGGTCTGTATTCTAATTTATCCTTACTGGTCTGTATTCTAATTTATCCTTACTGGTCTGCATTCTAATTTATCCTTACTGGTCTGCATTCTAATTTATCCGTACTGATCTGTGTTCTAATTTATCCGCATTGGTGTGATTTCCAATTATCCGAACTGATCTAATTTCTAATTTATCCGCACTGATCTATGTTATAATTTACCGCGCTGGTCTGTGTTCTAATTTATTTGCATTTGTCCGTATTCTATCATAATGTCACAGATGATATTTTTTGCATTTGTTTTTAAATATCATTTCTTATATTTATAGGATCATATTTGCTTGTATGCAGTGTATCTGGATCCTGCGTGTCCAGATTTACGAGTTTTCAAATCGCTGTCCTTGTCCATGTTCTGTGTGATGCCTAAATGTTCCAGTTTCAACTTTCATCTGTGTCCCTGTTCTCTGTGATTACTAAATGTCCCAGTTTTAACTCCCTTTCAGTGTTTCGTGTGATGCCTAACTGTCCCAGCTTTAACTCTCCATCCATATTAGGTGTGATGTCTAGCTGTTCCAGTTGTAATTCTCCGTTCTTTCTACTGTTTTGTGTGATTTCTAAATGTCCCAGTTTTAACTCTGCTATTGTCAGTGTTGTGTGTGATTTCTAAATGTCCCAGTTTTGACTCTGCTATTGTCAGTGTTCTGTGTGGTGCCTAAATGCCCCAATTGAAATTTTCCTTCACTGTTATGTAAGATGCTTATATGTCCCAGCTTTACCTCTTTGCCCATATCCTGTCAATCTATCTAATGTCATTTCCACTTGTGCCGTTATGCGTCGTGGAGGAAATTCGGAGTTTTGTACTGTATTTATTTCCGTGAGTTGTCATACGTACAATAGAAGTGAGCAGGTATAAATGCGTTAAACATTCTGACAGATGTCACTGCACAAACTTTAAATTGAACAACCCGTACATCCCGATGTTCCCTGTTGTTGTAATAGTCCTTGTCTCGATTGGTCCATTCCCAGTGACTTGAGTACACAGTTTGAATGTCTTAACAAAATCGCATATTTTCTTGGTGATGCGGCTGATCAAGTACGAAAAAAAAACCGTTTACTCGATTTGCAAGACGATTCGGTGCCGTCAGAACGGACCTGGTTCAATTCCCATTTGTCTCAATAATTATGAAATTATCCTCTTGCTTCCTACTTCGATTTACTTGTATAAGCTATTTTTTGAATCAACTGTCTCTATGTTATTTATGTTTACAAGAAGACCTATTGGCCCTTGTAGTACGAATAGGGATATTATATGTGTGTCTTACTGAGGATACTTCAATACGTGTACGGGATGTTCGTTATTATTGTAATCGTCCTTGTCTCGATTGGTCCCTTCTCAATGACTTGAGTACATATCTAGTATGTCATGGGATTATCATATTTATTTGTCATATCATGGGAATATCATACTTATCTGTCATGTAGTGGGAATATCATACTTATCTGTCATGTAGTGGGAATATCATACTTATCTGTCATGTAGTGGGAATATCATACTTATCTGTCATATCATGGGTCACTGGGACATCACAGATGTGTCACTATGACAGCACACATGTGTCACTGGGACAGCACACATGGGTCACTGGGACAGCACTCATGGGTCACAACGATTGGGTCACTATGACAGCACACGTGTCACTGGGACAGCACACATGGGTCACTGAGACAGGACACAAGGGTTACCACAGATGGGTCACTATGACAGCACACTTGTCACTTGAACCGCACACATGGGTCACTGAGACAGCATACATGGATGAAGTTTTAGTAAACAAATCGTATTGATTATCCCAGCTTTCCATTTGTCATTTTACGTGTACTTTGTGTCTCCATCCAATGAAAAACGCTGATCAGTCAACAGTTATCAAGAGTCCACATGCCCAAATATTGAAGACAGTGATGAAATTCCAGCCAAGTTTTTTTCATGATTCTTCCGTGACCTCTATAGTCATAGAACTTGTAATCATGGCTTAGAAGACATGTCAGGAACAATAGCACAGTCTATACATGACTTTCATATTGTTAACAGGAACCTTTGTTACTCTCAATAGAAATGGAGGATCATGAGAAAATTTGGCTGTTATTTATATATTTATTTTTCAAGATTATACAGCAGCTTTACGAGAGCATGATGATCACGTGTTAAGAGACGGGAAGCTTCCATATGCATTATATCTACCTATCAATGTTCCTTCAGTTTACATTTAGCGATATAATGCAACTGTGTGCAATTCCTGTATGTTGTTGAGACCCATAGCCATACACTCTTTGATGGTTGTCCTGCGAAGAGTCTCTCTTGGTCTTCCTCTCTTTTTTGCCATTTGGTACCCAATTTAATGCTTGTAGTGGCAATCATTTATTCTAAGTACATGTCCGATATAAGTCCATCGTTTGTTTAATTATTTTTGTAGAAATATATTGTTGTTTCGTGTCTTCTCTTACTTGCATGTTTAACTTGAATTATTCCCAACCAATAGTTAAGTCTTCTGAGACATTTATTTTCAAACCAGTTCAATTACTTTTTCAAGGGGTTTTGTCATTTTCCAACTTTCACAACCATATGTCAACATGAATATCACATTGGAGTTGAACAGTCGTAATTTGGTATATTTACTTATTGTTTTTGATTTCCAAATATTTGTTAGGTGGTGGAACGCACTTAATGCCAAGTATGCATTACATATACATAACAAGCTACAAATGTATGTCATCGGAGACGAGGCTTCGTGCTAGCGCCAACTCATTTCTGCATGATGGTTCAGTGTCCTGTTCATTGACAGTCTCCAGGGTTGTGTAAATGATGGAATAAAATTAAATATAGGACAGATGGAGGACTATTTAATCTCAGAGGACTACAAGTCTCCACAAAGGTGAATGAGATAGCCATCACAAATCTGTTGTTTGTTGATGACTGTGTACTCACGGCCAGCTCCAAAAAAAATATAAGTCAGCATAGACAGGTTTTCTACAGATTGGTATAAGTTTGGCACCACCATTAAAACCAAGAAAAGGGAGGCAATGTTTTAACCCTCTCCCAGTGAATAAAAGGACTAGGCGTAGGCGACCATGGATCTCCACAACTCATTGTAATACCACGTATAATGATCATCAAAGTAACCAAGCAAACATGGTAACACCGGGTATACAGAGCGGCTGAAGACCAAAGATCAACAACATATTTTATTTTAAAACGACAAGATGTAACGAAGTTCCGTTATCACCGGCTAGATTTTTTTGTCATGATGATGACTGTTCAAAACAGGCTGTGCTTCCTAGTGTTTAAATATGACTGACGTCATCTCTTCATCCTTGGCAACATAGAACAAGGTTTTGTGACGGACACTTAACAGAAATGTCATTTACGTCGATCTGGCGTAGCTTCCTGTAACCTAGATTTAGGTTTCCAGAGAGAACTTTTAGACTTCCGGACTAGGATCATGTATTCCAGTGAACTTTGAGCTAGTAGTTAATGTGATTCCGTCTGATGTGTGGAATATAATGTATTGCTTGGAAATAACAGATTTAAGGCTAGAAAATAGCATAGTAAGGGAGTCATGATCGATAGTTGGCCACACGTTTTTGGAAAACGAATAAGCTTAAATAATACACTCAATGACAAGTGAAAATCGTTGAAAGAAAGCGAATAGATGGAAATACTTTTCAAATTAGATAGGACAAACAGAATCAATGCGAGGAGAAAAGTGGTGCTGAAAGAAAGTTCCATTTGAAAGGGGGAAATGTGTAACGAACAAAAATCAATGTTGCTAGGAAAGACTTGATGTTGGAAGAAAATTACAGGTGGAAAGAAAGAATTGGTGCTTAAAGAAAATAATATTTGGACGAAAAGAGTTTATGATGGAAGAAAATCGCAGTTACAAGGAAAGAAATTCTAGAAGAAATTCAACAATAGAATTGGGTGCAAAGGGAACGCATTGCTCTAGGCGGACCCAGGGTTAGCAGATAACCAAGATCCCAAATGTACCTCCACGCGGTGCACCCTGGAAACAGAAATACAGCAACTCGTGCTGATTCTGGCCAAATCATTTGGGGATCGTGTCCGAGAATGTGAAGGTAGCAGATGGAAAGAGATTTGACTGCACAAGAGACAGACAATATCTCCGACACCACCAGCAGCACCACATATAGCGACACTGTCGACATACAGTGAAGCTAGTCAGTCCAGTCCGAACATTGGAGGGGTGGCCAATGTAAAATGCACGTAAAGGTAGATGCATGGCGAGAGACAAATATATTTCATACCGAGTACAATGAAAGGGCAGAACAGCGCTAGAGGGCAGCGCGAACTGCAAATAGAAAATGAAAAGTTCATAGGAAAGGGGAACTACAAGCTCCGTCAGCTCGAGACGAGCTTCTAGTTACCTGTGTTCCTTACAGGCAGAGACCCAGACCCATTCATTGGCGTTTGGTAAAGCAAGAAGACCTAATCCAACTCTAATGTCGAGCTTTCCTAAACCGGAAATATGCTCGCGAAGAGAAAGGGACCGTACTCGATGCGCTCACGCACAAAAGGGACAATTTTATCCCTGGCCCAACTCTACTGTCAGGTTTTCCTACACCGGAAATACACTTGAAGAGAGAAAGGGTTCAGTACCTGATGGGTTCAGGCGCTATTGGGACAAAGACGCTCAGCTCGAGAACGCCTTGCTCTCAAACGCGTGGAGTGAGACTCGAACTTGGACAAGGGGTACACGATGTCGGTGAATGACACCTCGGCTAAGAGGGCGAAAGAGCCAGGGTCCAACTCCTCTGTTGAGTTCTTCCCCTTAAGGATCCAGGCTCACGGATGAGAAACGGTTCAGTACCCAATGGGTACAGGCACAGCACGTCCAATTACACGAGGCAAGTTCATAGACAGTGGAACACCTCGTGCGAGTCAGACGAGAGCAAAAATCGTCTGGGCGAAGAGTCACCACTATGCGTGCCTGGAGACAGATATAGAGGCTGTCACAAGCTAAGGGTAGCCCACCCGAATTGTCAATGCATGCCGAAATCGGATGTGCTAGGCCTACAAGGCGCATAACGGTGGCACAACGTAATCACGCTCCCGGCGGAAATCACACGGATATCCGTGATGGTTACAATGGAGCGAACGAAAAACAAAACAAACAAACAAACAATAGAATTAATTTTGAAACTGGTTCTCAAACTCCTGTTAATCTCTCTTGTAGCAGGACAACGATCCTAGTAGATTACTAACATGATGTGGTCCAGAGAACAAAGATACGTTGTGTCTCTGTTTCATTTTGAGCCAATGACTTGATATGTGTGACATTTGCATTGTATGTATTTGCTCAGTTCTTTACAAATTTCATTAAACTGTGGACTCTCATAGCCTTATTGCCATTATGCTAGTCAGTGGATCGAAACTTGTTTATTAGCTCGCTCAAACAGCACGCTGGCCTCTTTTTTGTCACTCATCCGAATGCTGACAAAGGTTATCACTATTTTACCTTTATTTCACTATCTGGATCGCTATCGACCTGACGACAGATGCTCACTGTCCTTGCTGTGAACGTTAACCTCTTCTATTTTCTAAATATCGTCTAGCAGTCCATCTCTTCCAGTTTGAGTAACATACAAAGCTATTCTTCACTTTGATTCAGAAGATTATATTATTTAATTCTTCATGGCATTTGTGCGTAAATTGTATAGTCTAATGATGTTATAATGTCCAGCAACCACTCCATCGTGTCTGTTAAATTCACCCGTACCGTCCGTTCTGAAATTCTTGTTAATCTTTCAAAAATATCTTCAAACTTCTTTAGTGTATCAAGTTCATTATTTGCATGTGGGCTTGAAGTCACAAATACGTTATAAAGGCATTAAAATATGTTAATGATTGCCTAATAAATATTTAGTGTATGTAGAACATTTACAGTTTTGCATTGATTGATTTTGTTTTGAATCCATAGGCTTATCTTTGTTGCTGTAATAGTGGGGTGTATATTATTACTAGCAATTGCAGATGTTATGGAAAAATAGAATGTTAATAAATTTATTATCCACTCAGCTAACAAATTATTTATGTCTGCGTTACATGGATTAGTGGATTCATAAGTGGATTCAGACATATCCGCTAGATTAATGCGCGAAATATGTTCAATGAATCACTCACTACAGGGCAGAGGGCACAACTTTCTTTACTAAACGGAGAAAATGAAAGAAAATGTTTCTTTCTTACAAATACTAAGATTCTTTTATTTGGGAAAATTACGATACTTATGGAGCCGAGGTTATTTAGTGTTAAGCCATTGGCCTTCCGACCAGCAAACCTAAGTTTCGCGCTCTCTCGTTATTCGTAGTTTGATATACAGGCATGATCAACACAAGTGTATGCAGTAAGAGCGGTATATACAGGCATGATCAACACAAGTGTATGCAGTAATAGAAGTATATACAGGCATGATCAACACAAGTGTATGCAGTAATAGAAGTATATACAGGCATGATCAACACAAGTGTATGCAGTAATAGCGGTATATACAGGCATGATCAACACAAGTGTATGCAGTAATAGCGGTATATACAGGCATGATCAACACAAGTGTATGCAGTAATAGCGGTATATACAGGCATGATCAACACAAGTGTATGCAGTAATAGAAGTATATACAGGCAGGATTAACACAAGTGTATGCAGTAAGAGCGGTATATACAGGCATGATCAACACAAGTGTATGCAGTAAGAGCGGTATATACAGGCATGATCAACAGAAGTGTATGCAGTAAGAGCGGTATATACAGGCATGATCAACACAAGTGTATGCAGTAAGAGCGGTATATACAGGCATGATCAACACAAGTGTATGCAGTAAGAGCGGTATATACAGGCATGATCAACACAAGTGTATGCAGTAATAGAAGTATATACAGGCAGGATTAACACAAGTGTATGCAGTAAGAGCGGTATATACAGGCATGATCAACACAAGTGTATGCAGTAAGAGCGGTATATACAGGCATGATCAACACAAGTGTATGCAGTAAGAGCGGTATATACAGGCATGATCAACACAAGTGTATGCAGTATGAGCGGTATATACAGGCATGATCAACACAAGTGTATGCAGTAAGAGCGGTATATACAGGCATGATCAACACAAGTGTATGCAGTAAGAGCGGTATATACAGGCATGATCAACACAAGTGTATGCAGTAAGAGCGGTATATACAGGCATGATCAACACAAGTGTATGCAGTAAGAGCGGTATATACAGGCATGATCAACAGAAGTGTATGCAGTAAGAGCGGTATATACAGGCATGATCAACACAAGTGTATGCAGTAAGAGCGGTATATACAGGCATGATCAACACACGTGTATGCAGTAAGAGCGGTATATACAGGCATGATCAACACAAGTGTATGCAGTAATAGAAGTATATATAGGCAGGATTAACACAAGTGTATGCAGTAACAGCGGTATATACAGGCATAATCGACACAAGTGCATGCTGTAATAGAGGTATATACGGACATGTCGATACAAGTAACCGCATGTCCGGCTGTGCAGAAAGATTCTAGTGCAACCACGCCACAAGATACAAAGACCCCCAGACGCCCTGATATAACCAAGAAGGAATTCTTTCCTATGTTGAGCTAGACCCGCCTCGGCCAAATAAACAAACAAGTAAATGTAGTAACAGCGTTATATACGGGCGAGGCGTATATTATCCGCTTGGTGGATATTAGACACATTCACAGCACACAATTGAAGAATATTTTCTGTAGAAATTTTCTAAAATTATCATATACAAGAATAGCTAGAAATATAAACATGATACACACATCAGACAGATTGAAACAAACAATTATGAGATGTTCACTAATGCTTGCAAACTGGCGCTTATAAATATGCATGGCTTGTCTGGGGGAGTGACTGATTCCAGAGTCAGAATTCATTAAATTTATTAGATTGCTTATTTTTAGAGAGATTTGATTGAAAGTTATGTCGTCTTATTTTGACGGTTTGTACTCTAGTTATTATGGTTTAGACAAGTCACATAACAGTATAGTCATAAGTACTATCACTCATCTGAGCTGATCTGATTGCTCGTTGGTCACTTTACGCATAGTTTGTATCAACAGCCAATGAAAATAACATAAAACGTCAAATATCGTCACTTTTATCTAGGATGATTTTAGATCTGCTCACATGACTTTAATGGAGAAAGACTTGGTTTAGTTTCTCCTCAGTGTTGCTTATTTCGTATACATCAGTTCATCAGCTAGTGCCGTGCCGACTGATGTACATGACCATAAATCTCTACAATTCTCTATATTTCCAGCATATTTTATCAGGATTGTAGTTGACTCTACCATACCACGATGACCACACACATCTAATATTTTCTCACGTTGTCGTCCTCGTTATCTCTTGCCAAAAAAATATATTTTATTTATTAGTTTTTTATTTCCTTTTACATTTATTTCTTTCATGCGCAGTGTTTTCATAATTTCTTTTTTTTCTTATCCTTGTCTGTCCATGAAGCTCTCTCTATTCTTCTAAATATTCACATCTTATAGACAAACTCCATTCTGTCATCTAGTTGTTTGTTTGTTTAGTAAAGGTAACATGAAATATGAGCTGCACCATAGTACATGGTTTCATATAAGTGCACAGCTGCCTAGTCAGTGGTTGACCAGAAATCGCCTGACTAGCGTCGCATACCGCACTTGTTCAGTAGCGATGGCTTCTTCCTCGACCTTCCCAGAACCTGAGCCCTGGTACATTACTTGCTGGTGGCTGGGTGAACTACGTGTGCAATTTATGTTTCAAACTACAAATAACGTGCGGAATCCAAACCCGAGTTTGCTAGTCCACGGGCTAATAACTTCACAATGACGTATTTGTTCGTTATCTTCTTGTAAAAAATCTATTAAAAAATTTTCACTTTTAGGTCACAAATTACAGCGAGCTCTTTGCGTTGATTAGTCAATCTAATTTATGTCTATTTTGTTCAGGTAAATTTCAGACAAATCATTCTACAGTATTGTCTTGCGCGCAGTTCCAAACTAGCGTCACTAATCTTGACTGATACGACTTTTCCCGTGCTTTTCATTGACTGGTGATACAAAGTATCCTATCCTATAATCCCGTATCCTGTCAGGGTCGTAGGGGTGCCACAATGGATACTTCAGTACACAGAGTTATCCAGCGATTTCTATCTTCAACGATGCGGATGAGTGAGGAAATATCTCGTTTTATCCCGTCCATGATGCTGTCTATGCATGCTTTTATTTGTCCTCCTCTGCTTCTTCATCTTCGACGATTCTCTGCAGAATTGTCTTTTCGCCAACGAATCATGTCAGTAAATATGTCAAAACCATGCTATTTGTGATCATTTTACTACTGAAAGCAATGGTTCTTGTGGACCTGTATATCTCCCTATTTTACTTCTTGCGCACACATTTGTCCTTTGTTCTCTATAGGAGATTCGTAGAATTCGCCTGTAACATTTGTATTCGTAGGCATGTAGTCGTCTCTCCATATCCGAAGTGAGTATCCAGCTCTCACAACCATACAGCACAATAGAAAGCACTTGTGAGTTATAAAGTTTGATTGTCACTCTAACACTGATGTTGCTTTTCCAAATTAAGTTCAGCCTTGACATAGAAGCTAAAGCCATCTCCAGCCTTACTTTTACTTCTGCTTTGCACTTTCCATCGCTGCATTTGCTAGATTCAAGGTATTTGAAAGCATTCACCTTCTCAAGTGTATATCCATTCATCATGATTTTGGTCTGTTCTTCTGTCTCTCTGCTGTTAACCAAGATCTTGTTATTTTCTGTGTTTATTCTCATTCCGTACTTGCTTGTAATTGTTTCCAACTTTGCTGTTAATTCTTGTTCTGATCCAGCAATAATATCAATATCATCAGCGAAGTGCAAATTGCAAATAGGGCGATCTCCCATCGATATAG
Organism: Meghimatium bilineatum; assembly: GCA_034231615.1. Classification (NCBI taxonomy): domain Eukaryota; kingdom Metazoa; phylum Mollusca; class Gastropoda; order Stylommatophora; family Philomycidae; genus Meghimatium; species Meghimatium bilineatum. Next base: position 23,446,793 of record CM067319.1, read on the forward strand.
ACGTGTTGTAGTCCTGCAGTGTCTCCTGTGTGATGGGCTCTAGGTATATGTTGAAAGGCGCTGGAGACATTATGCATCCTTTCCAAACTCCCACTTTTGATACAAAGTATACGCATTTTAAGCGCTTAAATACGCTTTTACGCACTTAAATACGCAAGTTGTCTCACCAGAAAGACCTGGCAACACAAAGACAGAAATGGAAAGCTATGGTTTCTGCCTTATGCGCCGCCTATGGCCCTGGAGGAACATAACATAACATACGCAATGACCAAAGACCAACCAAGTTATGTAGTGCTATTTAGGACCTGCTCACAGGACAATTCTAGAGGCGAATTTGCTTCAGCTGATAACTTTACACCAGAGAACTTTTAAACTGATTTATATTTTATTTTTCAGGTCGTACTGGACTTGTGCGAGGACAAATCGAGGTGCAGTGTACTAGCGAGCCCAGAAACTTTCACACAAGATCCGTGTGTGGGAACTCCCAAATATTTGGAAGCACATTTCAAGTGCCGCCCTGGTAAACTTAATCTTGACCTTCCACAAATAACACCTGTTGTTTAATTGGAAAACAGCCTTCTAAAATGACTAATTTTACATTTTGCGTGGTTTTTTATTGGCTGTTAACACAAAGTGACCAATGAAAATCACGGGAATCAAATTAAGTCAAACCCTTCTTACAGGGCTGTTTTTCAATTAATCAACATATCTTATATCTTCGATAGTCTCGGCTTAGCAATTAATTTATCACTGACTTGTTTAAGATTATTTGATTGCTTGAATTGATGGGAATTATTAACCTAGGGGTGTTCATTTTGTTTCTAGCTCCTTGTTTGTTGTATCGTATGTCATATGTTTTAGTAGACTACAAAACTCTGTAGCATCTTTTTTGTTTAGTTGGTCATTTATAGAGCTTTTTTAGTTGTTCATTTCAATGTTGAATGGGTTGTGTGTGTAGATTTTTTATGGAATTGGTTAGCGTATTGTCCATTTGATTGTAGTTACGTTCTTAGTGAGTTACATACAGTAATGCGCGCCAGTGGTGGTCTGTGAACACATGCCAGGTGTCTTGCCGCAGTTAATAAATATTTCCGAGGTATCACAAAGATTTTTTAATTTTATCATTATTGAAGCTTATAATGATGAATAAGTTAACGTATGTATTATTGGTTATATGAGAACGATTAATATGTAAGTACTGCATAACAGTAAATATATAGGAATAGTTCTTATGTTATGTATGTGTCAAATAGAAAAGCATAATACGATGTGTGTATTCAATTTATATATATTTATAAATAAATATATATTTATATTATATATAGATACCCGGCGTTGCCCGGTGAGAATTGAAATAAAGGACTATAAAAGCATTTTTCAAAAATTTAAATTATATTATACTTGGGGTCTTTGTTACCTCTAATATTTTATGGTAGTGTGTCCTTATATAGCCTAATTGGACTGTGTCCGCAGGTTGAAAGAGCACGCCTCTCCAAAAGAGAGGCAAACTCATTAACTTACCTACCTATTTTTCAAAAATAAGCAGGCTTTATATTTAATTAAACAACCTTCATTAGTTATTTGGTAATTACTAGCAGTAAACGTACTCACTAATATGTGATTGCAAACGGCATACCTTTTGTGATTTTTCTTCTTTAAATTGTCATAAAAATTTATCTCACGCCACTAGTTATAATATAACTTTCCAGTATCGATTTTACTCAAAAACGAAACTCAAAATCTTTCAATAATCAAATTAGTTAAGTGTGGCATTTATAAGCGTGCATTTATTTGTTGTATTATTCGATTTTTAAAAATTATACACGGGAAATTATTATTTGTGGAAATTGACAGAAGCGAGATACAATTATATTTAGATAAACATGGGTATATTCCTAACAAAAAGTGAGAGGGTTTCGACTTCTAAAAAAGAGGGTTTTTACAAAAAAATTACTGAGGCAGTCACATTCAACTTGTCTTAAAAAACGTCGCTAGAAAAATGTGCTGAACAGTTCCCTGACACGCAAAAGATAAGTACCGAGGCGCCGCACTTTCACCCCTACACCCTTATAGATAATAATCAAATTTACTTGACACAAGCAAAGCAATACAAAAGATATTGTAGGTTCGACGTGAACTAGCTAACTGTGCAAAACTGCACCCAATCCGTTCATTTGTTGTTCGATTTTAGTGAGCCAATCTGTGAATCGTTTCAAATATTTTAGGTTTGACAGTTATTTCACTGCAACTTATCTCAAGTTAGTACATAGAAACGAACAAACAGAATCATTAGGTTTGTTCCTTTCTTTTATTATGCTAATGTTATCTTATGTTAAATGAAGCCAAACCAAATACCAATAAGAGCATATAATACAAGAATATCCGGGTGTAAAGCCAAAGATAGACCAAGAACGCCCGTGTGTTGCCGGGGCCTGAAAGGGGAGCAAAGAAGAGCAACACTGTTTACCTTCCACGCATGTCGTAAAAGGCGACTAAGGAGGTTATGGGATGGAGTTAGCTGTCCCATCCCATATAGGGCCAGTGACCCAAAGCCGTGCTGAAGTCGGATGTGTCGGGCCGAAAGTCGAAGATATCGCAGCAATGCTGTAAACCATGACACAACGCATTCCGTTCTCCGGACTACAACCTGTTAAGCTGCAGGAGTTTGAGAGCGAACGCAGAAGAAGAAGAAGACCAAGAAAACGGTGGATAGAAAACATCAAAATAGCCTTGAACAAACATGGACTAAATGCAACCTCGGTGACACATCTGGCCTTGGAACGACAGCTTAAGCTCCCACCCCTACATTTAACAGCAAGTGTGAATGCTATCAACAATCATTCACTTGGGAAAAGACAATAGAGGAGTTATATCTTCTAGAGGAGTTATTATACACTAAAAACTTATCATTATACACTCAAAACAAAAACTCGTTTTTGTGTTTATAACTAACAGAACTGAGATATTTTTATATTTCAATAATAAATTATGTCGCTGGGCAGAAACAATGTGTAGAAGTAATGAAGTGACATAGTAGATTCATAGACAGTTATATTTTGTTTTGATGTCACCCCTCGTCTGTTGGTGTCACCGGGTACGGTCCGGTGCAGACCTGTTTGCTCTCCAGATTTGATATGTGCCCGTTAAAGCTTGCGCTGCCAATCTTGACCGCTTGTTTCTTAAATTAAACATTCTGACTATCTCGACCGTGGGGTCTTGATAAACATCGAGTCTTACCATCTTTAACTTCCAAACTATTTTTCTCAAACTGTTGAGCATAGAGTCTTTCATGCGCACATATTAAAAGGTATGCTGTATTTTGTTGATGGATCTGCCTTTCTACCCCTTTGTGTTATGTATGCAACATGACAGATGGTCACTTCCATGATATGTAAGCGTCGTCCATCTCGTTTCAGTCACACCATTACATGAGAATAGAGTGAAGTCAGTCTTAGAAGCAGAATATGTGTCCTAAGGGGCTTTCTCACAGTTGAGAAGAATGAGATTTGTCTCAAGAAGTGCCTGACTTAGTGTCTGTCCCTGTGCTTTATTGTTTGTATATTCTCAGAAGACATTGTGTACATTGAAATCTCCACGCACTAATAGCATTTCTCCAAAAAGTTTGTCCAATCCACTGAGCAACTGTCAGTCATCAGATTTACTATTGGTAAATGCCGGGGTAAATGTTGACATTGTTCCACCGTCTGCCCACGAATTGTTATCTAAACTCCCTTCAACTCTCCATCTTCCCTATCCCAAGCTGTTATGTTAAGCATTTGTGTGCAGCATGCATTGTCTGACGAGGATAGATTCGCCGTGATGTTTTGGGTGTGCAGTATTAAATAACGTAGTCACAGAATTTCAAATCCTCGGCTTGTGTATTAACATAACGTAAAATGATTGCAATAGACGTCTACACTGGGCCTCGCGGCATAATAATAAGACATTTTCAATAACTGATGTTTGTTTGTTTTGCGTTCGCTCCATTGTAAACAGCACGGATATCCGTGCGAATTCCGCCGGGAGCGTGATTACGTTGTGCCATCGTTATGCGCATTGACGGCCTAGCACATCCGATTTCGGCTTAATAACTGATGTTGATACTGTTGATAATAGGGCTTCCCTAGTCTGTGACAGATTTCCTATCTGTTGCCAGGAATGTGTGTGTATCAGCTCTTTACCATAATTGTTTATCATCCACTGTGACCTTGAACGTTACAGGCCACAGCATGTCTCTGGATGGCAGTTTCCGGGGTGGCAATAGTAAATCTAGGCAAGGATTTGAACTTGAGTCAACTACATCTATCTCGTAAGAGGTTTTTCGTTGTCTCATATACGTAGATGATCCTGTGATCACATATACTTCTTCTTCTTCTGCGTTCGTTCTCAAACTCCTGCAGATTAGCAGGTTGTAGTCCGGAGAACATAATGCGTTGTGTCATGGTTTACGGCATTGCTGCGATATCTGCGCCTTTCTGCCTGACACATCCGTCCGACTTCAAAAAGGCTTTGGATCACTGACCCTATATGGGATGGGGATGCCAACTCCATCCCATAACCTCCTTAGTCGCCTTTTACGACATGCGTGGAAGGTAAACAGTGTTGCTATTCTTTGCTCCCCTTTCGGGCCCCGGCAACACACGGGCGGCTAAACAGATACCAAAACATATTATTGTCTTAGTGACTGGTTCCATTACAGGAAAAAATACACACACAAAATGTAACTACCTTTGGTATGTCCTCTCAAACATCGTGATGGCGTTGTCCATGTTTGACCGCCCACAGTTGTCTCTGCCTATAATGATAAGGCTTACTGTATTATTATTCTTCACACAATGTACTTCCAGAAGATAAATTAAAATGCTTATTTTCGATCATGAATACTGCATTTTGTTTTAGTTTCTGTATTTTGCTGTCTCGAATGTACGAACACTTTTACTCTGTGTTGCTCTCTATTGCCATGCTACATTCGCGGCTGTTATTGTATCTTTTTCTAGCTTTTAGTATTTTTACTATGTGCTAGTCCTGGGAGTTGCATGAGATCAATGGTAAAACCTCATACATCACACATTTATTCTATATATCAAATTGTTTATTGGAATATTAATGGCGTTGCTTGGTGAGTTGCTTATGGAACTGTTAGTTGCTTATTTGTTGAATTCTTTATTAAGTTGTTTAAAGGGTTGTTTATAAAGCTTTTAAATAGTGTGTTTTGGAGTTGTTTAGTTCATATATTTTAGTGAGTCTGTGTGTTGTTTAGTTGTGCAATGAATTGCTTAGTGGATCATTTGTTGTTTAATCTGCTGTTTATTGAGTTAAATTGTTTTATTATGTACATTTTATTATAGTGATGCATGCTGTTATTGAGTTAGTAGTGGACATTTTTGCAAACTTATTGATTTATTTATTAATAAGCTATTTTTCTTTGTTACAAAGTCACCTATGAAATAAAAACATATACCATGTTTTCCTTTTGCTCAGATGAGTTCCAGCATCAGACAGTATGTCAGGATGAGACAATGGAGATTTCCTGTGAGCGACCAGACAGGATAGCTGTGTACTCTGCAATGTTCGGACGTACTCCAAATGGATCGGAGCAGTGTCCAGCAAGTAAATCAGGAAATATTGGTAAGTTGTAATTCCCCTGTTGTTAAACTTTTCTATGACAAATGGAAATGAAAAAAACATTAAAAGAGGTTACTATATGCACCGATGTCATTTCACTCTTGGTAGACCCGTAGGTAAAAGTCAGAAGGCAGCAAACGGGACATGTGACCATTAGAAAACACGACTTATCACAGTTCCGGCTATCGGCATAGCTGTCAGCTTATTTTTTCATAAATCTATATTTTCAACAATTATTTTCCATGTTTCAATATTTTCCATGTTCCAATGTCTGTATTTAGCACCCCAAAAAAAAAAAAAAATTTGATTTTTTTTCCCATCAATACGTGTGTCTGAGATTTTAAAATATGTCAGCATTAGTAATAATTGCTTGGAAATGTAACACCAAATGTCATGTTATTCTATTTAAAAAGGGATTTTATAGGGTTTGGGGGGGGGAGGGAGGACCAAAACTTGTATCGATATGGAAAAAGGTCACAAAAGACCTGTCGAAATTATTCATTGAATACCCAGATTGTAATGAATTAATTAAATGTGAAATTTTTAATCTGACAGATTGTCAAGCATCTGACACATTGTCTGAAGTCAGTGCCTTATGCCATGGAAAAAGAAACTGTGCAATACTTGCCAACCAGAATAAATTTGGAGACCCTTGTGGCTCAGGAATCAATAAATACCTCAGTGTTTCCTACGCATGTGGTAGGTTATTCCAATGTCTGTGAATTATTTGTTGATGTCATTTTATTTCAAAATGTTGAGAAATAACTAAAGGGCCTAGTTGTAATATTAGTCATGATATTTATAGTTTTCCATCTTTGAAATAGGTGTACTACATTTTTTATTTCTTCTAGGCAGTGAAGATTTTACTTTAGCTCCATGTAAATCTGTTTCCTGACAATACATTTGAGTTGTACATTTGGCATCATGCAGATTTATTTCCTGCCAAATTATCTGCATATGTCAATCTATAGACTTTTCCATTATTTTTAAAAAGGATTTTTTTCCCTTTTTCTGATGTATAAGGCTTTATGGATTTTCATACAAAAGATTTTAACAGATTTCACTATTTAAAACAAAATTGATGAATAATGGTAGAAACGGAATACCACCCTTAAAATAAAATTGATGAATAATGGTAGAAACGGAATACCACCCTTAAAATAAAATAGATGAATAATGGTAGAAACAGAACACCATCCTATAATTCAGAATGTGATGTCTGTGTTGTATGGAAATTGTATGAAACATCACTAGTCAATCTGTCCATGTGTTACATGTTCTAAATATAGATGCTAAGAATAGCAACAATGTGATATAGGCCTACTATGCATCTCATAAAATGCAGCTAATGAGGTTCAGGGTGGAGTTGGCTGTACCATAGAAGATTACAAAGTGACACAGAAACCATACGAACAGGCCAAAAGGTGCAGATATCGCAAGCAAACTATAAACATGACACCACATTCCCTTCTCTGGACTTCATCCTGCTAATCTACAGGAGTTTGAGAATGAACACAGAAGAGAAGAATTATTTTATCACTATTAATAGCATCAGCTTTGTGTAGCATATTCCTGTTTGTGCAGTATTTATTTTAAAACTTCCCAGAAGTTGGGATCCATCATCACCAAAAAAGGAGCATTCCTATAAGTGCTCTGCTTGCCATTCCGTCAGCCATTTTAAGATAAGTACATAAGAGTACATTTTGTCAGCAACTAAAGAATACATAAGCTCAGTGTCCCAGTCTCATGTTAGTTATGGGTTCTTCTGATCTTTCTAGAGGGTTCTTCTGATCCTCTCTCCCTTTGTTTTCTTGTTTCTCCAGCATCAATTTAATGTTCTACTCAAAATATTCTTGTAATTTTTCCAGTGAAAAGTGAATGTTATATCTTGCATTTTCTTGTTTTTCCAATGAAAAGTTAATGTTCTATTTTACATTTTCTTGTTGTTTTTCCAGTGAAAAGTTAAAGTTCTATCTTACATTTTCTTGTTGTTTTTCCAGTTTGTTTGTTTGTTTGTTTTGCGTTCGCTCCATTGTAACCATCACGGATATCCGTGCGATTTCCGCAGGGAGCGTGATTACGTTGTGCCACCGTTATGCGCCTTGTAGGCCTAGCACATCCGATTTCGGCATGAATTGACAATTCGGGTGGGCTACCCTTAGCCTGTGACAGCCTCTATATCTGTCTCCAGGCACGCGTAGTGGCAACTCTTCGCCCAGACGATTTTTGCTCTCGATTGACTCGCACGAGGTATTCCACTGTCTATGAACTTGCCTCGTGTAATTGGACGTGCTGTGCCTGTGCCCATTGGGTACTGAACCGTTTCTCATCCGTGAGCCTGGTTCCTTAAGGGGAAGAACTCAAAAGAGGAGTTGGACCCTGGCTCTTTCGCCCTCTTAGCCGAGGTGTCGTTCACCGACATCGTGTACCCCTTGTCCAAATTCGAGTCTCACACCACGCGTTTGAGAGCAAGGCGTTCTCGAGCTGAGCGTCTTGTCCCAATAGTGCCTGAGCCCATCAGGTACTGAACCCTTTCTCTCTTCAAGTGTATTTCCGTTATAGGAAACCTTGACAGTAGAGTTGGGCCAGGACTACCATCGCTGTCCCTTTCTTGCCTAAGCCCATCGGGTACAGAACCCTTTCTCTTCGCGAGCATATTTCCGGTTTAGGAAGGCTCGACATTAGAGTTGGGTTAGGTCTTCTGGCTTTACCAAACGCCAATGGATGGGTCTGGGTCTCTGCCTGTAAGGAACACAGGTAACTAGAAGCTCGACTCGAGCTGACGGAGCTTGTAGTTCCCCTTTCCTAGGGACTTTTCACTTTCTATTTGCAGTTCGCGCTGCCCTCTAGCGCTGTTCTGCCCTTTCATTGTTTCATTGTACTCGGTATGAAATCTATTTGTCTCTCGCCATGCATCTACCTTTACGTGCATTTTACGCAAAATGAGGTAAACAGGTTACTAAAACACTTACCTAGCCTATTAATAAAAATATATTTTAAAAAGTATATATAAAAAAACATACAATAAAACTAAACAGGACAATTCACCACGTGCATTTTACATTGGCCGCCCCTCCAATGTTCGGACTAGACTGACTAGCTTCACTGTATGTCGACAATGTCGCTATATGTGGTGATGCTGGTGGTGTCGGAGATATTGTCTGCCTCTTGTGCAGTCAAATCTCTTTCCATCTGCTACCTCCACATTCTCGGACACGATTCCCAAATGATTTTGCCAGAATCAGCTCAAGCTGCCGTGTTTCTGTTTCCAGGGTGCACCGCGTGGAGGTACATTTGGGATCTTGGTTATCTGCTAACCCTGGATCCGCCTAGAGCAATGCGTTCCCTTTGCACACCGTTTTTCCAGTGAAAAGTTAATGTTCTATCTTACATTTTAGGGCCAGATAAATGGAACACATTATATGGAACAAAACAACAACTCACAAACACATGCATATATCACACAATGGCATTGGGTCAAAGGGCATGAGCCCATGGGCCGCTGGATCAGCAACTAACCAACCATCTTACATTTTCTTGTTGTTTTTCCAGTGCCAAGAAAGATTCTTAAGCAACTGCACAACATGATGAATAAAAAGAAAAAGAAGAGAAAGAAAAAGAAGAAAAAAGGCAGCAATGATGACAATATAAAATATGATGATGTAACAAATACTGCAGCAGATGCAGCCAGTTTTGAACAGTCTCGTGAAGCACCACAAGTAGGCAAGCTGCGGCAATCATCTTCAGAAATGTATGAGATATTTGAGCAGCCAAGTGCTACCCAAATTATGCCTGTCATTGGTGAGCTCATTCTTTTCTAAGGTATATGGTTTGAAATAAAATTTAAGATGTGTGCAGAGGTCTCTAATGTGGAGGCAAATGTCTCTTTGATGGATGCAGAGGTCTCTTAGGTGTGGGAGAGATCTCTTTGGTGGAGGCAGAGGTCTCTTAGGTGGAAGCAGATGTCTCTTTGGTGGAGACAGATGTCTCTTAGGTGGAGGCAGTCTCTTGATAGAGGCAGAGGTCTCTTAGGTGTATGCCGAGGTCTCTTAGGTGTGTGCAGAGGTCTCTTTGGTGGAGGCAGAGGTCTCTTAGGTGAGGGAGATGTCTCTTAGGTGGAGATGGAGTCTCTTTGAGGCAGATGTCTCTTAGGTGTGTGCAGATGCCTCTAGTATGGGAAATAAGAGCTTCAATTTAGAGCTCAGATATATAGAATGGTAGTAGAATAATCTAAAGTTGGAGCTAAAGTATCTAATGTCATCTGTTTTTTGCTGAGAAGATATCTCTATTGTGGGGGGGGGGGGGGGTTGTAGGATGAAAGTTGAGGTCTCTATTGTGGGAGTGGAAGAATATAGGCGTATCCAATCCCTGAGGTTGCGAACTTTTACTCTCCCCTGTGCCAGGTGGTGGTAGGTGCATGTCTTCTTCAGCTGTGTTGTGTCTGTATAAAGGGTGTTAGTGATGGAGTGGTTTGGTGGTAACAGTTGTTTTTGTAGGTCTTGTGGTGCAGGGCATTCAATAAGGTTTTACCTTCCTCCTCTTGTCTGTTGCAGTATGGTGTATGGTCTTCGGTAATCCTTTGTAGGTTTTTGTTAAGTTTGCTAAATATTGTAGTTTGATCTTTGTGGTGTAGTGCATTTATGCTGTCGTGTGGATTTGGTTGGAACATGTCTGCATATAGCACTCCTTTTGAGCCAGTAGTCTAGCGGTCCATCCATTGTTGTTTATAATTGTTGCCGATAAGGTATTTAGCTGTTCTAAGGTTGGTGGAAATTCCTGGTTGGGGCATACTTGCTCCCTTTTTTGCCAGTTTATCAGCACCTTCATTTCCACTGATACCTGTGTGGCCTAGTATCCACTGTAGTGTAATATTGATGCCATAGTATGTAATTATATTTGTAGCTTGAAGTATGTTGCTTATTATTTTCTCTACTGTTGGAGTCCAGTTTTCATGGGTTTGTAGAGTAGACAGAAAGTCAGTAAATATTACTAGGTTCTTTGGAAGTGTTGTATTCATTTTTGTATTTGTTGGTGATGTATGAGTGTTTCTGATATTGCTTTCACCTCTGCGTCATAGTTGCTGCAGAACTCTCCACAAGGAGCAGATAACTCTTTTGATGTTTTGTCAGGGAGGACTATGAGAGAGCTATATCATGCATTGATAGTGACTTTGAAGGCTGACCCATCTGTGTATGCTTGGATCCAGTCCTTAGGTAGGACTCGATAGTCTCTGCAATTTACTTAAGAGTGTTTTGATTTATTGCCTTGGTTACTGACTTGTCAATTAGTATAGTGTTTATTTGGGGGAAGTATGAGAGATGCATTTGGAGGTATATTTGATTTTCAGATTTCTCTCTATCTTCAGGAAGGTGATGTTTCTTGTTTTCTTCCTCTGCTAGCTGTTCTGGGGATGTTAGTCTTGTTTTGCGTGTCCATTTGATGACTACTTCTTCATTAGGATGGTTTTGTGGGAGTCATTTCTATCTTTCCACAGCTTTTATAGCTGCCTTTTCTCTTTTAATATCTAGTGGCTCTATGTTTGCATCAATTTCACAGACCACTGTTGGTGTTGATCTCATGCCATCGCAAATGAAGCAGAGAGCCTGGTTTCGTACTCTGTCCAAGTGTGTGCAAGAGTTTTTGATGATGTGGCCTGCAAGGGGAAATTATGGTCTCATATGGATCTGAGGTATCCTATGTATTCATGTCTTGTTGGCTCTCCAGGATGTACTTGTACGTCGCTTTAGCAAGTTCAACCTCTTAGATGCTTTTTCTGTGATATTGTTAATAAATTTGCTGAATGTTATTTATAGTGAATTCTATTCAACAATTGTTGAATAGCAATGTCGTATCCAGGATGTGCTCTAAATATTATTTAATAACTAACTTGTCTGAATCAGTGGTAGTAGGTTAGATAATTTACACTTGTCTGTATCAGTGGTAGTAAGTTAGATAGTTAGTTTAAACTTGTCTGAATCAGTGGTAGTAAGTTAGATAGTTAGTTTAAACTTGTCTGTATCAGTGGTAGTAAGTTAGATAGTTAGACTTAGTTCACAGTTGTCTGTATCAGCGGTAGTAAGTTAAATGGCCAGTTCACTGTTATATCTCATCTGAAACTTGAAGTTCAAGGCACAGAAAGATTTACTATTCATGTTGTATTTTCTAAGTGATTGGACATGTCAATGTTAATTAAAACTTCAACAATAGTTGGAAACCAAAATCCTTTTTAATTTAAAAATATATTTCAATCAGGGCTGTCTTCAGTAAATAATGGGATAATCAGGGATGTCCAATAAAAAATGGGAGAGAGTCTACCTTTAATAAAAATCTAATTTTCTCGTTTCTGTGAAATAATATGATCTAGTTTGGGAAATCTAGTTTGAAATGAGTATTTTAACTGCTTTGTTGCTGCTTTCTAGTACTAAATGTGATGTTCTGATTTCCTAAGGGAGAGTTCAAATCCTTCAAGCAACCGATATGCATGGGCTTAGTTTCAAGTATATTTATGTATTACACTTGAATCCTTCTATAGCGCATCCTTTTAAAACAAATTTTCCTATTTAACAACACTTTTCAAAATGTCACATTATATTTATTCTTTATTGTTTGTAATACATGAAGCAAATTTCCGTTACTGCATACATATTCTGTTAGTCTGAACCAAGTTGTTATAATGAGATTTGATAATCAATAAACGGTAGTACTGCTAGTAGAACAGAATGAAAATAATAGTAATACTCATGTGGAAGACAGGTAATGAAGTTCTACTGGTAAACATCTAACACACTATCACTGTAGGCATCCGACAGTGATAGTGTGTTAGTTGTTTACCAGTAGAACTTCATTACCTGTCTCCCACGTTAGTATTACTATTAATGAGATGTGATTGTATTAACTTATTTCTAAACATTCATATATTGATTTTATTGTTTTTTTCTAGAATCTTCCTCAAAAGAAATCAGTCATCCCCAAGCAATCAATCAACTCATTGTTGAAAGTGCAGACACAACAACCATTCAGGGTGAAGCTACTTCATCAGCATATGATCATATTCACACAACAGTATTGGATATGCTAAACCCTTCTCCTCCAGATGACTCCAAGCATCATCTAAAATCTAGTACATTCATTAACAGTATAGGTTCTGGAGATGACCAATATGATCACGTTTTGATGCTATCTGTTTCAACATTAAGCTCCAACATAAATGATAAAGATGAAAAATCAAGTTTAGACAGCAGCGATAAAAATTATCATCATCAGAATGTTTACGAAAGTGAGCAGACAAGCAACTATTCTGACGTCTTTGATAGAAAAGAAGATATGAGTCAAGTTGGGGAAAGTATTCCTAGTGACGTGGAAGATATCAGTCCAGTTTTGGAAAGAATTCCTAGTGACATGGAAGATATGAGTCCAGTTTTTGAAATAATTCCTAGTGACATGGAAGATATGAGTCCAGTTTTGGAAAGAATTCCTAGTGACATGGAAGATATAAATCAAGTTAGGGAAAGTGTTCCTAGCAATGGGGAATATTTTAATCCAGTTAGGGAAAGTATTCCTAGTGACATGGAAGATATGCGTCAAGTTAGGGAAAGTATTCCTAGTGACATGGAAGATCTGAGTCAAGTTAGGGAAAGTATTCCTAGAAATGGGGAGGATATTAGTCAAGTTATGGAAAGTATTCCTAGCAATGTAGAAGATATGAATGAAGTTAGGAAAAATATTGCTAGCAATGTAGAAGATATGAGTGACGTTAAGGAAAGTATTCCTAGCAATGTGGAAGATATGAGTGACATTAAGGAAAGTATTCCTAGCAATGTAGAAGATATGAGTGACGTTAAGGAAAGTATTCCTAGCAATGTGGAAGATATGAGTGACATTAAGGAAAGTATTCCTAGCAATGTAGAAGATATGAGTGACGTTAAGGAAAGTATTCCTAGCAATGTGGAAGATATGAGTGACATTAAGGAAAGTATTCCTAGCAATGTAGAAGATATGAGTGACGTTAAGGAAAGTATTCCTAGCAATGTGGAAGATATGAGTGACGTTAAGGAAAGTATTCCTAGCAATGTAGAAGATATGAGTCAAGTTAAGGAAAGTATTCCTAGCAATGTGGAAGATATGAATGAGGTTAAGGAAAGTATTCCTAGCAATGTGAAAGATGTGAATCAAGTTAGAGAAAGTATTTCTAATAGTAAGAAAGATGTGAGTCAGGTTGGATATAGTACTCCTAGCAACATAGAAGTTGATAAAGGTAGGGAAGATATTCCAAATGATAAGAAAGATATGACTCAATTTGCAAATAAGATGGAGGACATTGATAAAGTTGAGGAAATTATTTATAGCAATCAGGAAAATATGATCGAAGTTGAAGATAACACTCATAGCAACAATGAAGAAATTGATATAATTGGAGAAAATTTTCCTAGCAGTAAGAAAGATATTAATCAAATTGCAGAAAATAGCACTCCGAACAACATAGAAGTTCAAGAAAACATCCCTAGCAATAGGATAATTGATGATCAAATTTGGGAAAGTACTCCTGGCAGCATTTCAATACATAACCCACCATCCATTGACACAACCAGGCATCCAAATCTAGACAACAGTATCCAGGGTCAAGAATCAAGTTCAGAATTTGACATTCTTCAAACAGCAAATTCCAACAATATGATGAATGTGCCAGAATCTCATTTTGTGACTGAACGTAATTTAACTGTGTTGTGTTTGAACTATACAAGACCAGGAACCAGATGGATCCAGTTAGTACGGCCTAATAATGAGTACACAATTGGTTTTCTCAGGGACTGGTTTAGTGCTCTACATTTTCTTCAGAGTGAGTAGTTTATGTGTTTTTAATTGTTATCTGATCATCATTTAGTTTCATAAGTTGTTTTTGTAATTTCTGTATTCTATTTTTCTTGTATGGGTAGTTGGTAGGTAGTTAATGAGTTTGCCTCTCTTTTGGAAAGGCGTGCCCCTTTCAATCAGCGGACAACAAGGTCCAATTAGGTTATATCAGGACACACTATCATAAAATATTAGAGGTAACAATGACCCCAAAGATAAGTAGTAATTTTTCTTGTATTGTTTCTTCTCAAACTTCCTCAGGTTTCTCTTGCAGCAGAATATTGGTGCCACTAGATTTCCATTGTGATCTAGTCCAGAGATGTATTGCGTTGCAATTTTTGTTTAGCAAATGGCCAGACACATCTAACATTAGTGCATTTTATTTTTTTTAAAGGTTCATAGATTATCACTGTCATGTGTGTAGGTTTTCTTTTTTGAGCTTGCCATCTGCCACTCTTTTTCAATTGTAGTTTGAGTTTAGATATTGTTATCTATAATTTTGCTGCACTTGACACTTGTGTTGTTGTTGAGTTTCTCACTTATGTTGTTGTTAAGGTTCTCACATGTCTTTTTGTTTGTGAATTTCTCACCTATTTGCTGAGTTTCTCACCTGTGTTGTTATTGAGTTTATCAGTTGTGTTGTTGCTGAATGTATCAGTTATGTTTGAAATCATTGTTGATGAGTTTCTAACTTGTGTTGTTCAGTTTGTTGGGAACTTGTTGGGACTTTA
The DNA here is from genome assembly GCA_034231615.1 of Meghimatium bilineatum. NCBI lineage: Eukaryota > Metazoa > Mollusca > Gastropoda > Stylommatophora > Philomycidae > Meghimatium > Meghimatium bilineatum. The sequence continues at coordinate 23,461,999 of CM067319.1, forward strand.
GTAGAAACAAAGAATTATCAGCACTCTGACCTGCCATGTGTTGTTGTAACTGAAGAGGGAACACAGAATTAGCACTGTGATCTGTTATCAGCAAAATCACAGAGCAGGTGCTAAACATAAAAATACATGGAGATATACTACAACAGATAGAACATTACCAATATATTGGACACATAATCACAAATGATGGTCTATGTGAAACAGGTCAAAATGAGAATAGGAATGGCTAAAAGTACTTTCAATGATATGTGGAAAATATTGACATCTAAACAAATTACAAACTAAAAATTAGAATTATAAAATGCAACATCTATTGTATATTAATTTATGGCTCAGAAACGTGGACATTTCAATGTTAATTAAAACTTCAACAATAGTTGGAAATATCAAACAACTAGAAAACAATTGATGCTGTATATATATTGATATAGAAGAATAGGGAGAACTTCGTGGAAAGGAAAGAAACTAAGGTTCTAACATTTCTTATGAAAATAGAACTATTAAAAGAAATAAAGATAAAACAAATAAAGTATTTTTTACATTAAAGCCATGACACCTTGTTAAAGACACTACTTTCTGGTAAAATCAAAGGGAGGTGAGCAAAAGGAAGGCAGAGATACAAGTGAGAAACATCACACCATTGACCACCAAGGCGAGAGACAGAGGATGTTGGAGATCATTGCAATCAAACCTTTTATGGAGAGCACGTAAACAGCACTTAATGATGATGACTTGTCATATGTTGTTGGAACCAAAGGGGAACAAAGAATTATCATACTGTAACCTGCCATGCCTACATAGAAATTTTGGAATATAGTTGGTGATTCCATAAAGTGACTCAAAAGCTGTGCTGAAAGTCAAATGCATTATACTGAAAAGTGCAGATATCACAGGCCAGCTGTAAACCATGACACAACTCATTGCATAACTGGCAGCACTTTGAAAATGAATACAGAAGGAGAATTTGTGCATATCGACTTCAAAAATATTTTGTGTGCTACGTCCGAGAGACAACTATGAAAAACCACTTCAAATGGATGGCATTTAGTAAAAAATATGAAGAGTTGGGGAGCCGTGTTAGCGCACTGGCTTCGCATATGAGTGGTCCTGGGTTCATTCCCCAGTTGAGGCGGAAATGTTTTCAGATCGCAACAGCTCCCAGGTCGACGCAGCCTTAAATGGGTACCGGATTAATCCGGGAAGTAAAGACTGCGAAGGAGAGGAGATGGCTACCGCCCTCATTTGCAGAGCCTGTGAAATGTGAGATCGCTAACATCTCACACCCCTACGGCATTAATAAATGCTATGGGTTACTTTACTTTTTACTTTTTATGAAGAGTTGACAGCCATTTCAAGTGCTGTCCAAAATGTTATGAGTTAGTTTTATACTTATGGTAGTTTTGTATTTGATTTAATTTGCCATCAATTCTGTGTTTCTTACTATTATTACTATTACTATTTATTTGCAGTTCATCAAGAAAAGGCCTGGCTATATTTCACTTTGGGAGCTTGTTTTGGAATCATTGTCATGCTTGTGGTCATTATCATCAAAGTTTGCATCAACTTTCATCGCAATATTCGTGCTCGTCTAGATGTCTCCGAGCCTACTCACCGCAATGCTCACACAAATAATCACAGTTCTCTGGATGCACCAATGCTTGAACACTCTGATTCTGTGGATCAGATTGAAGTTGTCAGATTTAGTCCTCGGAACACACTTCGTAGCCAAAGGAGTAACTCCCACCACAGAGATCTGGTGAATTATTATGGTTAACAGTAAATCTGAGTTCCAGCTTGAAGTGTATGTTGTATTTGAATGTGAGATTATTTTCTTGTTCAGACATTCAGATCAGCTATCAATTTGTAAATGGTTACATCATGAAATTTATTACCAGGAGAAAATTCACATACTGCCATCTTCATGAAGTATCTGAGTGTTTTCCTTCCTGGTTGCAGTTCATGATGAGATATATGAGGTTAGTTATTTATTCAGGTCATCACCATGGACACTCCGGACACATCCGTAAGTGCTCCAATGTTATATTTAGTATGTCCCTCAGTATGTGGTAACTGTTCGGGTTCTGTGTTGATTGATAACTCTTATTTTTATAACTATTTGCAGCTCATTTTTTGCAACACCATGCTTTACTTCCTGGTCCTGCATTCTAGGCATGGACAAAAAAAAAAGAAATACGACCTATATTTTCCAATTGGTCTAATGCCTTGATAGCATTAAAAATATCAGCACTGTCTGTTGAATTATCTATTAATTATCTCATTGACACATACCAGTGTTCACTCATTGACACAAACAATTATCTCATTGACACATACCAGTGTTCACTCATTGACACAACAATTATCTCATTGACACATACCAGTGTTCATTCATTGATGTAACAATTATCTCATTGACACATACCAGTGTTCACTCATTGACGTAACAATTATCTCATTGACACATACCAGTGTTCACTCATTGACGTAACAATTATCTCATTGACACATACCATTCTCTCATTGACATAACACCAAAAAAGTGCTCAAGAAGTCCACAGTTACTGTTTCTGGAACAGTGGAACTGATCGTGATCCCTCTGTGATTACACCATACAAGATGGATGCTCTTTGATACTAGTAACACAGTAAGCTACATGCTCAATAAACTAACAAAACAAAAAAGTTCTTTTCATGACTAGTCTCAGACTGCAGTCATACAAATGTACAAGTCCAGCATGCTTTAACCAAGTTTGGCTCTGGTTATTTCTTGTAAAAAGACACTTCACCTAAAGGATACTTCATATTGTGTTTTATTTATTCATGCTCATGACAAATCTTGAATTCCATATTTAAACATTTTGAAATAATTGTGAACATATAAATATATGTAAAAATCTGCAAAATGTGTGTCTGATCTTGTACGATATCGTTCGATCTTGCAAATTGATTCTTTTTAACATTGTTTTTTTTACATTCTGTAAGCATAATGAATGTACTACATATTTATTTGTAAATGTTGCATTTGATTTATATGCTGCATGCCATATTGTAGAGTATGATATTATGTCATTGTGTCCATTTCAGACTGCTAAAAACTGTGTGCTCATTTTTTATTGCTAGGATTGTAATACAACTAAAGTAGACTATGTGCTTTATATTGTTATTTGTTACCATCCTCAGGAATTGTAAACAAGTAGTTCTCTTGTATCTTTTGGTGCGATGGAGAGGTTTCTACAAAGTTGTTGTATTCATATTCAGATAACTCCGAACATGCAGTGCTTTGAGAAGAAGCATCTACTAAAATTTTAATCTGATCGACTACTGGTGAGAACATTCTGCATGAAGACCAAGCATAATTGTACCTCCAAAAGATGAAAATCCAATATTTACTGTACCGGGTAATTTGTCTTGCAGCATCAGGGGGGCCTGTTTGTGCACTTCAAATGTTTGATTTCTTGGTTTCTTTTATTTCTGTAATCCATCTGTTACGTGATCTGCCTCTGACTTTGTATCCATCATATCTATATAGCACCGATATTGATAAATTAGAAATTAACACTAACAAAGACTTTGTATGCATACATGAGAATATAATATATTTATATAGAGAATATATATGTTTATTTCTAGTTCATAACTGTTTCTTTGTTATTTTTCTTTGACATTACTTTAAATTTCATGTTTGCTATTTAATAGTTACACTAGTAATCAGTAACAATACATTATCATTGTTGTTATCACTACATTTATATAAGAAACTTTACATTGTGAGCACTATTCTTCTCAAAGCATTACGCACTGCTGAGTCTTCTGGATATGAAAAAAATCTCTGGACAACACCCACTCCCCAAATAAAACTCTAGAAAAACCACTCCCCAAATAAAGCTCTAGAAAAACCCCCACTCTCCAAATAAAGCTCTAGAAAAAACCCCACTCCCAAATAAAGCTCTAGAAAAACTCCCACTCCCCAAATAAAGCTCTAGAAAAACTCCCACTCCCCAAATAAAGCTCTTGAAAAACTCCCACTCACCAAATAAAGCTCTAGAAAAACTCCCACTCCCCAAATAAAGCTCTAGAAAAAATCCCACTCCCCAAATAAAGCTCTAGAAAAACACCCACTTCCCAAATAAAGCTCTAGAAAAACTCCCACTCCCCAAATAAAGCTCTTGAAAAACTCCCACTCACCAAATAAAGCTCTAGAAAAACTCCCACTCCCCAAATAAAGCTCTAGAAAAAATCCCACTCCCCAAATAAAGCTCTAGAAAAACACCCACTTCCCAAATAAAGCTCTAGAAAAACTCCCACTCCCCAAATAAAGCTCTAGAAAAACTCCCACTCCCCAAATAAAGCTCTAGAGAACCCTAACACCTTAAATTGCATAAAAGAATACAAGAGCTATATTGTTCATAATTACTATAGATTTAAGCAAACTGTTTTTATAGCATTCATTTTCAAGCTCCCCCTTATCTCTCTTGTATCAAGGCAAAGAGCATACTATATTTCCAACAGGTATAGTCAAGAAAATGTAGATGCTTTGTGTTGCGGTTTTATTTGCTCTAATGACTTGAAACATCTGATTTCAGTTTTGCATTTTTATATTTTGCATTAATGTCATTATTTGTGCAATCTTTGTTAAGATTTTACAATCTGCGTCCAGCTATTGCTTGTCACCATGTCAATATTTGTTATATGGAATATATAATCTAACTTATACAAATTGCATAATCAAATGAAATTCTTCTGTGTCATCCTTGATTTTATGATTTATAAAGTAGATGAAAACTCTACATTTGTCAATCTGTGGCTTTTGTAGGATTCAGAATTCAGAAAATATCCCATTTTTTTCCTTCTAGCAAGGCAGCAACAATCTCTCACCATTTTTATTAGTTTACAGCAGGACTATTCAACTATATTTACTCAGGGGCCAAAATGTCGAAAATGGGGATCGTCGCGGGCCAGAGGTCCGAATCCCTACCTAAAACAATTATTTATATTTCATATTATAGGAGTATAGTTATAGTTATTATTTTTCTGATAGATTTATAAAAAAACACATTGAATGATTTTATACATTTAGTTTTTTTATAACTTTATTTCACTGTTTTAGCAATGATCCACGGGCCATTTACTAGGCCTCCTCGGGCCGGATTTGGCCCGCAGGCCACCAATTAAATAGCCCTGGTTTAGTCATATTTTGGAGCCACATTACCTTAATGTTTAATATGCCAGCTTCCTGGTAGGTGCTCCATGTTTGATTTTCAGTCCAGCTAGAAAATTTGTTTAACACTAGCAGCAGTATTACTTAAAATAAAGAATAGGCCTATACTGTGTAATATGACCTTGTCATTAGAAGTTTTTCTTCTTCTTTCGTTCGGTAATAATGTCTATATCTGCAGTGTTGTTTCTTGTATAAATTGGACAGTGTTTTTCATTTCTTGTTTTGTACCATAAAGTTTAACATTCATAGGTGTATCAGAAGGCCAGTATTTGCACCTTGTTTGCACATTCTTGAAGGATATGTTCTGAAGTCTGGTTGGCTTGCCCACAAATACACTTGGCTGTTGTGCCAATTTTAAATTGTATATACATATGGCTGTTTAGTCTATTGTGTCCAGTTCTGAGTCAAAATATGATGACCTGTTCTTGTCTGTTAAGTAGGTGGTAGTCATCCTGTGAAGGTAAGTTAGGCTTTTGTTGTGCCTTTATCATGGATTTCTTTTGGTGATAGCTGATTGGTACATCATGGATTTCTTTTGGTGATAGCTGATTGGTACATCATGGATTTCTTTTGGTGATAGCTGATTGGTACATCAGCTCTCTCTCATATCTTGCTATTCCACAGTGTGATGGAATCCATTGCAGTATAACTCTACACCTATTTTGCACTATGGACCTCTTTTAACTCTGGAAGTTTATTGGATTGTAGTGCCTCTAGTACTGACTTTGCATCTGTAAGTATTACAATAGGGTGTGAGGTCATGTCCAATGTTAACAGTTTCTCTGCAGCTGTAAAAATAGCTTTGACTACAGAGTCATAATTGTTGCAGTAATTCCCTGTTGGTATACATGTGGTATCAGTGGTGCCATCTGGGTATTCCACATATACACCACTTCCATTTCTTACTGCATTCTGTGCTGATCCATCTGTATATACTCTGGTCCATAGATCACTTGGGTAAACATCATCAAGGAAGCTGAGAGCTGCTACCCTTTTCTGCAGATTATTCTGAGATTGTTTGGATGGTCACTGGTAGGCATGTCCGTTTTTCCCATGGGGTGTGTTCTGGTTGAGATATCAGTGGTATTGTTACTTCTGGCAGATCCGATACCTGTCTACGTAGATGCTTGGCCTGGTGTATGAAGCTGCTTCTTTTAAGCCATCCTTGAGACAGATTCTGGAATCTTTCCTTCATTGTGTGACTATGGTGGAAAAGGAACTTTTCCATGAATCATAATTTTAGTATCCGTCATTAGAAGTGAGAAAGAGAATTATTCAGAGCTATGTAACACCAATTTTAATATACAGATGTGTCTTGATCAATGAATAGAATAGTAGAAAATTAGAGGCATCAGAGATGTGGATCTATAAAAGAATGCTGAGAATACCATGGACAGTTAGAAAAACTAATGAGGGGCTACTGCAGGAGTCAAATTCAAGACAGGGTTATTTAATATCAGAAAGATGTCATCTTTATTTTTGAACACGTTATGAAACAGGGAGGACTGGAGATCATAGTTACAACAGTCAAGATTGCAGGTGAGAGAACATTGACGACAATGTGAGAAAATATTAAGATAGTTTAACATTGTAGCATGGCAAAGAGTGAACATCGATCCTAATAGAAGATACTAATTGTGAAGATCTACTCACATTGCTATATTAGGAACGTGTCTCTCGTATAGAACATGCTTTTGCCATGTTCACAGTTAGTGATACACAGATTGCCAGGCTGGACAAGATTCAGAATGAGGTTGTGCACATCCTACTTGGGATGTACCAAGGATATACAATGTGTGGTGATGAAATTCTCATTGACTTCCTGGCCATAGCTGCTAGAATCAAGGTGTAGCAAGCTCAGGAATATCTTGAAATCAGTGCCGATACATTTCATTCGTTAGATTCAGATCTCAAAAAGGTGAAAGGCTTTAGGGGTAGCTCGTGGTTGAGATATACAGAAGATATTCTCATACAAGTATGTGAACCTACTTGCATTGATCCTGAGATGGAGCGGATAGGCCTACCCACTCCGCCTGCATTACATGGTAAGTTATCTGCAATCATCACACTCTTACAGAAGAAAAAACACACTCAGAAGTCATTAATGATAGCACTGCAGAAAACTAAGTAATAATTTACACTGATGGGTCATTCATTCATTGGTTACTAATCCAGCCGACTATGGACTCTAGACCCAATGCCACCTGTGTGATATATGCATGTCTGTTGTTTTGTTCCATATAAGGTGTTCCATTTACATGGCCTTGGAGGAAGAAGCATTTTCCTGTCATCCAGTGCTGATGTTTTCTTAAAAGTCTTCTGTTTTCATTTCTGATTCTGTTTCTTATTGTTACTCTGAGGATTCGACATAAACAAGTCATTTCTGTTGAGACAAATTTTCTTTTGAAATTTACTCTTAGTGTGTGCGTTTGACATTGGTAGCACAATGATGGTATGATGATCATTTTATATAGTGCAGTTTTGGTGTTCATACATATTTGTTTTTGAAAATATGAAACATCTGCTCTCTGCTTCATAACAAGTGGTTATTCCGCACCCCATGTATTCTTCCTTATAGTGGCTGATAAGCACCTGTAAAACACATCGTGAACACAGCGTAGTTTTATTTTCCCAAACCCCATTTGAACTTTCCCAAATAATGTAATGCATTTTTCCAATGTTAAACATTGACCCATCAATTATTCCACTGTAAGGAACTGAATCTTTGCTCATTGATCCACTTGGATAGATCCAGTATGAACCTGGACATGGGGCAATGTAAAATGTAAATATTTTACGAATTTTTTATTGTATGTATGCAAACTACTGTTATATGTGAATGTGTGACAACTTCTGAGCAGTGGTTAAGATTTTCCTGAAAGAAATCTTTGAAGTTTGGGTTAACTGTAAGATTAGTAATAAGGGAAGTAATTGGTATATATCATGGGATATTTGAAGAGAATGGTGCAATTTTTTTCTGTTTCAATATATTGTATTTGTAAATATTGATGTTTTTGAGTGTAAAAGTGAGACATGTGAATGCCAAAGCTGTAAAGTGAGAACCACAAGTGAAGCTTGCTGCATAATTCATTATATTAGTGTGTATATTTTTCTGTTTACTACAAGAAATGAATTTTTGTGTGCCAATATCGGTATTCATTTTTGCTTCACCGAAGTGTTCTAGATGTGAAGGTAATTGAGTTATGAATCTGCATCACAGCACACACAGTTTTTCCCATCAGTACTCAGCTGCCTAGCCAGTGATTTACCAGAAACATAAGTACTCAGCTGCCTAGTAAGTGGTTGACATGAAACATAAGTACTCAATTGCCTAGCCAGTGATTTACCAGAAACATAAGTACACAGCTGCCTAGTCAGTGATTTACCAGAAACATAAGTACTCAATTGCCTAGCCAGTGATTTACCAGAAACATAAGTACTCAACTGCCTAGCCAGTGGTTGACCAGAAACATAAGTACTCAGCTGCCTAGCCAGTGGTTGACCAGAAACCACCTGACCATGACACCTTCAACACTCGCTCAGTAGCAATGACATTTCTTGACAATACCATCTAAACACAAAATATCAAATGAGCTCTGACATCACCTCATAAATGGTCTGTGCTTGCAGTTCACCCCTAGGCTGCCTTGAGCAGGTACACTAAACGAGGGGTACACTAAACTAACTGCAACTTAACATATCTGGACTCAGAAATAATACCCTGGAACTGAGTAGATCACAACACAAACATGATACCCACATTTCACTACTGCAAGAAACATTTCTAGCAAATAAAATATTTTTTATAAGTATCTATTGGTCTTACAATGGTTAGCTTTAAGCTTGGTTACATTTCGTGCAGGATTAGACTTCCTGATGATGGTTAAATGCTGTACAGGATTCGATTCCCTGATGATGGCATTTTTTGGTCCGCTCAAATAGAATAGCCAGATTTTCTGTAAAATTTGAATTTAATAAACTATTACAGTATAACTGCTGTGCTGATGACAGTTTCTGCTAAGTGTTAAGATATCTGAAATGTACTGAGAACCAACATACACATTTTGAGAACAAAGAAGTTGATGCTGGCCTTTCTTTCTTTTTTTTTTCTATTGATCTAGCATTAATATGTGCTTGACCTTTTATACAATTAAATATTTTATCCTTCTGAAAATGTCTGGTTTATTAAATCAAACTTTGGTTTGTTATATGTCCTCTACAGCAACTGGAGGAACAAGCACACAAGAATCTGGTCTCAATGTGTAAATTTAGGATAAGTTATGCAAGAACATAAATTATGTTAATTCTACATAGTCTAGCCTTCCTCCTCAAGTCTTTCCATATTATGCCAGCACCATGCATTTCTATGTCTCTCTATTCTTCATTCCAAGCCTGTCTTACACAATTTCTGCCTTCTTGTATAGTATGTCCAATCCATCTCTTTATCCAGACCTGTCTTACACAAGTTTTCTGCCTTCCTCTATAGTATACCCAATCCATCTCTTATCCAGGTCTTACACAAGTTTTCTGCCTTGCTCTAAACTATGCCCAATCCATCTCCATTTTCTGTAACTCTACTTCACTATAAAGTACCAAACATAAGTACTCATCTGCCTAGTCAGTAGTTGACCAGAAACATAAGTGCTCAGCTGCCTAGCCAGTGATTAACCAGAAGCATAAGTACTCAGCTGCCTAGTCAGTGATTAATCAGAAACATAAGTACTCATCTGCCTAGCCAGTGATTAATCAGAAGCATAAGTACTCAGCTGCCTAGCCAGTGATTAATCAGAAACATAAGTACTCAGCTGCCTAGCCAGTGATTAATCAGAAACATAAGTACTCAGCTGCCTAGGCAGTGATTAATCAGAAGCATAAGTACTCAGCTGCCTAGCCAGTGATTAATCAGAAACATAAGTACTCAGCTGCCTAGCCAGTGATTAACCAGAAACATAAGTGCTCAGCTGCCTTTAAGAGTTGTACAATGTGAAAAACCAGACTGATCTGAAACTGTCAGTTGTTGAACAAGCAATAATTCCTGGACATTTTGGCGTACTTGTCTTGTTTTTGTTTGTACTCAGATTGTGGACCGCAGCATACAATGGATCTGCTTGTATTTAACTGGACCACACCACACAATGGATCTACTTGTGCACACAGCACCATACCAAAGTATGTTTGCACTGAACTTGACCACACACCAACATACAATGGTCTGTTTGTAATCAACTGGGCTACACAGCAACCATACCAGGAGGGTCTGTTTGTATTGAACCACATACTATGGTCTGCTTATATTATACAACAACCATACCCTAGTTTGTCCATACATCACAAAGTTTATTTATAAAAATTTGACAAAATGCATACATCTTGTAGAGTTCACACAATCCAACAGATCTCCCACAAATGACAATTTTCTCACATACAAATTATATGATTCTGTGAATACACCACAAATGACAATTTTCTCACACACAAATTATATGATTCTGTGAATACACCTAATGTAAAGATGACATAACTTATAAAGTTGACTTCATTCTCACATAGGGCCTATCTCTTGTAAAGTTGACACTCATACAATCTCTTGTTGACACTCCCCCACACACATCTATCTCTCCCACATTATTAACAAGAATGCCATATATATACATTTTTCTTACCAAAAAAACTTCCAATGAAATAAAATTTCCAATAATGAAATAATAAAACTCCATTAATAATAAATTTCATGTTTTTTTCAAAAGACTAAAACATCAAGAGAGGAAACACTGTCACAAACACTGATTTGGTAGGTTCTTTATAGATTTTTCCTTAATCACAATACAAAACTGTTCTAGCAGCAATCCTGCACTGCTATCTTGCCAACGAGCTGTTGGTACATATTAATGTGATACTGCCCAGTCAACAAATGCATTAATGCAGAAATGTTCTGTCAATGAGTTAATGTCCTTTCAACAAGTCCATTAATATAGTAATGTTCTGTCAACATGTACAATTAATGCAATACTGTCCTGTCAACATGTACAATTAATGCAATACTGTCCTGTCAACATGTACAATTAATGCAATACTGTCCTGTCAACATGCACAATTAATGCAAGACTGTCCTGTCAAAATGGCTGTCAGTGCCACAATATCCTTCGATATTTAATTAGTCTGTTATAAGCTGTCCTTGGCATTTTCACAAATCTCTTCAGCAGCGCAAACATATCCTACTCAAAAGTTACTTATCATTGCAATACTGTCATGTCCACAAGTCCAATACCATTGCAAAATTGTCACGTCAGTATGTCTCCTATCATTGTACTACTATCATCATAAATGTATAAATCATATCTCTATTATTGCATCCCTGCATGTTTCACATAAAGTAGGAAAATAAGTATACAAATTGCTCTCATTTTCCTTCCATTCTCCCTATTCTACAAACGAGGTATATCAGGGGGCGGCAAATTCCATTTGAAAATGGAAACGAAACTCTTTTAACATACACAGGTTTTGTATACATAAACAATATGCCAATCTGGCAACATTATTATTCTGCATTATTCTTGAGTACATTGTTTTAGCATCAGCTTGATCTCTACAACATAAATACACACATTTTAGCAACATTATAATTATACAATTGTATTGTTTATACATTTCAAAAATGACTGTACAACATAAATTATGTAATGTTCAGCCATTGCTGCGGATTTACGTTGTTTTTTTTGTTTTTACAGAAATAGAAACAAGTGAAAGAGCATGGATAAGTAAGAGAGAAAAAAATGTGTATTAACAGAATGTGAAGAAATACTGGGAGTCTGTACTGTCTCCTATAATAGCAGAAGCCTGCACTCTGTGCAGAATATCTCCATTGCCATGTCTACTGTGTAAATGTTCTTTGTGCACTCTGAAAAGAATCTTACATGTTCTGCACTTTACAGTGTGGATGGCTGTTACCATGGACATCACTTTGAAATAGTGTGAAAAAATGAAGGCAGTTTTCATTTGTTAAACTGAACTTTTGCCATCTCTTGATAAAGATTGTCGGGTAATTATTTCTTTAACAGAATCTTAGACCAATGTCCTCATTAAGACACTCTTTATTCTTCTGACAAGATTATTTGAAGCTTGGTTCTGTGCAGGAATTCTAACCTACCACTTTAAATTATGAGCTTACACCAATTTTTAAACACAAATCTATCCCAATGGAAACCACAAGGCAAATAATAAATTAAATCTTCATACCAACATTGTGTTATCAATGTCAGACAAAAAAACAAGAGAGAAATCTTACTGCATGTGAAATGAGATGTCTAAGAAAAGAAACAAACAGAACAAGAAGAGATCATGTGAGAAATGAAGAAATTATAAGAACTTTTGGAACATCTGTTGTCAAATATATTGGGAACAGGAGACTGAAATAGTTCAGCCACTTAATGAGAATGAACCCTTATTGATCAAAGGCAAGAGCATGTAACATGAAAATGGAAACAGCAAGATACAGAGGAAGACCATGAAGAAGGTCAATTGAAGAAGTTACCAACATTCTGAGATGTCACAATATTACTGCATACCAAGTGACCAAACAAGCCCAAAAATCGATTGCCTTCCAATCCTGTGACGCCTTACAGCAAAGGCAGAGAAAAGACGATAGATTTTTGCCAGATCTCAGAATATTACACCTTGAAGATACATGTTTATGTGCTCTGAGTGGTACTCTTGGCAGCAGATTACTGCCCCTGCTGAGAGGGACTAAGTACATATGGGGAAACCTGAGTAAAATGATAATATACCTCTATACTGTCAGCCCTTTTGGTTAAATTCTTTCCTCCATATTCCATAGTCAGATTATGTATCCCCCCATATTCCATAGTCAGATTATGTATCCCCATATTCCATGTCAGATTGTACATAAAATAATTCAAACATATATATTGATCTCAGTTGAGAAGAAGATGTGTACATGAAGCTAGGCCTACAATGATGCACAAGGAGTAACAAAAAACATAATACATATATATCCCCCAACATACTTGTAGAGAACACCCTTGGATGGAAGGTAATGCCCAGTATGCTATCTTCTTTCCCCTATTTAGCTAAGAAACATGGGTGATAAGTACCAGGTATCTGGATATAAGCAAATCTGAGGTGAATTACCTGGGAACATGTTTAGGAATTTATGCCAAGTAAGCAACACACATAATAAAACATAATAAATTCACAAAATGACAATTACAAAACTTGATTGCTTTATGTGCACAGAGACTCCAGCTCAGAATCTACAATGTTAATGGGAATAGATCACATAGTACAGAGATGGTCAGAATATATCAAAGAACTTTATGACGACAATAGACCAGAAATAAACATATAAGATAACGGCGAGGGTCCATCAATACTCACAGCAGAAGTAAGGGAGGCACTAAGACACATGAAATATGGCAACGCCCCAGGTCCAGACAATATCATATTAGAAGAATTAGCAGCTTTAGATGACTTTGGAGTTGAAATAATCACAAAATTGCTGAATGACATATATAACAGCGGAAACATACCCGATGACTTAATGAGATCCATATTCATAGCATTACGTAAGAAACCAGGGACCACCGAATTTGAAGAACACCGTACAATCAGCCTCATGAGCCAAATAACCAAAATACTGCTCAGAATCATCATGAAGAGAGTGAGAAACAAAATAAAACCAGAAATAAGTCCAGAACAATGTGGATTTGTAGAAGGCAAAGGCACCAACAATGCGATTTATATATTGAGAACACTAATAGAGAGGTCTATAGAGGTAAAAACAGATCTGTACCTCTGTTTTATAGACTACACTAAAGCTTTTGACAAAGTTAAACATAGCAAAATTATACACATGCTAGAGAATCTGAACATTGACAGCAAGGATTTAAGAATAATCAAGAACATGTACTGGCAACAAACAGCAGCAATAAGGAGTAGGAAAGCAATTTGGCCCTTTTCAACAAATAAAACAAGGAGTCAGACAGGGATGCGTGCTTTCACCAGACCTGTTCTCTCTATACAGTGAAAACATATTGCGTGCAATAGTAGATATCCCAGGAATATCAGTGGGAGGACATAACATAAATAATTTGAGATATGCGGATGACACTGTTCTGATTGCAAAAAGTGAGGAAGACCTTCAAAACTTAATTAAAGTAGTAGTCACAGAAAGCAAAGAGAAAGGCCTCTTCCTAAATATCAAGAAAACAGAAGTAATGGTTATTTCAAAGAAAGAAAATAACACACCTTGCAAGATCATAGTGAATGATATAGTATTAAAACAGGTCCACCAATTCAAATATCTAGGTACAATTATAACAGCAGATGGAAGAAGTTCAACAGAAATAAGATGCAGAATAGGACAGGCAAAAACAACATTCAGAAAAATGAAAAATATACTGTGTAATATGACCTTGTCATTAGAGGTGAGAAAGAGAGTTCTGCAGTGCTATATAACCCCTATACTAACATATGGGTGCGAATCTTGGACAATAAACAAACTGGAAAGTGGGAGATTGGAGGCAACAGAGATGTGGTTCTACAGAAGAATGCTGAGAATACCATGGACTGCCAGAAAAACTAATGTAGAGGTGTTAAAAGAGTTAAATGCGAAACGGACCTTAATCAACAATATAAGAAAAAGGCAATCTTCTTTTTTTGGCCACTTCATGAGACAGGCAGGTTTAGAGAACATAATCACAACAGGCAAGATTGAAGGCACCAGAGACAGAGGGCGACAACGTGAGAAAATATTAGACAGTTTGACAACCTGGCACGGCAAAGAAACAACAACGACTTTGATACATAATACTGTGGACAGAGAGCTGTGGAGAGCCATGACCGCCTACGCCACCCGACATGGCACCTGATGATGATGATAAATTAAAAAGTTTCAACAGAACACAAGTGACTTAATTAGGAATTAGATTACACAAACCAGCTATACTTGAGAATTAGATTAATTGCACAAACAAGCTGTACTTGAGAATTAGATACACAAACTAGCTTTAGCTCCGCCAGTTCTTGAAAATTACATTAATTAGATTACACAAACTAGCTATACTTGATAATTAGATAGATTACACAAGTGAGCTGTACTTGAAATTAGATGACTTGAGTTAACCTTTAGCAAGCCAGATTAAAAAATACGAAACGTATCCCTGCCACCGGATTCTTTTTTGAAAATTTGCATTATTGATGGTGACTGTTTTGAAAATGTGATAATTTTTTGGTTGTTAGAGATATTTAAATAATATTTGCACATATAAATAAAGAATTGAATTATGCATATATTGGTGTAATTTATGTACGTGTGTGTGTGATACCAGACGTATGAGAAAGTGGTAAAGACGTTTTTCACAAAAAACATATATTTTATAACAAATAAAGAGGAAAAAAATAAGAAAAAAAATAACTTACCTTACATATCGAATTCCTTGGCAACACTGTCAACTAAATCACGTAAATCTGTTGTATTTATGTTCTTTTACTGCGAAATTATCAAAATATAGCCGGGGGAACTGTATAAAACATGTAGATTTGCAGTAAAATCGTTCTTTGAGCTTAGGCCTAGAGTTATTTTTTTCTGCCACTTCAAAATATTCTATATCAAACGTACAAGTCCCCAAACCAGCACGGCATTCTGTATATTCACTGCTGTGAAACTAAATAACCTATTAATCCATGATTCAATCCACGATTCAATGTTATTTTATTCGAAATACGATGAAATAAAGGTCTGTAAAACCGATCCATCATCATGGCATCGTACTGGTGTACAGATGTGGTCAGATTAATTGCTCTTAAACTTTTACGAATAGCCAGCCATTCTCAAAAACGATCATGTCGGAAGTGGGGGATGTACCGGCTTCGATTGCGCATGTGCCCAGCTATGTGCACGAACTGTGGTACGTGTAAATCTCACGATAATCTCGCTGGGTGGGACGGCCCTCCATCAGCGTGCGCGGCCATTTTGTTTTTCGGCGGTTGGATATCATATCGGCTCGGTGAAGGTTAAACTAGAGAATTAGATGACTTGGATTACATAAGTGGGCTGTACTAGAGAATTAGATGCCTTGGATTACATAAGTGGGCTGTACTAGAGAATTAGATGACTTGGATTACATAAGTGGGCTGTACTAGAGAATTAGATGATTTGGATTACATAAGTGGGCAGTATTAGAGAATTGGATAACACAAGTGGGCTGTACTAGAGAATTAGATTACTTGGATTACATAAGTGGGCAGTATTAGAGAATTAGATGACTTGGATTACATAAGTGGGCTGTAATAGAGAATTAGATGCCTTGGATTACATAAGTGGGCTGTAATAGAGAATTAGATGCCTTGGATAACACAAGTGGGCTGTACTAGAGAATTAGATGACTTGGATTACATAAGTGGGCCATACTAGAGAATTAGATGACTTGGATAACACAAGTGGGCTGTACTAGAGAATTAGATGACTTGGATTACATAAGTGGGCTGTATTAGAGAATTAGATGACTTGGATTACATAAGTGGGCTGTACTAGAGAATTAGATGACTTGGATTACATAAGTGGGCCATACTAGAGAATTAGATGATTTGGGTTACACAAATTGGCTATACTTGAGAATTAGATGACACGGTTGAGTCTGATAAATGAACCAGATCATACAAACTAGTTGAAGTCATGGCTTGTAGATTTGATTACAGTAATGAACCATACCTGCACTAAAGGATACTACTTCTCGATCTACCCACAAAGTATACAATTTAACTAATATCTCCATTAGTATCTCAATGGCAATATCATTGGCAAATAAGTATGAAAGGTGGGGGTGTTGTGCATGACTCCAGAAATATGACCTTGATCAAACTATTGTGACATGATTCTAAGGAAACCAGTCACGGGCACAGAGTGAGGTAATAAAAAAATGCATGCTTTATTAGTGGATTCAGGTGTATCCTAATTATTAATTGGATTCTACTGCACATTTGAATCAGATTATGCAGATGTGATCCAATTACAAACTGGATTACACATACTGTAGATTACATGCTGTATCTGTAGATCAGAACAAATTGAACAATCAAAGTTGTCCTCTAACATTTGATGACATGGACAGATGACAAAGACACCACCATGAAAGATTATCAAACTAAGGTGTTTGCAGCAAAGATGTACTCAATCTGATGGTGTGGGTGGGTATGTATTTCTGCAAAATATTATTAAATGTCCAATAACTCAAAATCACTGTGGTTTACACTTCTTTGAAAAGAAGGTCATCCTTCTCAGGGCTAATCAGCTCTGATTAGTTATTTTGAATTAAAATCAACATTGAAAACGGCTTGAAATTTGCATTAATATTCTTGTGTGAACTAAACTTATGGATAAATTTAATTTCTATCATACTCACACACACACACTCTCATAACATAAAAATACACTTTTGATTCAAGCTGTTGTGTTATTTTCACTAAGTGCATGTTCAATAGATAAGGATCTTGTCTTTGGTGATTTTTCATAGGCCCATGTGGTAACCGGAGCCTAGACTTCTAGGTGCAAAGAATAAGGCAACTATTTTTTTTTTCTCCAGTCATGCTATAGGAGGCAACTAAGATAAGTTTTTTGGGGGGAGGGGGTGCGTGTGAGGCTGTCACCTGTCAAAAAAATCATCATTGTCACATCTTATCTCAATTTCATACTTTTGTCTGCTATCAAATAATCCCCATGGATGACGAAGAGATGCAGGCCAGTGTCCTTTAGTGGCAGACTCATCAGCGATAGGGAATGCTAGATGTGCCATCACTGCAGATGGGTCAACAGAACTGACAGAGGAATGATAAGATAGCCCACATGCGTGTGCTGTGCCTCTGGCAGTATGTGGTAATCCGGAGATACTGGGGCACTATAATTTCTCCCTTTGGGGGCTAAATGTGCACCCATACCTTTGAGACATTATGAGTTGGGATGTTCACAGTTACACAACTGAGAAGAACCTGTGCTTTTGTCACAAAGGCTATGGCATGTCAACCTACTCACAGCTGAAGGATTTATTACATCATCATTGTAGGTGATCATCACTTACTGCATTGTATAATTTCTTCATAAACTAATTGACCAAACAGAGAACCATTCAAATGTTTCTGCTGTATGCAGTTCTTAATGGGTGAAAACACTCGAACAATATAATATAAATATTTCTGTTGAAGATAATGTTGCACACATGCAGATACAATTAACAATGCTTTGATCTTTTTAGCTTCTGACACACATCAGTGTTCACACCAATTTTGATTGTAGTGTTTCAATAGAGATTTGGCAAGCTTAAATAATGCAATATTTTCTTACAGACTGACTGCATCCCAGTTCCGTTACTTACAGACTTGGTTACTATCTTTTGAACATCAATGATATATAGACAGATAATATAGATTTGCTATAGAGATCATATAACAAATGTTAGAAATAAAATAAACATATACACAGGATTCAGTACAGTACAAGTAGACGCCACCACATGTTTAATTATTTCCCTTGTCTATTTAAATTTCATGCTTATAATTTAATAATTATCTTCTTCTTCATCGTTCTTCAGTCAGATATCAGGTTACAGCACCAATAGCTTCAATGAATTGTTATTTGCTTCAGGTCATACATGGAACCCCTCAAGTCTGGAAGCAGTGCCGTCTCAGTAGGCCATATTTTCTCCCTCTCTTCTTGGTAGAGTTGACAGGCATGAAGAATGTGTTCTGCAGTCTCTGGACTCAGTCCACAGGTCTATTTAATAATTGTAATATTTATTTATTTAGGGTTGGTGTTAGGGTTAGTTATGTAAAAACACAACTATCTTAACCCAAACCCTAAAATAAATTAATATTTAATTATTAAATGATGAACATGAAATTTACAAACATAGACAAGGGAAAAAACTTGACTATGTAGTGCTGACTACTTGTACTGTACCCAGGATTCCAAGAATCACTGTATCAGCAGTTCAACAAAAAAAAGCCGTAATGAAAATATGTATCCTGCTTTATGTTGTAAGGGTTCAAAAGGGGAGCAAAGAATAGTGCCACTATTACCTGCCACTAATGTTGTAAGAGAGTGACTAAGGAGGTTTTCAGGTGTGAAGTTGGTTGTTGCATTCCAGTGCCAAAGTGACTCAAGCCATGCTGAAGTTGGATGTGTCACTCTGAAGGGTGCAGATATCACAGCCAAGCTATGAATCTTGACACAATCAATCTGTTCTCTGGAATACATCCTGAAAATGTGCAGGAGTTTGAGTATTAATACAGATGAAGTATATCACCTGATATGACTCAAGGGGAACTCAGTATGAAGTGCAGGGAACAGCATGGGACAGAAAGTAATGGACTGACATCAAGGAATGGACACAATTTCATTCGTCTGCACTATGGGGCACAGGGGAAAATAGTCATATTAATCCCATACAGCTCCCTTACATTCCTAACTGGTAATAGGAAATATTGCTGCTACTACTGTCAAAGTTTTCGGTGTGATTGGATTTGAGCATGCTTCATTGACTGGCTTCAAGAGCATGGGTGTCAGGATAAGGCTAACTCCAGTTCTATAGAAATTATTATCTAGCTCATTGTAGATTGGCCAACTACTCAATATTTTTTAACAGTTGGTAACAGTTCAGGACTTAAGAAATCATCCCAGCAGTTTTTGGCAGTAGGGTTTTTCTATGCAAAATTGTATATTTAGTAGATTGCTATTGGTTTTTTTAAACAGCCTTGGTGCACAATTTCCTGCAGTAGAAATTGAACCTGGTACCTTGGCCATCAAAGATGTGCTCTCTCCCACAGAGCTGGACTCTATACCACTCTGGCACACAGCTGAACTCTATACCTCTCTGGCACAGAGCTGGACTCAACTCTATACCTTTCTTGCACAGAGCTGGACTCCGAAGAAATCACTTAAAACATTAGTATATGCAGCTCTCATTTTATGGGAATTATTATGCCCACTGTATAAAACAATTAGCAACTCCTCTGCTTCACAGGAATCACTAATAAACCCTCAGTTCATCTGTAGCTGTAGTTCCCCAATGCTACAGAAATCACTATAATTTCCTCTGTACATCAATATTCACTGTACACGTTTTTAAGGAATCAATTTAGACTTTCCGTACTCAGTAGCTTACAGTAAGTGCTGGTTGGTGGAATGTTTTGTCATGAGACCTGGGAACATTCAAACAAAACTTCAGACAAGGTGTTTGACACACTTTGATCTAAAACCTGAGACATAACCAGATTCAGAAGTCGACCCTGCTGCTGTACAAACATATTGCGATTGTCTGGAACACGTGCCATATGCAATAATATTGAAGCAGCTCGTCTGAGCATGTCAAGGGATGTACCAATGACTTCTGGGTTGATGTGCAAGAATTCCAATCCTTGTTGGTTTACTATAGTTAACGCAGTTTGTTCCGCAATTTCTAAAAAGTCAACAAGTAAAGAAACAGAATGACGCTGAAGTGCTACTGCTCTGGCGATGCTTGACTCACTGGAAATCAGAAGAGATAATAAAATAATGGAGAACTCCTGAGTAATTTGATGGCTATGATCTGCTAAAAGACGAACTAGTACACTGAAGAGCTCCAGCAATCTTTTGACAGGGGGCGTTGCCAATAATAGGTCAACATTTGTTTCATGAATGCACAATTTGCAGAGAGCTTCTAGAACAAGTCTCTGTGGTGAAAGGGTTGAACCTGCAGGTAGTGTTGGAAGAGGATCTCTAGCAACTGATGCTGGACAGATGACCCAATGAAGGAGACCTTCCAAGAGAGGAAAACAGACCTGCTCTGAGAAGTTCCCAAGATTGAGGTGGCCACAAATATTGGCAATTATGACTAACGCATTTTCTCGTAGTTGATCCAGATAGTTCCACCACCAGTGTGCATCATCATACATCCGTGGAGATTGTTCAGTCTCTTCCTCGACCTCAGCACCATATGGATGTTTTCGTGGTGGTGGTTTCTCTGGATGACTGTGGTGTAGCAGCAGTAACCGACCTAGTACTCTCATAATCCCTGGATGTCTGCCTATACGATCTTCATTGCCAGGTACACATGACAGGGAGCGGATAATATTTGATATACACACACATCGACGGCCTAATTCATCTCTACTTTCTGGCGTGACGCACAATGGAGGATCATCTCTCAGAAATGCTTCTTCCTCTAAATTTGAACATTCCTTTAATATCTCAGTCACTACAGTTGCAGACAATTCCTGCGTCTCTGTTAAATAACTGTCATTCAATGCTTGTAAGGTGTCCATTTTGTCATTCTCCCTACCATTTTTCTGCACTGCAGTCACTACTTCTGTGTTTTTAATCACCTCAACAGCACAGAATTTTGCTTCCACATTAATTGCACTATTATTAGAGTCAATGTTACCTTTGACCTCTGTACCCATAACACCATCTTTGAATTCTTCTGTCTCTGGAGAGCACCTACCAACCACAGTACCATCTTCCATCAACTTCCTCACTTCACTCAATTTTTTCACTTCACTATTCTCAGAGGAAATATGTTCTACAACTTCATTAATTAAGGTAGGTGAAAGTGGATGCTTTTCGATAAATCCATTTTCTATTGGTCGGGAATTCAATTTTTCTTCCTTTACCTGAGTTAATTCTTTTCCAGAATCTGCTCCTGTATTTTTAAGTACCTCAAGATTCTTTATTCCTTTATCATTTTCTTTTCTTGTTTTGCCATCCCCAAATTTATGTGTCTTTCTCCTCTTTTCCTCTCCTTTTAAGCAAGATTTAGTTTTATTGGCTGATTCTTTATCTGTGGCATTTGATTTCATTGGATGTAAAAGTTCATTTGCAATGTTCACAGAATCAATAACTTGTGATTCTTTCTCCTCTTTCAATTTGCAATCGCTGAATTTATTGGAATGATTTACTTTGGAATTTTCATTTAATGTTTCCTGTAAACGCAAGTTAACCACTTCACAATTTCTTGTCCTTATAACATCACTATCTAAAATCATATGTTTCTCATGTTTTTCCGCACACGCACACACATTCTTAATATCAGTGCAGCAATTTTCCTCTGTCTTTACCGCACAATCTTCTTTGATACATTTTCTTTTTTCTTTTGAACAATAAGCACCATTACATAGTTTCTCACAACATTTTTCACTCTCTTGAGTCCGTTTTCTTCTGAATTTCCCTGACAGAAATGTACTAGTTCTATCACTCTCTAGGTGTGTTAATACATGGTCGCTTATGTCACCATGTCCTGTTGCCCAGTGATCTAATTTAGAGTCAAAGTTTGAGAAGACATCCCACTGTTTATCATCTAGAACAGAACAGTCTGCAGGATTCTGATCAATCTTAACCGGCAATCCTTTTCTAGATGTCATTGTGTAATTAGGACCCGATAGTAACAATACTACCATCTTTTCTTTCTTCTCTAACAACTCATCAGAATGTTCTTTAGCAGATTCTGGTTTCCCCGCAGATACTGATTCTTGCTTCAGATTTTGAGCCACATGTTTCCTCGAAAGACCCTCCAAATCTTCAAACTCTGCAAACATCTGCATAAGACAGTGCCTCAAATGTTCAGTAAGAACCTCCAGCAAACCAGGAAGTGATTTCAGACCAAAGTAGCCGTAAGTTGCATCATCATACAGGAGAATATTGAGTGTATCCAGCGCCCATGTGCTCTCTGCCAAGAGGCCACTTTTAAGTGCTAGCATTAGTCTCCAAGGCTCAAACGGTGCTGCAAAAAAAAAAAATATTGTTACTCAACTGATATACATTTTGGCTAAGTTACGCCACACTCACAACAGGAAACAACATCAATCCCCGAATGTTCTTATGAAAATACATAGATGTCTAATAAAGTATTTGGTTAAAAGTTTTATAATATCACTAACAAATATTAAGCTTTAATAATGGGAAGTTTATGTGTTGGCCTAATTTACTTCATATCAACAACACTGAACCGTTCATTACGTAACTCAATAATGTATCGTGTGAACACATTCACCAGTGGACAGTGATGAAGTTGGTGATGGCATGCTATGACTGTCTCAAAATGTACACGTATAAGACACAATAATTTATCAGCCCACCAGTATGAAGGCAAATTCCAGCAACAAAAACCACGGACTGCACAGAGCATGATGGTTGCTGATCCAGCGGTTTATGGGCACATGCCTTTTTATCCAATGCCATTGTTGTAATGGTATTATAGTGCTGGGAAGGGAACATGATAAAACAAATAGCAAGCAAGCAAGCACGCACGCACGCACGCACGCATGGCACGCACGCACGCACATATATATATAAATTTAATTATAATTTTTATTGTTACCTGACTTCATATGCTAAAGACTATAGATGTTAGAGGACAGAAGAATCATTTCAAAGCAGACATCACTGACTCAATGTAAACATCAATTCATGGAAGAGTCTTACACAAGAGAGACCTGGCAGGCATCATTTGTATACAAATTGGTGGACCTGCTGCAGAGAACCTCAGATGCATATGCTGCTGCTCAACAAAGACGTACTGAAGAAGGGCAAGAGCTGCTTAATACCTCAGGCTCCTTCTACACATGTTCAAAGTTAGGAAGATTGTTCCAGGCACACATATGACACATTACTCAGTTGAACATACTGCAATCATCATGTTCATCATCGTCCCAGTTGAACTCCAATGATCAGCTTCAAGTCCGACAGACAAAGAACATCTCATAGTAAGAATGTTTAGTATGCAGGATTTAATCACCAACTTACAGGCTATCTACAACATTTGATTTTACATATGCAGGATTTAATCATCAACTTACATGCTATCTAAAACATTTGATTTTACATAAGAAAATAAATGCTTGAAGTTGACATTTTCAATTTGCAGAAAGGGACTTAAGTACCTATGGGCCACCCAGAGATTGATTTTAATATAAGTTTTGTTATGTCCACATTGATCCCATATGTCCCCATTGAGGCTAGTTCTTTAAGTGGAGATAGGGCTTAGTAGAGCCAACAGAGGCTAGAAGCTAAGACTGATCTAGTCATCTCTAACAATGAGCATGAATACAGTCCTGTCCAAGCATGTCCAGGTGCTGAAGATAGAGATACTAGGCCAATAGGCACACCAGCAACTATGGTATCACACAAACCACTTAGTTAACATGTCTACACAATAAAAAAAAAAAGCTAATAAATACCCACAAGAACCTCACAACAGTTGACATTTACCCAGATCTTTGTTTGTGAGTTTTTTCCTCTTAGCTGTAGACATGCGAACACTCTCCACACAATCTGGTGGGAAGGTCACCTCCTTCTTTGTCAAGGATGCAGTTGTCAGACCACCATAAGAAGGCTGAAATAGAAGAATATACAACAGGATAAAAGAGAAAGCCTAATGGTCTGTGCTTGTTTTAATGTTTGTGGTCCTCAAAATATTTACAAACCTGAACAATTAGGGTGTTCTTGTCTGTGTCTCGATCTACCAGTCCATATTCATAGTCACTTGAGAATGTACCACACATTGGATGTCTTGACTAAAATCACATCTTTTATAGGGGATGTAGATTGGCAGAATATGAAAAACACGTCTATTCGAGTTGAGGGGCAACATGGTGTTACCTGAATTCAAATCCAGGTTCAAAACTTTGCTACTTTCTGAAGAAGCATGGAACCATGCTTGCAACTATAGTTGTGATTTCACAGAAAAATGTTACATGTTCTGTGGACAGCTAATAAAAATGTTACATGTTCTGTAGACAGCTAGGAAAAAAGTTACATGTTCTGTAGACAGCTAGGAAATGAGAAGATGTAAAGTGATCAATGAAGACGTGTATGGCCATTAACAACCTTTTCCTAATCTCTGCTGAATAATCTACTGATGATAGAAGCATGACAACCTCTTACTGACTTTTGCTGAATAATCTACTAATGGTAGAAGCATGACAACTTCTTTCTGACCTCTGCTGAATAATCTACTTTTGATAGAAGCATGACTTACTGACTGAACCTCTTCCTGACCTTCTACTGATGGTAGAAGTGTAAAATATAACAATCACTTCCTGATCTTTGCTGAATAATCTACTGATGATATAAGCATGACAACCTTTTCCTGACCTCTGATGAATAATTTACTGATGGTAGAAGTGTGAAATATAACAATCACTTCCTGATCTCTGCTTAATAATCTACTTATGACAAGCATGACAACCTCTTCCTGACTTCTGCTGATGATAAAAGCATGAAATATTAACAACTTCTTCCTGATCCCTGCTGAATAATGAATTCCCAAATACTGATAGAAGCATGAAATATAGTTTTGATTTATCTACATGTAAGTCCCAACAGCTTCTAGGTAAATGTGATTTGGTGATGCTAGAACAACCTGGTTCAACTCCAATCAGTGGTAAGAACTAATAGTATAATAGCTAGTTCTCTGACTCATAGTTCCTAACCATGTTATAAACATGTTATCTATTTTTCATTTATCTACATGTACATAAGCCCAAAATAGTACAATGGTTAGCACAGTAAACATGAGACAGAATACGCATTTATGAGAGAAATCAATGTGAGGTATATGAGACTGTGATAAAACATCAAATTTATGAGAGATCATCTGATAAAACATCAAATTTATGAGAGATCATCTGATAAAACATCAAATTTATGAGAGATCATCTGATAAAACATCAAATTTATGAGAGATCATCTGATAAAACATCAAATTTATGAGAGATCATCTGATAAAACATCAAATTTATGAGAGATCATCTGATAAAACATCAAATTTATGAGAGATCATCTGATAAAACATCAAATTTATGAGAGATCATCTGATAAAACATCAAATTTATGAGAGATCATCTGATAAAACATCAAATTTATGAGAGATCATCTGATAAAACATCAAATTTATGAGAGATCATCTGATAAAACATCAAATTTATGAGAGATCATCTGATAAAACATCAAATTTATGAGAGATCATCTGATAAAACATCAAATTTATGAGAGATCATCTGATAAAACATCAAATTTATGAGAGATCATCTGATAAAACATCAAATTTATGAGAGATCATCTGATAAAACATCAAATTTATGAGAGATCATCTGATAAAACATCAAATTTATGAGAGATCATCTGATAAAACATCAAATTTATGAGAGATCATCTGATAAAACATCAAATTTATGAGAGATCATCTGATAAAACATCAAATTTATGAGAGATCATCTGATAAAACATCAAATTTATGAGAGATCATCTGATAAAACATCAAATTTATGAGAGATCATCTGATAAAACATCAAATTTATGAGAGATCATCTGATAAAACATCAAATTTATGAGAGATCATCTGATAAAACATCAAATTTATGAGAGATCATCTGATAAAACATCAAATTTATGAGAGAAATAAATGCCTCTCTCACCAGTATTTTCTGCTGAACAGGCAACTGGCCTGCATCTCTACTCTGCGATGAATTCTTATACTGTCCATACTGTCCAGTGGGAGGCGTGGATGGTGGGGCTGGCGACATATAACCTGGCCCACTCTGTGAGATACGAGGCCTGCGCACTGGAGACCACTGAGCTCCTTCACGGACTCGATCTGTTAACAAAATTATTTTCTTGAAATTGTAAACAATGTCGATTCGATATAAGAAAATTATGTACATATCCTATATCAGGATATGTAGAAAGTGATTGCAACATTATTTCCTGTGAGACTTACTCAAAATCATTCCATATGACCTCGTAACATTCCATATGACCTCGTAACATTGCTCTGCAGCTGCAACTTAATGGAACAATAAAGCATTGCTGAAGCAGAAAGGAATTGTATTGTCCAAAAAAAGTAAAACAATCATCATCATCATCCCTTCCAGCTCTTATATTGTTTCACTTCTATGCTTTCTCTGTTCTGTTTCTCAGCATCACAATACATTTCATCATCCATCTACAACAGCATTACCCCTCTACAACCTTCTCTCAAAATCAAGCAATCTCATCAACAACAACAGCATTACCCCTCTACAACCTTCTCTCAAAATCAAGCAATCTCATCAACAACAACAGCATTACCCCTCTACAACCTTCTCTCAAAATCAAGCAATCTCATCAACAACAACAGCATTAACCCTCTACAACCTTCTCTCAAAATCAAGTAATCTCATCAACAAGCACAATGATACTCAAAGTTTGTACAACTCTTACCATCAGGTGAAGGAGATTGTCGATCTGGTGGTGCTGGTGAGTAACTTAAATGGTTCCCAGCTGTAGAGTTTGTCCATTCTGAATACTGATTTGAAGCTGAAACTAAGTTGAAGAAAACTTGTTATAATACACACAAAGTGGCACAATCTTGATTGTCTTATAATGCACACATAATGGCACAATCTTAATTCTGTTATAATACACACATAATGGTAAAATCTTACATGATTGTGTTATAATACACATAATGGCACAATCTTATTTGATTGTGTTATAATACACACATAATGGCAATCTTACGTGATTGTGTTATATTTCACATAATGGCACAACCGTACATGATTGTGTTAAAATACACACATACTGAACAATCTAATAGTATTGTTTCTCTTTGAATCTTGGACATACAGGTTCAGCTAGCAGATCCAGAACCATCTAGAATGATAGTGTGTTGCAGAAGATGCATAGAGGTCCCCATTTTCTTTTGTTTCCTGCAGTACCGACAAGTATACAAAATTCAAGTTCTGTTAATACCTTCCCTTCTGTATTTGTTCTCAAACTTCTGTAGATTAGCAGGATGTAGTCAGGAGAACGGAATGCACTGTATCATGGTTTACAGCTTGGCTGTGATATCTGTGCTTTTCAGCCTGACACATCCGATTTCAGCATGTGTTCATTCTTGTTTAATTTAATTCATGACTTATGTCCCTCACTGCCTCTTCCTGCTTCCAATTTTCCCTGCAAGACTGTTTTAGATAGACATGTTGGGTAACATGCCCAAACCATATCAGCTTTCTTTATTCAAATGTTGCTTATATAAGTGATTCTTGGAATCCTGCCACACATGTTTATGTATTTCTGACATATCTGTGGGGCATGCCAGAATAGTGAATAGATATGAAAAACTTTAAATAGAGTAGAACAGTTCAGACATTTTGAAAGAGACAAGATCATAAGCAGAAGACATCCAGTTATCTATCCATTGTCTCTTGCACAAGAGGAACATCATTTTTATCATATCACACTCTCATCATATCACACTCATCATATCACATTCTTATTATCACATTCTCATCATATCACATTCTCATCATCATTTGAGAACACATGGCAACTCTATATTATTATGCACTTTTGTGTGCATATTTAGTAGTTTATGTAAAGTTATCAGTGATTAAGAATAACTGGGCCCTCTGTGTAGAGATATTAGTAGTTGAGAAAAATTGGGCTCTCTTCATATTTGTCAGTTCTTGTGCTTGTTTCTAGTTGTTTGTATTTGTCGTAATTTTAATAAAGGCCTTACGGTCACAGTGTGGATTCGGTATATGTTTTATTACTGTGTTAAACTATATGTTTTTTTAAATATTTGTTCATTTCATTTACCACATAGTAGATTGCACATTTTTTTCTTCGATTTACATTTTTGTCTTTAGTATAATAATATGCAAACCTCAGAGTATGTGCTTCAAATTTGCTCCCTTAATCAGGAGTCCAAAGCAAAAACTCTTGCCGCAAGAGGGAGAAGTCACACTACCAAACAAACTTTGGGCACAAATATATAATATTGATAAAGCCTAAAAATATCTGAAGATCAGGCGTAGGCTGTAGTTGCATATAAATGAAAATAAATATTATATAAATAGGTACGGATGTACTATAAAAACAAATAATATAAAATACTACTTGTACTGATAAGAAAATGGAAGTAATGATAACAAAGAATATGGACAAAACAGATTAACTTACTGGTATAATATCTTCATCAGAAAAAGCAAAATAAATAGATGGAAAAAACTAAAATATAGAAAACAAATGTTAATAGAAATATATTAAGGAGTGAATATAACCATCAAACTCCTGCAGTGTTCGTCTGTCCTGGTTATGAATGTGAACCGTATGGTCTCACTAGGAAGGCCAAGTTGATTTCCAGAGTTGATTTCATAGAGGAAAACAAATTTAAAATTGAGGACCACAGACCCATCCAGAAGGGCCACAGAAAAGGTAACTATTTGAACAATATTTTATAATAAATAAAGTAACAAACTTTTTAAAAAAATTAACTTTTTTTAGGATCAAGGGTGACCACAGAAGAAATTTTGTCACAAATAGGGGCCACAGGCTAAGCAAAATTAAGAACCACTGTTTTATGATACTACTTAGATAACTTTACACAAGTGAGTTCAAAGTAATTTTTACCTGGATGTTCATCAGGCAATTGCTTGGTAGGGGTCAAATACATCCCACCAGGTCCTTGAGATGGTCGAGGTCCCACTGAATTCTGAGGATAATTAGGATACTGAGGAACAGTATATCCACCTTGACCCTGATATGGAGGCCCTTGCTGAGGATACTGTCCAGATGGGTCATTTCCAGGAGATGGTCTCATGACTACTGACTGATGAGGGGCTGGAAACCGATTGCTTGGATATGCAGAGCTATTATCTGCCAGCTGTTGAGGAGGCTGCTGAGGCGTAGGTATGTCAGGTGTGACACATGGTGGCCTCGACATCATATTTGGGGAAGCTTGGTCAAACCTAAAAATCAAATGACAATTATAAAATCTGAATATATGAAGAACTATGGTTCAATAGAGACTCTTGTTTCAGTCTCCAGGAATTACAAGTGATTATTTCTTACTTCATATGTCCAATGAGGAGACCTCCAGAGCTTTCTTTCATCTTCAGAAGACTTTAAATATAAATTTATTTTAGAGTTTGGGTTAGGATATTTGTGTTTTTACATAACTAACCCTAACCATAAATAAATAAATATTTCAATTATTAAATGATGAACATGAAATTAACAAACATAGACAATGGAAATAATTAAATATGTGGTGGCATCTACTTATACTGTACTGACTTTAACGCCAGTCTTTGGACTGTCTACTATAATTTAACGGTTCTATAATTGCAAATCATACTCCCTATATTTAGTTATTATAGCG
This sequence comes from Meghimatium bilineatum, assembly GCA_034231615.1. NCBI lineage: Eukaryota > Metazoa > Mollusca > Gastropoda > Stylommatophora > Philomycidae > Meghimatium > Meghimatium bilineatum. The sequence goes on from CM067319.1 coordinate 23,492,406, forward strand.
GGATGTGAACAAAACAAGATTCAATGCGCATGTTCATTGGTGGTGTATGATGACCACTTGCAGAACGTTAGTACAACTGCAGGACACTGCCAGATTTTAGGACCGAGGGTGTGCCCAGGGTTAGATATGGTGTATTAAACTTTTACAGTTGCAAAATTCTTAAAGACTATGAACAGGAAGTAGTAGGGGGTATGCTCTGTGATTACTGTTCCAATATAACTTTAAAACCAGTCTTTTGACTGTCTAACATGAATAAGAATAAGAGCTACTGACAAAATTAAGAAGCAGACATTACTAGAACCCTGGTCAATCCAGTTAGCAATCATGTCAGAAATTTTAGATCAAGCATACACTTGACGAGGGATACCTTCAATAAAAGATTGCAAAACATTTTCAATGTACAGAGTAAAAGAATCAGGACAATTGACAATGGGGGTTTTACTACTTCATTAATAAATTAGTGTTCACATACCTGTCAGATGATTCCAGCTGTTGCCCAAAAGAAAACTGACCAGTAGTAGATGATATTGTAGGGTCATTGAGCCGACCAGAATTTGGAGCGAACTCATTCATCACCTGGTCTGGGCCTGCATATGCAACAGTTGTTGTTGGTTGAATTGAGGGTTTTGTCACAGCAACACTGTCCATACTGTTCTGCTGTATACCTGTATAACCAGGTACCACAGGTGTGGCAATTGCTGGCTGTGCTGGCTGAGGAGGAGGTGTTGGCTGATGATGCCGTGTTGCATGCTGCTGGTAACTAGCATTGTCTGTAAATGAAACATGAGCTGTATCTGAGGATACGGACACTGCACCTGACACACCACCATGACTGGAAATGGGTGGACCACCAGCAACTGGCTGAGACATCTGCACTATCGCTGGTTGTTGGATCATAGGACCTCCATAACCTGGTGGTCCACTGGACACCTGAGAACCCATTATGTTCCCTGAATTTGGAGCCATCATTCCTTGATGTCCATGCATCATATTAGGTCCTGAACCCACCATCATACCGGAAGGTCCCATTCCTGGAGGTCCGGCCATCATACTGCCAATTCCACCATGAGGACCTCCCATCATTCCACCCATATGCATGTTACCATCTGAATTCTGCATATATGGAGGAGGAGGTATGCTTGCTGCCTGGTAAGCAGTGTCCATTTGACTGTTTGGGACACTAGGAGGTCGGAATGATTCATTTGAGTTTGATCCAGCTGAAGAATGAATTGGAACAATGTATTAGTAATCATGGACAGACAACATCAAGGACTAGACATGGACAGACAACATCAAGGGCTGGACATGGACTAACAAAATCAAGAACTGGACAATAAAAGATTTCATTGCTGGTATATTGCATATAACTATAAAGTAAGATAGTGATATATATAACTATTATTAATCATGGACAGACAATATCAAGGACTGGACAAGACAAGATTTTTCCTCACTCGTCCACATTTTTTAAGATATAAATCGCTGGATGACTGTGTGTTGATGCATCCAATGTGGTACCTCTATGGCCCTGACAGGTTATGTGTTTATATATAGATTATTAACAAATGTTTAAAAATTGAAGAATTCTTATACATGGCATTGGTAATCAACTACTGCTGAATTTTGAGGCACCACTAATACATCCATTCAGAACTCCCAGTTCAGTGTGGATGATCAACTCAAACCACAAACCAGTTTGAGTGGTTTGTGAGGCATGACAGTAAATCGAAATATATTACTGTCAAGAATGATTGTCGAGGAAATGGAGATGGATTGGACAGGCTCGGAGTAAAGCAGGAAATGATGTGAAACCACAGGGAAAGAGAAAATAGGGAAGAACAAAAACTATTGAAAGATCTGTGATATTTGAGTCATCCAGAAAGACATGCAGTGGAAATCTAAGGATAAATTACACTGGAAAGAATTCACCTGTGGCCTATGCTTTGATTGATTACTTATTGATTAACTGAATGATTGAGTGTCAAATCTATCATTTGACTGGCCGAGTGATTAATAGATTTATATATTTTATTTTTTTTGTGAATAACTGATTCTGGGATTGATTGCATGGTTGATAAGAGTGACTGAATAATGGAGTGATTGATAAGAGTGATTTATAAAAACAGTGATTGAGTGGTTGACAGTGATTGGTTGATTCATTGATCTATTGATTAACTAGAACACAGTGGTTCCAGTGAACATATTTAAAATTTATTTTACAAATTAAATAACAAAAACCTGAAGTTCTAGAAGTATATTCACAACTTAAATCTCACAACTACAAAGTATATCTCACAACTAGAAAGTCAGATAAGATAGGACAGGACATAAGAGGTGTGGGCAACAGTAAAACAGATAAATGTAAAGTTAACAAAGACAGGTAGGGAAGAGTTACCTATAGAAATGAAATGTAATTAAAATGTCAATAATATAAATAAAGACAAATTGGAAAACAGTTGTCTTTGTCGAGAAATAAATGCATATTTTTTTTTAACCAATAATTTAAACTGTGAAAATGCTAGATCTTGTCAAAAGATCCATCTAACAATAAAAAAGCTAGATCGTGCCACAAGATCCATCTGATAATGAAATTGATAGATCTTGTCAAAAGTCCATCTGACAACGAAAAGTCTTGCCAAAAGATCCATTTGACAATGGAAAGAATGTTTGCTAGATGAGTCGTAGCATGACATAGGCAAATGCATAAATATTTCCAACCTAAAGCAGATCTGACTTATCTTGAATTCCCCACAACATATCAAGCAGCACTAAAAGATGAAATCACCAGTGCATTTCTTCTCCATCTCCCCTCAACTCCCTCCCACACTCATTGTGCATTATGTTGTATTTTGGATAAAGGTCTTTTGGTCAAAACATCAATTTGTGCATGTTTTGTGTTACCAATGATTAGCAAAACATGACTACTCTGTTCCAAGTCTCGCCTGTTACAGTTTTGCAGCAGTTATATCAATTTTCTGACATACTTGAAGAATCTGGATACGTATGTTTTGCCTTTCTTTCTTTGCAGACATGACTTACTTTAGAACATTATTTCAGACTTTATGACATCTCTTGTTGAATTCAGAATGCCAATTTTAAAAGTTTCATGCTTATCTCATAAATATATCCTTAACCATTATTAAAACTTTATACAATGGATAAAAATAGATTGAGACAAGAATTTAAAAATCAGACTACGTGAATTATGAACATACAACAATTTTGAAACACAAACCTAACCCAATGGACACCAAAAGGCAACTCATAAATTAAATCTTCATATCAACATTGTGTTATCAATATCAGATATGGGAAATAACTAAAAAAAACAAGAGAGAAAGCTTACTATGTGTGAAATCAGATGTATAAATAAGAAAGCAGAAAATAAGAGATCATCTGAGGAATGAAGAGATTACAAGAACTATTGAAACAACATCTGTGGTCAAATATATTGAAAAACAGACTGAAGTGGTTTTTTTCACTTAATGAGAATGAATCCTTATTGGCTAGCGGAAAGAGCATACAACATAAAAATAGAAACAGCCAGACATTCTGAGACATCATAATATTACTGCATATCAAGCGACCAAACGTGCCATGGCCCAAAAACCAATCGCTATTCAATCCTGTTACGCCTTACAGCATAAGCAGAGAAATTACAATAGAGAGATATATCAAAAACTGTATACACTGTGCCATTCTGCATGACATATCTGACTCTATCATCACTTTCATAAGTTCAACATTTCTGTATAGGCTACAACTCTCTCATAACATTCACAAACCTGGTGATGGTGCTCTTCTGTTTTTCTGTTCTCGTTTGCGCGCTAGTTGAGCCTCCATTTGTGCCAATATTGGGGCAGGATTTATGCCTCCACGGTCATATTTACACTCATAGTTCAGCAGATATCGAATATAATTTTTCTTCAGAGTGAAAGCTGCACTCGCTGATGTACCAATGTTGACAACTGTACAGATGTCCCTCCATTTTTTAGATTTTGTTACCTAAAAACATGGAGTATCAAAATGAGGATACAAAAAGCTAATGGAAGTTTTATTGCATTAGGAAATATATGGAAATCTAAAGAAATAAAATCAAATACAAAAATAAACATATTTCACTCCAATGTTAATTTTGATGCTGTGTGGCTATGAATCATGGAACAACAAAAGAAACAACCAGAAAACTACTAACATTCATCACCAGATCCGTGTGTAGATTAGGCTTCAATAGTATAAGACCACCATTGAGGAACTAAACAAATTCCAGTGGAGGAAGCTAAGGAAATGGTACTGAAGATGGGTAGGACACTAACAAGAACAGCAGAAAGCATTGCAAGACATGAGTTGTTCTGGAACCTACAGGGAATGAGGAACACCACAATATACTAGAAGGAAACAGATACAGATATACAAACAATTGGTAAAATATACAGAAAGAACTGGAGGCAATAGCTGAAGATAGAACATGATGAAAGAGATGTGTTTATGACCTATGCTCTGTAGGGAGAGGAGAATAGATATAGGATAGGCTCTGTAGAGTGCGCATCTGTGACAGCCAAGGTACCTATTTCAAAACCTGCTTCAGGCAATTGTTCATCCAGACAGTTCAGAAAGCACTGACAAACTACTGAATGCTAATACTGTCAAGAAAATCACTACAGCCAAAAAATACTTGGTCGATGGCTACATCCTGTATACTACTAATTTTTTGTTATCATTTCTCAAATCAATACTTTACTAAATAAGTACTGAAAAAGCATAGAAAATTGACTTCATTGTGATTGAGTTTCTCCATATGTACTCCACAACTCTCAACGAAGCAGCACCTGCATGCATGTAAACTCCATACAAAATTGCACTGAGATCAAAACCAGTGATTTCTTGAGCACAAGATAAATTACTTAATCACTATGCCATAGTGCAAGATCAAAGTGAATGACTCACTACTCACAACAGATTCACCCATTAAAGAATTCAGGCGCAATGATGATATTGGAAGAAATTCAGAGATCTGAAACAGAATAGGACAGGCATAAGCATTCCTGAAAATGAAGAATAAGCTATACTGTATAATATGTCCATATGCTGGACAGAGCTGCAGAACACATTCTTCATGCCTGTCAACTCTACCAAGAGAGGGAGAAAATATGGCCTACTGAGACATGCCTCCAGATCTGAGGGGTTCCATGGATGACCTGAAGCGAATCACACAATTCATTGAAGCTATTGGCACTGTAAACTAATATCTGACTGAAGAACGATGAAGAAGAATATGTCCCCATCATTAGAAATGAGGAAGAGAGTTCTTCAAAGCTATATAACTGATTCTAACATATAGATGGGATTCTTGGACAATAAATAAACAGGATAGTGGAAAATTGGATGCAACAGAGATGTGGTTCTATAGAAGAATGCTGAGAGTATCATGGACAGCTAGAAAAACTAATAAGATGCTGAAAGAATCAAGAAGGAAGAGGGTGTTACTTAATAATATCAGAAAGATGCAATCTTTATGTTTTGGTCATGTATGAGACAAGGTGTGGAGAACATAATTACAACAGGCAAGACAAATAAAATCAAGGATGATGTGAGAAAATGTTAAATAATCAACAATGATCCTAATAGATTATGCTGAAATAGAAAACTTGAGACTCATTACCACCTACATTAGTAAGCACAGCACCTGATGATGATGACTATGCCTGGAAATCTTCTTTACTAAAGATACCATTTATCAAATCAATACTTTAATCAATACACTAATTGTCATATCAATCTCTATCGCCCATGTGTTGCCAAGGGCTGAAATGGGAGCAAATAATAGCAAAACTGTTTGCGCTCCATGCACACTGTAAGAGGCAAATTTGGTGATTTTGAGCTGGACTTGGCCTCTTCATTTCATATAGGGTCAGAAGCCATGATGAAGTCAACTGTGTCAAGTCGAATGGTACAGATATTGCAGTGAAGATACAAATAATAACACATCCCGTTCTCTGGACTACATCCGGTTGATGTGCAGGAGTTTGCGAACAAACTCAAGAATAATATCAATCTCTGAATAACACAAACAGATGTTCTTGGAGTGGCAATGCCAAATAAAAAGTCATTTTTGTTTAGATATGTGTTGCACAAAATAGTTTAGTTACAACAGGCTATGTACAACACTACACATTCAAAACACAGAGTAGAGAAAGATGAAGATACTACATAATGTTAGTGGAAGTTCTGAGGAGTTTTCTTTGTAAGGAGATGCATCCCTGAAATCAGATTGCTTGAAGATAGAGAGAAAGCAGCCCCAAAAAGAACCACAATGATCCGCAAAGTTGATGCAGGAATAATCCTCTGCCAATGGGTGGAGTTGTTAATGCAATCTCTGACCAGAAAGATTACCTTTATATTTGTGCTAGGACATGTGGGTGTTGAGAGTAATGAGCAAGCCAATACACTGGCCAGCATGGCCAGTGTCAAGAGATACATTCATGGATCATTCTGACATAGTTGATTTGCTCAAGGTCCATGTTCACTCAGATGATTTTCAAAAGTGTGAATCATGATTGCTCTCAAGATTGGTTAAGGATTAGAATATCCTGCAAAGAGAGGGGAATAGATATACAAAAATACTGATAAATCAAAACTGAACTGGAACTGTAAGCAGTTACACTCTGATTAATTTTTTTATATGGGAATCGGAGCACATGTGGACTTGTCTGGTGTGCACAGATGATATCCTGCAGTTTAACTCACTATCTTGTAGTGCATGTGTTTCCACCTGACCTTAAAAATTAAACAAAGAAGGTGTGAATTTCAAGTCATATCATATCTGCAGAAGATCCTCAATGTGCACAGCCTCTAGGTCATAGAACAATACAGATAAGGGAAGCCAGAAAAAATATATTTGCTGACAGAACACCTTGTACAAGGTAGTCATAGTCAACCCAAGTCCAACTCCCTGTCTACTTCTGCCATCCAGGACTAATTAACCTCCAAAATCAAAGGATACAGTGGGTGAAAAACCATCATGACAAAGGATTGATATTCCTCATACATATTGAGAGATTGGAAGAATGTCACATAACCAGAGGCATGTTGAAATCAGATGTGCTAGGCCTACATGGTGCAACTAAAACTATATCACAGCATATTTACACTCTTCAGCTCAAACCACAAGACATTGTGTTGACTAAATGACAGTTAATGCAAAAGTACTCGACACCAAACATAACAAAGTGTATATGTCAAAGTATTTGACACAAAAAGTAAGAAAATGTATATGTAAAAGTATTTGATACAAAAAAAGTAAGAAAATTATACATGATACTTTACATCAAATATAACAATTTGTTTAGATCAAATTCATACTTCTTCAAACCCTCCCTTCTCCCTAACACTGAAGTAGAGTTTATACAGATCCAAGGGTGTTTTGCTGATGACTGGCAGTGCTGTAATTGGCTGTCCACTTTCATCTAAAAAGGCAAATATGCGATCCAAGAAATACCGCCTGTCTGACTCAGACCCCATCTCAAAAAGTTTGCCAAGATCCGAAGCTGTTTTCTGCAAAATTAATAATAACAGATCATTAGTTATCCAATTTAATAGCTCTAAGTAAAACAATTCAAATGTAGTTGCTACACTATGATGAGAACATATATTCACAATCACATCATTGTATTTTTCAAGTATTACAAGATATTTTTTGAATATGATGTGAATATTTTACATTAAGATTTGCAGAAGAACATGTGGGGCTTCAATGGTGACTCTCCCCATGTTTCTAGTGTCCATAAGGGAAGTATGATCAGCTTGTATGTATATCAGGAAGTGAGAAAGGGGTAGACCAAAAGCAACACTCAGAAGAACAATACTTAGAGAAAGTAAAACAACAAATATTCATACTATTCAAGAACTGCACAGAATAGCTTTGAACAGACAGAATTGGAGATATCTGACCTCTGCCCTATGCGCTAACTTCAGCGCAAAAGGAAAATGAATGAATTAATATCAGGAAGTATGATAAGCTTGTATGTATATCAGTAAGTATATCAGGAAGTATGATTAGCTTGTATGTACATCAGTAAGTATATCAGGAAGTATGATTAGTTTGTATGTATATCAGGTAAGTATATCAGGAAGTATGATTAGCTTGTATGTATATCAGGTAAGTATATCAGGAAGTATGATTAGCTTGTATGTAAATCAGGTAAGTATGATTAGCTTGTATGTATATCAGGTAAGTATATCAGGTAAGTATGATTAGCTTGTATGTATATCAGGAAGTATGCATGTTGTTACAAGAATGTAGCTCTTGCTTGTTATATACTCAAACTTTGACTCTCTGTGAATGGATGAATGGGAAAACCACTCCATTCCCAAAACATTCTTAGTTTCTTCTTACAACATGCATGATAGGCTATTCTTTGCTTTCCTTTCGCAATCCAGCAACACATGACCGAACCAAGATTTGTTTTTTCTTATTCCTGAGAGCATTACAATTCTCCTTTCCTTGTGCGAGACACTGGAATTGTTTGAGGACTGTCTCTGAGGATTGTTTGACTCAATGTGACTATATGGTGCAATGCCACTTCAGAGAGAACTGTGATGGTTGAATATAAAGGACAAATCCCTTCACAGAAGTTCTGGCATGTGACAAGCTAGTGCTACCAAGAATGAGATATGTAGATCCTTACTTCAAGAGCTAGAGAAATTTTTGAAAGTGTTTGCCCCCACAGAAGGAGTGACTATAAATGGTTAGAGGAAGTCAAAAGAACTGTCATTGGTTGAAGGAAATTACAAAGTCTCATTGGTTGGATGGTATCATGATTATCATTGGTTGAAGGAAATTACAAAGTCTCATTGGTTGGATGGTATCATGATTATCATTGGTTGAAGGGTATTGAGATTATCATTGATTAGAGTATTAAGACTATTATTGATCAGAAGAATCAATACTATCATTAGTTAGTTATAATACAGTATTCTTAGGAGGCAGTGGTGACTGGATTACCAGATCTGAAACCACTATTTTTTTTATTGTTGTAAAGCTCAGATTATAAACAAATTGGACTAACGTCTGCGAAACATCACCATAAGTGGTACATTTCACTTAACCAAACATTAATCTTTAGTTAGAAGGATCTGTGAAATTATCCTTGGTTAGATTGAATAAAAATTATATTGGCTGGAGGAATCAAAACTATATTATCCTTTTTTTTAAAACAAAGTCAAATATAACAATGAGAGCACTAAGAAAATGTAAAACATGGAATAAATCATATGTTATATAAAGACAACATAGCTGAATTATTCTCAATCTGAAAGCTAATTTGTTTTTAAAGTGAAGCGGTAAATAAAAACACAGTGCAGTCAAAATAAAGACAAGTATTGGTCATTTAAATTAAGAAAATAAAAGGACAGGATTTATAAGGCCAAAATACTGAAAATAAAGGACCAAAACCAATGCTTATTTATTCCAACATATGTGCAATGTAGACTATTATTCTGAGAAACAGACAATGCTTTACTGGCAATATTGTAGTACTATTAGCACTAATATATAAAATGAGACAATTGCTGGTAAAAATAACAACAAGCAAAAAATTGTTCAAACTTATAGAGAACAAAATAGTTGTAAAAGATTCACATCCAAAAGTGTCAATTGTTAAAGCAAATGCAAACACAGAATGCGTAACTTGATAAAATACACTTATCATCTTTGCCAGATTTATTTCAAATATTAAATTAGGTGCTAAACTTTTAAATCTTTGCATACAACCAGTCTCAGTGTTTAACTAGATTGCATTTCAATTGCTTATTGCTAATTTTAGTGAATATAAGGAAATAATAAACAAATATCCTGTATATGCCACTTCTTTTCAACTAATGCTATATTTTAAGCTGTACTTAAATATTCAGAAGAATAACCAGTGCAATACAAGTGGCACGACTTCGATGTAGATTTGCTGCACTCAAATCTCAACCTACTTTATCTAGTTGATATTGCAAAACTTTCTCCCTCTGCGATACTAGCTGTCAACTGAAATATACATAATTTTGTCACTTACAGTAGTGTAGATTAACATATGAGAACCTCTCGCAGTGTAAATCTTCATCAAGAAATGTGTTACAGGACCTTGTTTTTACAATTTATTTACTATGCTTGTCATCTAGAACTGGTATAAGAAATGTCTAAAAGCAGCCCATTACTTTGTAGCCAATTATTACTATTATTAAATATCAGTTGCAATTTTTCTTATCTTATTTTTCTGTAAATAATGTTATTTTTTTTATATTTACTTACAGCTCATGTGTAGAATTGATTATATGTCTATCCACAACCTTTTATCTCATGTACTGTCAATCATTTCTTATAATCCATGCCGTGGTGGAATTAGTTACCACAACCTTCTGTCGTATGTACTGCTAATCATTTCTGATGCCAATGGTTCCAATGCCATAATAATGCAAAACTGTCAAACATCTCGGTCTACCCCTACCCTGCTTCCTATTCAACTTGCTTATTGTCAAGTTGTACCCTACTCCATTTTATCTCTTTACGTCATCTTCCAAAGAATGCTGACTGTCTTCTGATGCAAGTGAGCAGCTCTCTTTTTAAAGTAGCTTTTCAAGGTATCTTCATCATACTTTTGATCTGTCTAATGACATTCTCAACAGTATTTTTGTAATCATTCTCAAATACATGCTGGATCTTTCTTCTACTAGAGACAAATAGTCCTACAAAATTTACAAAAGGATGTAGTCCAGAAATTTTATTTGCAGCAATAGTCCAACACATCTGACTTCAGGGCTGGAACTAATACATTCAGTGTATTTTACCAATTTCCTATTCACGATGGACTTTGTAACCATACTGCTAGTAGACTAGCCATATATTGCAATGTGTTTATAAACACTGCCTGTACTGCATGCTGGCCACTAATCTGAAATCTAGTTGTGGTCAAACTTGCATTATCTTTTGCCAGTGTGTCATTATGGATTTGGCCACATATGATCACACAATCTTGTATAATATAACATTTCTACTGCATCTACCTTGATTCTTGATTAGGAACAAGCATCACAGCACTGGGGGCATTCCCATATATGCTCTGCTTGCCGTTCCGTCAGCCATCTAAAAAGTGTATGAGCCCAGTCAGTTGCTGATTACGCATTCTGATCTTTCCGGAGAGGGAGCACTTTCTCCCATCACCTCTAGTCACTCCCATTTCTACCATTCTCTGAATATGTACATTGTCATGTTCGACTTCCTCCTCATCTTCTCGTAGGGTATCCACGACTGCTCTAATCAATTAAATCCTGTCTCTTATCTCGGTGCCGTTCACCAAAGCTTTACCAGGCATCTACCTACTAATACATATTACTATCCTTTTTTACTATGTTACTATATAATACAAAATATTTCATACATCAAGTTCTGTTAACAAGTAAGAAATCTACTGATGGATCAGTAAAGAAACTACAGATGCATCAGTAAGAAAACCATAGATTAATTAGTCAGAAAACTACAGATAAATCAATAAGAAAGATTATAGATAAATTAGAAAGAAAACTACTGATGGGTAAGAAAGAATACAGATGAATTAGTAAGAAAATTACAGATGAATCAGTAAGGAAACTTTCAGATGAATCAGTAAGGAAACTACAGATGAATCAGCAAGGAAACTACAGATGAATCAGTAAGGAAACTTTCAGAGAGAAAATAAATCCCAAAACTAATTCAGCCAGTATGTGTGTGCTTAATTCAATAATGAATAATTGGTTAATGGTAATGACTGTCATTGTACTATAGGCAAATCCATATGTGCTCAGTCTCCCCAAGAATTTATTAATGAGTTAATAACTTTAGTGGGTCAATGGGCATAAGCCCACGGGCAAGTGGATCAATAAGCTTAGTAGTTACTTCAATAAACAAATAGAAGTTGCCAGTGCATTACAGAAAGAAACATAGTCATCACACAGAAACATGCTGCGGCGTTGTTTTAGCTGGGAGTTGGTGCACTTGTTGAGAAAGTGAACATATTGGTGGTAGTGAGGGTGTTACACAACATACACATTTATATTCAACAAATTACCCTACAACCAACAAGATAAATACAACAAAATGTAGGAACATACAACAGACAAAGAAACATAAGTGATCGCAAATCAAAATTCTAGAATTGGCAAATTCTGAATAATTATTTTTTCTGTGCGCCCACTTACAAGGGCCCCAGGGCTGTTAGGCTCTTCCTGGAAATGTGGCCCAGTACTGCTGACACGAGGACCACGGTGGTTCTCCGACTCCTATGATGCCAGCAAAAGACAAAAACAGATGAGGAGGGAAAGTTAGGGGTGAGATACAGGTCTTTTCATGTGTAAAATAAGTGAATGAGACATGTAATTAGATAAATGAGTGAATGGAACCTGTAACTAAATAATTGAGTGAATAGAACCTGTAATTAGATAAATGAGTGAATGGGACATGTGATTAGATAAATGAGTGATTGGGACATGTGATTAGATAAATGAGTGATTGGGACATGTAATTAGATAAATTAGTGGGATATGTAATTAGATAAATCAGTGAATTAGATAAATTAGTGGAAGGGATATGTAATTAGGCAAATAAGTGGAAAAAATAAGGGAAACTGTATTCTTGACAAAATGAGTACATGAGACGTGAAAAGTGAGCAAATTGCATAAACAACAAAACATTGGATATTTTGATTAAAAAATTGACAAAAAGACATCTGAAAAATAAGTAAATTAAATTGAAATTTGAAGAAATTTGACATTCTTGTCAAACTAAATAAATGAGATATCTGAATAATGAGTGAATTGAAAACTTGAGGGAAAGAGACGACTTGTTAATTTTTCTTTAATTGCTGGTATTGTCTTGGTGCACAGGGCTATAGTTTCCATTTAGTTTTCTCCACTGAAATTGTATAGATTGGTTTAACACAAACCTTTACATCCCTGAAGCTTTGAGAAGTGTGGAACTGAGGAAGGCTGTCTTTCACTTTTACCAATGTGTCTTTTCACTGCCAAAAATGTCAGTGATCTATCCATTGCATTACTAATGTTATTTTACTAGATAAATTGAAAGTTCTTTGATGTCCTGAATGAGTTTGTCCTGTTTAGCATGATGGAGCATGTAGTAATACAACTGAGAAAAGCATGTAGTAATACAACTGAGAAAAGCATGTCGGGAATGAACTGGAATAAGAACAAAACTGTAAACTTGTTTGGTTAACGTCTATTTGAAAAACTAAGCTAAATCATTGTGCTTCTGCAACATTCATTCTCAAACTGCCACTGGTTAGTAAGATATACCACTAGTCAGTACAAGGAAATGTATTGTATCATTGTCTACAGTTTGGCTGACAGACATATCTGTGCCTTCCATGACACATTCAGCTTTAGTACAGATCTAATATCAGCACACAACTTGCTGATATCGTTCAGACTGGACCATCTGCTGAATTTATTAGGCCCCCATTTGTTACATTTTGTATTATTGTTGGGTTCTCAGTTGGGCACTATTTATATACTTGAAGTCGCTTTGGCTATTTTTGGCATGCGATTCCAAGTATATAAATGTTGACCAACCAAATGTCCAACAAGGACCCCTGTCCAGTTATGTGAAAATAAATGGAAAATCAGGATAAATGGTGAGAGGCAATCATCATCCCAATCAGGAAGAATCAGAAAGAGAAAACATGAAAATCCACCAACCAACCAATACTAAGCTGCTTAGGGAAGGTTATGGAAAGAATAGTAAACACAAGACTACTGCAGCATCTAGAAAAAAAAACCACCTGCTGGATAACTCAGTCAGCATACAGGAAAAACTCACACAACTCAGTCAGCATACAGGAAAAACTCACACAACTCAGTCAGCATACAGGAAAAACTCTCAGCATACAGGAAAAATTGCAGTACAGAAGATCAACTTGTATACCTGGTTCAAGAAATTGAAAATTCCTTTCAGAAAAAAAGTACTTGCAGTCTTTGTGGATCTAACTAAAGCATCTGATAACTTATGGAATCAAGAACTAATCCTAAAGCTACTTAGAAATAAAGTTGGAGGGAGAATGTATAGGTGGATACAGGACTTCCTACGGTACCACACAGCAAGAGTAAGGCAAGCTCAGCGCTGAGACCTCTCATTTCCACAGATCATCCAACACAACACCATCCAATGTAGTAATATTCACAGACTGCAGATGTTTATTGGAAAAATTACAAAGCAACAAAAACAAAATACATAAAATTAGACAAGAACTGGCAAACATAAAAATAGTTAAAACATCACACTTCAGTGGCTCACTGGAAATGAGAGGCCTGATGGTCTAGCAAAAGCAGGAGGTAAAATGGAACAATTTAGTTATCCTCTGCCATACAGTGAGGCCAAAACACTAATCCTCAACCTTTATACATCACAGTGGAAGAAAGATGGATATTGACTTGAAAAATGGATATTGACTAGACCTCTTACATCAACTTCATAGGCAACAACAGACATCATCTTTTGACTTAGAACTGTACTGAGTCAGTTTTACCAGATCAGGGTGGCATAAACAAATGAAAGTGCATTCGGAACAGACATACAAACCCATGAACAGATACTCCAAGACTGTCTAGAATACAAAGAACTGTGAGGCAAGACATGGCCACAATGGACCAAACTGAGGCAAAAACTTTGAGGCAGTTGTTCTGACCTGGAGAAGACTTGGAGCTTCATCCTGGTGACTGGCCTGAAGATCTAGCAAGACCAAAAGATTCCTGAACATAGAAGAACTTAACTCATGCACCAACACTACAGCAACCACTATGGTAAACATCACCCACACTACAGCAACCACTATGGTAAACATCACCCACATATTAAAAATTATGAGATCCAATGAGAAAGTATTGATCAACACAATCTAAGAAATATTGTTGATTCTATTGATGAAATCAAGAAAAGACAATGGCTGTCATGAAAAGGTTGAATGTGTGGTGCATAAAGTAAAATCAGTCAAGATCTATGAACACAAATTACTAGTATTATCTTGTACTGAAATTGAATGTGCTGGAATGAAAAGCAACACATATCGCATTTTCTTTTACCACTTCATGCCTCGCAGCATCAGGGATAGAAGAGTTTTCTGGAGACTGTCTTTTTGTGTGCTTCATATATGTTTGTTTCCGTTGACTTATTTCTATAATCCATATTTTGCATGGTCTGCCTCTGTATCCATCATGTCTGTATAGCAATGCTTTTTAAGGAGCCCTATCTTATGGTAGTCTGGAAGCATGTGGAAAAACCGCTTAATCTGTTCTTAATATCATCTCTCTCATATCACAAGAAAACTTGTGTTGATTATCTCAGAGCTACCACAGAAGATGAATTAAGGTTAGCACTATCTCTTCTTTTCTGTATAAGGAAGATCTGCGAGTCTTACTAGTGCCTAGTAGATATACCATCACGCAACTGTATACATCTAGTAATTATTATAAGGCTTTTCTTCCAATTAAAATCCCTTCAATATTCAATTATGTTCTACTAGCAGTACCACCTTCTATTTCAATATTCACCTGTAGTTATAAATGTTTAATGTTGTATGTTCCGTTGTTCCCTAATCATGGGTTAAATGCAAGTCTTGTTGTCTCCTAATCATGGGGTTAAATGCATGTCCTGTTATTCCCTAATAATTGGTTAAATGTATGTCCTGCCCCAAATGTCTTACCTTTTGTCATTTATACAATAGTCCATATGGATAATCCAGCAAACATTGTACCTTTGTTTTTTATGATAAACTTCTATGTGGCATGAATTACTAGATGCAGCATTACTTTAGATAAGCAAAGCTGAAAGAAGAATGATGGAAATAGTTGACCCAGAAGAGTATGCTCCTGCAGGATATGATGATCCTGGGATATTGCTGCACTGTCCCTCCTGGCAGGATATGATGATCCTGGGATATTGCTGCACTGTCCCTCCTGGCAGGATATGACGATCCTGGGATATTGCTGCACTGTCCCTCCTGGTAGGATATGACGATCCTGGGATATTGCTGCACTGTCCCTCCTAGCAGGATATGATGATCCTGGGATATTGCTGCACTGTCCCTCCTGGCAGGATATGACGATCCTGGGATATTGCTGCACTGTCCCTCCTAGCAGGATATGATGATCCTGGGATATTGCTGCACTGTCCCTCCTGGCAGGATATGACGATCCTGGGATATTGCTGCACTGTCCCTCCTTTCAGGGACTTAACATACATCCATATACCCCTAACACAACCATGCTTTGTAGGAAAAAAACAACTCTTATACAAGTTCAGGTGTCACCTCAGTTACTGAACTGATGAGGACATGTCATTTTGTCAGAAAGGTTATGAGCTGGCTGAAGAGTGACCTGCTCCCAGTTTAAACTGCAGAGCTGTTTGCTCCCAGTTGAAGGGTTTACATCATCCTCATCCTCTATTTCTTTATATACATAGAATTACAGCATACTACAACAGACAACAAACAGTAAACTAACTTAATGAATGCCCTGTGCTACAAGACCCACAGAAACAACTATTACCACCAAACCTCTGCATTAAAAACACCCTATATACAGACAATGCAGATGAAGAAGACATGTATCTACCACCACCTGGAACAGTGAAGAAAGAATGAAAGTTCGTAAACCCTGGGATTGGCTAAATAAAGAAAATTATTGTATAGGGATGTAAGAGCTGAACACTACTGCAGATACAAAAAATCTTTGAAGACAAATGCTAAAAGAGTGTTATAAATTTGTTGTAAAGAACAAAACAAATGTATTTGTCCAAGCTTGCAGGTCGACAGTAAGCACTGCTGACATAGTAAAACTATGTAGCTTTGTGTTGTTTGGACATGTAACCAGACATCATTCTCTTTCAAAGATTATTAAGCACAGAGCAGTTGAGGGATTGAAGAGGTGACAAATGATGATGAAATAATCCCTTTAGCTATGAGCAGGTAGATCATAAAAGCCCAGTCTTTCTGACAAAAGCACAGGTTGTTCTCAGTTGTGTAACTTAGGAACACCTGGACTCTGTAAGGTTTCAACGGTATGGATGTGTAAGGGAAGTTTATTGATGCATGTTTAGTCCTCAAGGGAGTCATTCTAGTGTACCAGTATGCAAGATTACCACATCCTGCCAGGAGAACAGCACACTTCAGGGCCAACTATTTCATCATTGTTCAGTGAGATTTGTTGATTTGTTGACCCAGTCACAAACGTGATGGCACATTTAACATTTCCCATCGCCTCAAGTCTGCCCAAAAAGGACAAAAGTGCAATGTCCACTGGCCTCCATCTCTTCATCATCCATGGAGATTATTTGATAGAAGATAAAAGTAAGAAATTGAGACAAGATGTGACAATGACAATTGTTTCACAGGTGACAGGTTGTCAGCTATCTTCCAACTTTCTTTAGTCCCCTCCAATGACATGACTGGAAAGAAAAACTTTCAACATATCCTTTGCACCCTGAACTAGAAATCCAGGCCCTGGTTGTCACCCGGTCAGAGATAATAAAATATTGACATTAAAGAATGGTCAGGTCATAATTTATCACACTTGTTTGTATAGCTGAGGAGAAGAGTTATTTGGTTTGTATTTTTGTAGTTGGCTTCAATATGGGACCTCTTAAGACTAACATGTTATGGGTGTTATTATTACATTATGAAATAATCTGAAGAAGTATAATGACATTAGCTGAAAGAATAACAGATAGAAAAATAAGCAATAAATCTATTTACCTTCAGTTTTCTTTTCTTCGCTGGTGTATCCTCAGACACCTTCTTGCTGCTCCCTTTGCTGTTGCTCACTGGAGGCACATTCATGTGCTGTTGCTGTGGCATCTGACCCATTTGGGGCATATTTCCCCCACTGTTTATCCCTGGATGGTTTGATAGCATGTGACCCATCATTGGTCCTAGCATGGGACCATTCTGGATCATGTTCATATTCTGTCCCATATTTGAAGGAACCATACCATGGACATGTTGGCCTCCCATATCAGATTGTATTTGGTTCGATCCACCCAACTGAGCAGGATTCAACATACCACTAGGAGGCATTCCATTCTGCATCATTCCAATAGGTCCTGATCCTGCTCCGTGGGTAATCATATGAGGGGTTCCACTGTGGGGTACAATGTTATGAAGATGCTGATGTGGATGATTTGTGGATGCGGAAGTAAAAACATTTGTTACTGCTGATGGTATGCTCTGTGTGGCTGACGTTAACATGGGCCCTAAGGAAGAAAGAAAATCAAATAAATCAGCAATAAATGTTGTAGCCGTATTGAAAATTTAGATTGAACATTTTTCATTCATGCTGTCTTCAAATAATTTTTAATATCAAGTGGCAGGATAAACTTACCAACATTAAGGTCTTGTAGAGGGACGAGCTTCCAATAATCTCCACACTTAGTCACAGAAAACTCAAGTGGCGTGACAATTTTCAAAGGATAAACAGCTGCCACATCCCAAAATAAATAATTTATGGGAAACTCATACTAGTTTCAAGAAAATGATATGAACCAAAGTTGGGATATACTGACCAAAGTTCAGATATACAAATTTATGTAAATGATAAATAATGCAAAATCTCTTCTGACAACTGGTGAAACTTGAAAACAGGATCAAGAAGTTTTGCTATTTATTGGAAACACAAGGCAATGAAGTATTGCTAATACAATAACCTAGCTCATAGTGGATTAATTTCTTTACAGATGGATCATCCGAGGATGCAGTAAAGAAAAGAGGAACTGGAATACCAATATGCCAAACACACTAAAAATAGAACTCTCGACCACTACTGGCAAATTATCAACAAACTACAGGGCAGAGCTACAAGCAATCTTAGAAGCATCAAAGATACTAGCAGAAATAGACTCAAAGGAGCAAACATAGCCCACCTGTGTGACTGCATTTTAGTTCACACCATTCAAAATAAACCAAAAAACCTAACAAAAACCTTAGAACATTTAAACCAACTATCTAATAATAAAAAGTGGTACATCTGTGGATCCTTGCACAGTGCAGAATTGCAGGAAATGAGGCAGCTCACAGAATGGCAAAAGCAGGCACAAAAAAAGAAATATTTCCATAACAGTATCACTGAAGAAAACACACAAAAATAAAAAATATAAATATCTAGCCAGAAAGCATGCATAAATTGTCCGCCTGATCCCATATTAAAGCTGGATTGGACAATGAAGCACAGGCCTAACACACTGTTCTCTTATAGACCTCAATGATGCATATAGAGACTTATTTTGTCATTTTAAGACAAGGATGCCAGAATCAAACTCTTCTCGAGAATAGTCCTTGCTTCATGATCCTAAATATCATCACTTATATTGGCTGATCGACATTTTCTGTGTTCTCCATTGGTTAGCAACACAAAGTAACCACTGATCAGTGGCATCAACTAAGATAAGCAATGCTGATTTGGATTAGCCTGCAGGAATATTCTGGTGAAGGACTTGCCAACTCAAGCAGTTCTAACAAAATTCACAATTTTTACACATTCTGTTAGAAGCATGCATACAGATCAAAAACTATTGACTAACTACATAGAAAGATTAAAGACTGCCATCTTGTATTTTAAAACTGACCATTTAAAGGCCACGAGTACAAGATCAATGTCACACACACAAATATGTCCATGAGTACAAGATCAATGTCACACACACAAATATGTCCACGAGTACAAGATCAATGCAGCACACACAAATATGTCCACGGGTACAGGATCAATGTCACACACACAAATATGTCCACGAGTACAAGATCAATGTCACACACACAAATATGTCCACGAGTACAAGATCAATGTCACACACACAAATATGTCCACGAGTACAAGATTAATGTCACACACACAAATATGTCCACGAGTACAAGATCAATGTCTCACATACACAAATATGTACCAGGTACACGATCAATGCCGCACACACAAGTTTAAAAAAAGTTTAATTTGTAGAGGATCGACTTCACTGTATTTGGTTTCCCATATGTACTCCATCAATCTCAACAAAACGGCACACCGAATGCCAATAGTACCACTCATATATGTAACTCTGTAGTTTCAAGTGATAATCCACAGGAATCTCTGAAAAAAATGTACATTGTAAACAAGACAATACAAGCTGGGTTCAAACCCATGACGAATAGCATAACCACTATGCTAGGGAGATCCCCGGCACATACAAATATGTCCATATGAGACAGAAAACAGACTACTTAACACATACATTAAGACTGCTCTTTACTTTACTGAACAGTGATTCATGATTTTCTGAACTGATGGAAACTCCAAGCATCCATACAAGTTCCCTTTCCTGAAGTAGATGGCAAAGGTTATGTTGATAGTTCTCATTGATTGTATATCTTCCTCGTCCTACTCCGTATTCATCCTGGTGTCTATTTGGTATCCCATTTCCTTGAATCTATGAGAATATCTGTGTGTCAATGGTGTGCAATCATTTTGAACGCATATAATTCAAAAAATATTTGAGCGTGTCTTTCATAACTTGGAGCATCCAGCTGTAAGAACAATGTCTCTGAATAATCATTTACAATTCTATGTTTCTTGTTCACTGTTTATGTTTTCCTTGAGAAAAGTTCCAGTTAGACTGGAACATGGAAAAAAAGTCCTTGTTCTTTTGTTTATTGCTAATTATTTATTTTTACATTGATGGTTAGGTTTTGATAGTAACGTTTGTACTTTATGTATTATTTATCACTTATTCATCCTCCTCTCATATCTCCCATAGTAATTTCAAAATTCTTCAATCTCTTATAACAATTTCATTCACCATGATCTCCTTGTCCAAAAGGCACAGACATAGAGGATTCAAAATGACACACTATAAACTGTGAGGAAAGACCTGGTAACAGTGAACTAAGCTGAAGAAAAACCTTTGGGGGCTGATGTTCAGACCTGGAGAAGACTGGGAACTTCTTCCTGGAAACAGATCTGAAGTTGTAGCAAAGCCAAAAGAATCCTGAATGCAAAAGAAAGTTGGTAGTATATTATATTGAAGATGTAGCAATCGACTCAGCATTATTTTACTGTAGTGATTTTCTAGGCAATACAAATATGTTCAGTATGTTGCCATTGCATTCTAAACAATATGGATGGACAGTTGCATGGGGCGATATTTGAACCTGGTACCTTGACTATTCAAAAATCACTCTGTCCCACTTCATCCAGTCAGACAGAAAAAGCAAGCCAAAATTGAAAAGCACTGACAGTTTCTGCCCATTATTCATTGCAGTCAGAATAAACTAACAATAACAAGATAGGTTTAAAAATTTGACAGTACCTGTGTTAGTTGTAGTAGCAACACAATTGCTGGATGAAGACATTGATGACAAAGCAGACGGTAAATGGACACCACTCTCCCCAACATAAGACATCTTAGATTCTTGACCAGTATGGTAATGTCGTTGCAGTTGTTGCTGAAGATGTTGATGAAGGTGATGACTAGGATGGTATGGAGGACTGATATTTTCTAATGTCCGGGGGCCATCCTCATTAGTTGGATGAGATGATAAAGGAGGTGAACAAACCGACTGTGTTGGTGTACTTAATGAATCTGATGTCTTATCACTTTGATCTGATGAATGAAAACCACTATCCACTGAGGTTGAATCACTGGGCATGCCTCCAGAGCTGTCTGAGCACAGTGTGGACTCAATGGTTGGAAGGTCTGGATTCCGGTCCATAGCAGACCCTGGACGTGACAAAGATTCATGGGGTTCAGCATTAGACAAGGGTGATGCTTGACTTGTGTTACAGTCAACACTGTTAGAGTAGCTTGATGTGTTATTGGTTGTAGTTGAAGCCATATGAGATGACTTAGGCACAATGGAAGGGGATGATGATGATGTAGAGGATATTCCAGCAGTGCTGCTTCTTGCTAACTGCTCTACAGCATTAGACATACTGTTCAAGCTTGGGTTACCTAAATTTGGAGAGTTTGTCATGTTACTCATATGGGTCAATGGACCCCCCACAGACTGTGCAAACATTCCTCTTGAAGGACTCATTGATCCTCGACTGTGAGGCATACGAGGACCTGAGGAACTAGCTGCTGCTAGCATAGCTGCTTGTGCTGCCTGAGTTGCTTTGTTTGAAGAATTATGCTGCTGTGGTAGCATTCCCCCATGCTGGGAAATCATGTTATGTGTCATCTGACTTCCTGCAGAACCAGGTGATGGCACAGGACTTGATCCTTCTTGAGTTTGCTGCATATTATGATGTCCAGAGTTGTAGCCAGGGTAGTGGCTGTTGACCATCCCTCCCATATTGGCATTACCCTGAGGATATGGTCCTTGACCTGTGCTGTAACCTTGTTGTCCCATGTTTCTGACTATACCTGGCATGTTTCCATACATGGGTGTTCCAGTAATTTGGCCTGGCCCATTTGGGTACATGTGAGGCTGAGAGCCTGGGTAACTCTGCATAGGACCAGACAATGGTGGTCCACTCATTGCGTACATGTTTGCCTGTTGCCTGACATGGTTACCTAAGAAGAAGAAAAAATACATGACAATAAATGTTACAACAAAAAAGTACAAGAAATTTTATATAAAACATTTACATTTTACACAAAAATTAAACAATGATGATATTACAATACAAAAATAAAACACAACATTGCAACAGACATTACATTATAAAATAATTAATTACAACAGTACATTACAGCAACAATTACATTACAGTAAAAATTATATTACTACAAACATCACATTCCAAATACAGCTTATTTAATTCACTAGTAATGTCTAAATCACCAGGCATCAATATCTATTGATGGTAGACTACTCTGTAACTTGCAATATCAATCTCCTGGCTGGTTTAAATTTGAACTCCAATAACTCAACTCAAAATGTTAGAAACATGGCATGAAAATTAACATTGAAGAAAGCAAGATATTGGTGACTGTGAACAAAGATCTTTTCCTTCTCTCTTCTTAGCAATGTGATGTCTATCGCCGCATTGCCTGCCAATAAGTCGGCTCTCTTGTTTCCTCTTACCCAAGTATGACCAGGGCAGTATATCATATTGGACAACTGAGTTGTTCAATAAATCCCACCATTCTTTTCTTAGCATGAACTTTTCTATCTTGTGCAACATGCTATGAGAGTCTGTGAGTATTACAGAGTGTGCTGATGTATCAGTTATCAACCAATTAAAAGCTGCTGTAACTCCCTCTATCTGCATCCTCATGCTCGATGTGACAGTAGAATATGCTGAAGATTTTCTCCACCAACTTCACAGAGTTTCTGTAGGCAACAAAACCCCAACCGCTTTTATTTGTGTTTCTGTTAACGGAGCCATCTGCGTAATGACAGCAACTCAGGAAATAAGATCAAAATAAGACTTGTGAAGGTGGTGACTGCCACTGCAAGGTTGAATATGATTTGGAAAAGTAAGATAAGTATTAAAGATCAATTTATACAGGTTATACAGATACTGTAGCCCTTATACGTTAAGCAAGTAAAACAATGTTAAACATCATGCCAAGAATCAAACTAAAATTAGAGATGGAGATAATGAAACAGGTCGGATGCAGATCGGGCAGAGAAACAAGAAGCTAATCATAGAAAAGTGCAGGGAATTTTCTGCTGACCTGCACATGTGCTTCATAGATTACTCAAAAGTGTTCAGCTGTGTTCAACACCAGAAACTATGGGAGAAATGAACAATATGGATTTCCCAAGACGTGATTTATCTAACAGAAGATCTTTATCAAGATCAAATAGTGCAGAGAAGTTAGGGATGCACACTGTCCCCATACTTGTTCAACATCTACACAGAAAATATAATGAAGAACATGAGAGAAGACAGACAAAGCTGACTACCATGCTCTAAACATAGGTGGTTTCGAAATCCCTGAACTATGCTACACAGACAACACTGTGCTTCTTTCAAATGATATAAAGAAATTGGAACACCTAATCAATAACACAAAGAAATACAGAGAATCACAAAGCGTACCGGTATATTTAAAAGTGAGAAAAAACACAAAAATCATGTCAACAGATATAACAACACAATAACCACAAATCAGAATAGACAAAACCGAGATAGAGTGTGTGGATAAATTTGAATACTTAGAAGCAAACATGAACTGTGCAGGAGACTGCATGGCACAGATAAGAAAGAGATTGGCAATGGCATACTGTAAAATAACACATTAACAAAAACATATGAAAAAACAATAACATAGAAACAAAACTGCTAATCTTAAGAACTTTTATTTTTTCGGTTACAATATACGGCTGTGAAAGATAGACCCAAATTAAAACAGCAGCAAAGAGGATAAATGCCTTTGAAATGACATGCTACAGAAAGATACTTAGAATATCATGGAAGGAAAAAAAGAGAGAAACTCTTTATGATATTATAAACACATAGATGATTCCAGATTGTTGGTTATTAAACACACAATATCAAAAAGAAAACTACACCTGTTTGGACATACAAAGAGACCAACTGTTTAGAAAGACAAATAATGGAGGGAAGAGTACCTGGATGGAGGAGAAAGGGCAGACCAAGAATATGATGGACTTAAAGAAAACATGAATACATCATTTGAAAATGCAAGCAGCATGACACAAGACAGAAGGGTTCAGGGGTTCATTGGGAAGACAATGTTCTGGAGAGAATACATCACATGACACACTATACAGATTGCTAGTGTTTACTGTTCTTGTGTTGTGTATGGACATGAGAACTGTAAGCTAAAGAATTAGCCCAGGAATAAATGGCAGCCATAAGGGTCTAAATATCAGTATCACATCTGCATTCATTTTTGTGCATGACACACAGTAATTTCCAGCGGCTGATTTTAAAAGGACAAAAAGATGATATACTTGTGCAATGGTTCTTCTTCTTCTTCAGTGTTCATTCTCAAACTCCCAATGGATCTGTCTTGCAGCAGGACAATGGCCCTACTAGATTTTTAGCAGGATATAGTCCAGAGAATGGAAATGCATTGTGTCGCCATTTTATTTGCGGCAATGGCCCGACACATCCATCTTCAGTGGAGTGCAATGGTTCTGCTGCAATATCTGCAAGTTACACCACACACTTCTGTAGCACAGCATTTTGGGGGGCATTTAATATATCAGGGTATATGATTAGAAAGTTAAATCCACCCCCAAATCACTGACAATATGCATAGAAGGTCACAATGTTAATATTTTTTGCTGTTATTCAAGATCCAGCAACAGATGAATTTATAGATAAATAAACAACATTACCCATGTTGTTCTCAAAATTATATACATTTCTTGCACACAATGTAACAGGTTGTTTCAGAGCCCAGACTAGACACCATAGCCATCTGAGGGCTCATAAATACCAGCAGGTTGTTTCAGAGCCCAGATTAGACACTGTAGTCATCGGAGGGCTCACAAATACCAACAAGTACCACCTGTTGACATTGGCTTGCGTTTTTAATTATTTCTGCAGCAATGCTTAGGTCCTGTAAGTGTTGCTATTCTTTGCTCACCTTTCCGGCCCCAGTAAAAGATAGGTGATGGTGGTTCTGATAGTGAGATTTTGATAATGCTCCCACGGAACCAGGAAAAGTGTTGACGTTATTTCTTTTGTTATATCTGTTATAACGCAAGTTACAAAGTGGTACAAGTTACTACAACAAATAGCTATTGATGTCTGGAGATCTTGTAATGCATCTGCACTATATATTCAAAATAAATGTTTAAAAAGTACTGGGGAAAGTATGTCGTCTTGATGCACTTCTATATCCGGCTTGAAAAAAAAAATCACCCATATCATTATTTATGAAAACAGCGGTGCTTGTACCTCTTTACAGAGCTTCAATAACTTCTATGGTGTTTGTGTTGAAGTTACATTATCTCAGCATCTGCCATAGACCTTGGTGCCACACACAATCACGGGCCTTCACTATGTCATTGCCTGCCTAAAAATTATGCGCTTTCTTTTACCCAGAATTGTTGTTGTAATCTGGACCCACAGTGACACGGATCTCAACCTGGACATATAGTAGCATTAATCTCAACCTAGACATACAGTAGCATGGATCTCAACCTAAACATACCTTGTGGATACTGAGAATTATACTGAGGATAATGTCCTGGTGTTTGGCTACCACTCATTTTCCCTGATGGAGGCATGAACCCCATGCTGTTTGGAGGGGGCATCATTTGTTGGTTGTAACCTAGAACATGGCGAAACTACTCATTATTATACTGATTACAGCAGGAAAGCACAGTATTATACTGGCAATATTAAAAACTAATTATTATATTGACCAGAGCAGGAACATTAGAGCAAGATGTTGGCAGATATAAGTGGGAAACATCATGAGATGAACAGGTTACAATCTTGTAGAGCGCACTACCAAAGCAAGAAGCAGGGGATGTTGGAGGTATGTTGCTGAGACAGCACTTGATGATAAGAGCTGGAATAATTCATTATTATATTGACTACAGCAGAAGTAATTATAGACTAACTACAGCAGAAAAACACAGTAGTCTGCCTATCGCATAACTAATTATAGACTAACTACAGCAGAAAAAACTCATAATATTAATATCAAAAAATTCCATAACAATCATCATTTTTCAGATAAAATCATTTTATTGCAATTCAAATTATGTTTTGACTGCAGGATATCTAACAATAATAATAGCAGAACTTACTACAAATTGTACCACAAATAAATATTGCACAGAATACAGACCAATCTGTTTGATGAGACTAATAACAATACTACTGGAGATAATACATGAAAGGATTAAAAACATGTTTTTAACATAGACATTGATCTAGGTAACAGAAGTTTAGTTGTAAGAAAAACAAAAGAACCAAAGAAAAACAAAGGAACCAGAGAAGCTATACTTAATATCAGACTACTAGTGAATAAATACATAGAAGTCCTAAAAAGTATTTATATTTGCTTCATAGATAACTGCAATGTCTATGAAAGAGTCCAACAAGAAAAATTAATTGAATGCCTCCAAGAAAGTCTTATATGGAAGAGACATCAGATTGATTAGAAATATATATAAGGAACAAACCACATCAATGAAGTGTGAAGACAACACACATATAGAAATAAAGAGGAATTCGGCAATGATTTGATCACAAGATCTATTTAATGTCTACACTGAGAAAAATTTTTAAAGATATAGAAGGAATGTCAAGGCTCTATAGGAAAATATCAATAGGAAAATAACAATCTACAATATGCAGATGATAGTCCTATTAGCAGAAAGCAAACAAGGGCTAAAAAAAACTACTCTGTGGTGACATGGTTCTAGGTGTAAATCTCGCAACAGGCAATTATGCATCCGGACCATTCAGAAAACAATAACAAACTACTGAGCGTATTTATATTGCCTGGAAAATCACTACAGCCAAAAAATGCTGCGTTGATGGCTACATCCTGAATAGAACACGCTACCAATAGACAAATCAATCAGAGATTATAGACGTCATTATAAACATCCAGAAAACAACAATCCATGAAATTCAGCAAAATCAAAGAGGAACAAACACTAAACATAAAAATACATTAAGTGATACAGCAACAGGTAGACTAGTACCTGTATCTAGGACACATCATCACAAATAATGGTTTATGTTAAACAAACATTAAAAGGGGAACAAGAATGGCCAAAAGCACTTTCAAAGATACGAGGAAACTATTAAAATCATAACATATCACAAACTAAAAATGAAAATTATAAAATGTGATATCTATTCTCTGTTAATGTATGACTCAGAAACATGGATAATGAAAACAAATATCCATAATACAGAAATGATGCCTTGACATGTGCATATACAGAAGAATATGGAGAAATTCATGGAAAGGGAATAAACTGAACAAAGAGGTTCTGATAACACTCCGTATGAAAAAAGAACTATCAAAGAAAATACAAATCAAACATAATTATTTTGGACATATTAAAAGACATTTGAAGACCCTGCTGGATTTCCCATGAACACTAACTTGACACCAATAAGGATGTGCTTTGAAATATGTTCCCATATAAGTGCCTACCTGGGGCAGCCATGGGAGACTGTGTCAACCGACTCTGTCCCTCAGTCTGACCAGATGGGGGACGACCAGGCATAGGACTGCCAGTTTGGGCACCTGGAACAAATGTAAATACTGGATAGAATAATCTTATAGTATGCAGAGTAGTTTTCTTTATTTTTACAACAAACCAATTCTACTTAAATATCTTTGTCATTTTGTTTACAATTTTAACAGTTGTTTCCCTTTAAAAGAAGTTTTTCGATCAATCTTTGTAAACTTTTAAGACAATATATGATTTGTATGATATTCTGCATGCACTTGACCAGGACATGTCATTCAATATTTATGGTTGTGCTAAGTCTATGTTTCTTGACAAAGTTGAAGGAAGTGGCTGCAAGTTCAGATAGGCATTATTCAATATTTTTGTTTGTGTTGTGTCTGTTTCTTAACAAAGGAAGCATTGGCAATGAATTAGAAGTTGTCCCTGTTTATGTTATTTTTTTTAGTATTTATTTTTTAATTACATTTCCCGGAGACATATCACTACTTCTATTTGACCGTAGTGCTGTTCATTTTAGTGTTCCTCGCCTTCTTGTCTGATATTCTCTGGCTTCTGAGTTGTTAGATATTTGAGAATGCCTAGGATAAAGGGACGCTACTTACAGTACAAGAGAAGTGTGAATAATTCTGCCAGTGTGTTGTTGCTTCCCTTGGATTGAAACTTGCAGAAGAAATTTTGTGAAGATTTTTTTGTGAAGAAATTTTGAAGAACCTACATATTATGGCGATGCACATTATTTTAACCACAGACGTTATTCCCATTTGGTTATATCAGAGCTTTCACCATAAAAAAAATAATGGAAAATGTATTTATTCTGCGTTCCTGTTTTTAAATTATTTTTTGTGTCTGTTTAACTGTGTACTTCTTTTATTAAAAATTAACTGTTTTTGTGATCTATGCTATTTGATATTTTATTAATATTAAATATAACATTTATTTTGTATGTGTTCATTAGTGATGTTCCTTTCACTTATTTTGCTTTAGTTAATCAGTTAATTTTTCTTATATTCACATTACTGTAATTAATTATATTCGATCCTTTCATTTGTTTTGGTTAATTTGTTTTCTTCCTTTTATGTGTCTTGCATGTTGCCTACATTTGTATTGTTTTAAATAATTAGTAAAGTGTCCTTGGAGATCTCTGTAGCAGGCAGCATAGTGGTTACATTGTTCACCTTGTACTCAAGAGGTCAGGGGTTCGAACCAAGACATTTTGCCTACATGGTGGGTTTTTTCCAGAGATTCTAGTTTATTATCGTTTGAAGTGAGTTACGTGCTATGGGCAGTACTCTCAATCATGCAGCATCCCTGCTTCACTGAGAAGGACACAGTACACATGGGGAAACCAGAGTACAGTTAAATCAATCTTCTATGCCTTTCAAGTGATGTTCCTTACATTCACTGTTTTAATTAGTTATGTTCCTTACATTCACTGAGTTAATTATAGATGTTCCTTAAATTTGTTTTTGTTCAAGTTAATTAGTGATGTTCCTTGCAATTGTTTTGCTTTGAGTTAGTGATGTTTTCTACAATCACATTTAGTTTATTAGTGATGTTCCTTACATTCACCGTTATTAGTGATGTCTCTTACATTCATTTTCATTAGTGATGTTCCTTACATTCACTTTAAGTTCATTAGTGATGTTCCTTATGTTCAGTTTCATTAGTGACATACCTTACTTTTATTGCGTATTTACTATTGTTGTTTCTGATTCTTCTTCTTCTTTCGTTCACTTGAAACATGTCTATATCTGTAATTCTGTCTCCTTAATAAAACTCACTGTCTTTTGTAGTTCATACAGTGTCCCATAGAGCTATGATTCCAGTGTTGTTTCCTCTGGCCAATATGTCTGCCTCATCATTTCATGCTCAGAACACTCTTGAAGTATATGTTTGGCACTCTGTGCTGCCTGTCCACATGTACACATGGCCGTGTTGCCAATCTTGAACTTTGTATATATGTGACTGCGGAGTCGGTTGTGTCCTGTTCTGAGACGTAGAATTATAACTTGTTCTGATCTGTTCATAATGTGATAGTCATCTTGTGTTGGTGTTTGTGGCTTTCTTATTGACTTGATCATTTGTTTTTACTGATGGTAGGTGATTGGTATATCTGGTTGGTCTTCGGCAGGACCTTCCTTAGCCAGTTGGTCTGCTTTTTCATTTCCTGGTATTCCACAGTGAGAGGGTATCCACTGCATGGTTGATTACCCTATACTGGTAAGACAATTCGCTAAGTTGTTTTTTCAAGTCTGTTAGTTTTCCAGACTGGAGAGCTTGAAGCACTGACCTTGCTTCTGTCAGGAATACCACAGGCTGTAGGCCAGAGTTGGAGTTCAGCATTTTTTTTAGCTGCCACACTAATTGCCTGGATTTCTGCATCATAATTATTGCAGACTTTTCCTGTCGGTGTTCTGATTGTATCTCTAGGCTTGTGTGGATATTCTATATATACACCTGCACCTCCATTCCTCACAGCATTCTGTGCTGACCCATCTGTGTATATACTCTGACCCATTATCTTGTGGATATTCCTCATCCAGGAAACTGAGGGTGAACGTCCTTCGCTGGATAGTTCTGTTCGTCCTCGCTTAGTATTTCTTTCATGTGGGTCTGAATGTATATTGACATTCCATGCCTTTCACTCCACAGGGTTTGTTCTGGTGACTTGATTTCTCTTTGTTTTCTGGCTACAGACTAAAATGTATGTATCAGTCATAAAACAACTTATTTTGTTGCTAATTTATAGCACAGCTATGATATACACACCTTTCTTCTGCGATCAGTTTCCTATGCTCATAAGTCTATACAGGAAGGTGGGCCGCCTCCATGAATTCAGTCATCAGCAGGAGATCCTCACGGTTGCCCCTCAGCTTCACCCTCAGATCTGTATCTTGGGGCCATATTTTGGTTCTCACGACATCAAAGAGTGGGCATGTCTGCAGAATATGTTCTGGAGTCTGGGGACCCTTTTGACATGGGCATTGGTCAGTTTGGGCAGCTTTAATCTTGTGGAGATGTGCTTGTAGTCTGCAGTGTCCTGTGCGAAGTCTAAAAATTGTGGTTTGTTGTGACCTGTTTAGCTTTAGAATAGGGTCCTGTGGAAAGTTACTGCCTGCTCTCTGACTCCATGTATGTTTTATTTTCCTTTGATGAGGGTTTTTTCTTCAGTCAGTGATATTCTGTGCTGGAATTGTTTCTTTTTTGCACCTGCTTTTGCCAGTCTGTCAGCTCCTTCATTTCCTGCTATTCCACAGTGTGCAGGGATCCACTGCAGCACAACTTTATTGTTGGCAGATAGTTGATTTAGAAGTTCTACAGTTTTTTTTGTTAGGAGATCTTTAGGTTCCTTTTGGATGGTTTGGAGTACTGACATGCAGTCACACAAGAAGACTATGTTAGCTCCTTTGAGCCTACGTTCCTCTAGAGCCTTTGATGCTTCCAAGGTTGCTTGTAGCTCTGCCCTGTAATTTGTTGATAATTTGCCAGTAGCAATTGAGAGTTCTAGTTTTGGGCTGTTTGGTATGAGTATTAGTCTCCTAGCTCCTCCTTTCTTTACTGCACCCTCTGATCCATCTGTGAAGACATGAATCCACTGTGAGGTAGGGTATTGGGTGTCTAGGTGATCAAGTGTTTTTGCCTTAAGGGCAGTAGGTGTTTCCATAGTTTTGCTCTCAATGCCCGGTATTGTAAGTTTTGCAGTATATATGGGTGAAGTGTTTGTGATGTTGCAATATGCTTCTAGCTGTTCCCATTCATCCGGATTGTTGCTAGTTACTTCTTTATTGGGTTTCATAAGTTTTTTTGATAGGTGAATGAAGCTTGGTCTTTTCAGTCTGTTTTTTGTTAGTTCTTTTGTTTTTTCATGCATAGGGTGATGTTTCAGGTGTCTAAATGTTTCTGTCATTATTGTGATTTTCTCATCCCTGTGGTCTGTTAGGTTCTGTAATCCTGCTGTTGCTTCCATTGATGTTATAGGTGCGCTCCTTAGTCCTCCTGTTATGATTCGGAGACCTGCATTTTGAATTTTGTCCAGCTTTTGAAGATTGGTATTTGCTGCTGTTGCATATGTGGTCAATCCATATTCCAGAGTTGGACGAATGTGACCTACATAGACTTGTCTCATGGTTTTTATGTTGGCTCCCCAACTTGTCCCAGATAGTTTTTTCATTATTTGTAGTCTGCGTGTGGCTTTATTTTCTGTCTCTTCAGTGTGTGATCTCCAAGTAAGTCTTTTGTCAAATTTTAGCCCCAGGTAGACTGGGGTGTTTTCTTTTGGGAGTGGGGTATTGTCTAGAGTGAGAGTATAATTTTCAGGCTTTGTGGAGAGGGTGAATAGTGTAGTGACGGTCTTACTTTTGTTTATTTGAACACCCCAGGTTTTTGCCCACTCTTCAACTTTGTTTATTGCCTCCTGCATTCTAACTTTTGCAACTCCAATGTATTCTGATTGGGTCCAGATAGCAAGATCGTCTGCATGGAGAGCTCTATGTACATATGGTGTGAATAGTTTTGGCAGATCGTCTATAAAAACTATGAAGAGTGTAGGGGACAGAATTCCTCCCTGTGGGACACCTTCTGTTAGTTGACCATTTTACTTTTCTATCCCTGGAGTTTGACTCTTGCATGTCTGCCTCGTAGGAAGCTTTTTATCCACTGAAACATTTTGCCTCTGATTCCTTTCTGGGCAAGTTTTAGCAATAGCCCCTCGTTCCAGACTTTGTCAAAGGCCTTTGTGAGGTGTGAGGTCAAAGAAGGTGGCTAGGAGTTTTGATTTTTTTCTGGATAGCATCTTCTATTTCCTGGGCAAGGTATGTTGTTTGGTCCTCGGTGCATCTGTGTTTTCTGAAGCCTGATTGGCAGTCATCTAGAAGATTGTTTTCCTCCAGGTAGTTTAAGAGTCTGTTATTCGCCATTTTTTCCATGACGTTTCCTAAGCAACTAAGTAGACTGATAGGGAGATAACTTGTTTTGTTGGTTTTTGGTTTTCCTTTCTTGGCAATTGGAATTATTTCTGCCTCTTTCCATTCTTCTGGGAAGATCCCTTGCACCCATGATTCATTAAAAAGGTCTAGGATTCTGCTTCTACCCACAGGACCTAGGTGTTGGAGCATTTCATTTGTGATTCCATCGGGTCCAGGGGCTTTCTTCTTTTTTAGATTTTGAATTGCCATTTAAGTTCTGATTTGATACACACCTTTCAATCCCACACATCATTTCCCATGTGTGTTGTTCAATATATTGCAACTACTATGTTCGCGCTTTAAGTGTGTTCTCATAATGCTCACTCTTTTTTAAAATTTGCTTTCGTTAATCTGGCTTCACTAGGAATGTGTCCTTCGTTTGTTAATCTAATGGAATGTGCATTTTCCCACGCAGATCAGACAATGAGTGTCACTATTCAGCATTACTATAAATGGTAATCAGAAATATCACCAAAAAAGTGGATTTGAATATATTTCTTTTCTGACATACTGCACATTGATATCTAAGCATACTACAGATCAGGGGTCATCACCTCTTTTTTTCACCCCTGATCCCCTCCCAGATGTTGTCAGCTTTCACTTAGGCTAGTGCTATACTTTTTATTCGATTTTTTTCGCCCAGGTGTTGCCAGGGCCTGAATATGTGTACAGAACATAAACACTGTTTACCTCCCTTTAATGTCCTAAGAGGTGACTAAGGAGGTTTTGGGTGAAGCTGTCCCATCTAATATAGGGTCAAAATAACACAGAAGCCATGCTGAAGTCAGATGGGTCTGGCCAAAAGGTGCAAATAACACAGCAAAGCTGTAAAACATGACACATCACATTCCATTTTCCGGACTGCATCCTGCTAATCTGCAGGAGTTTCAGAAGAAGAACAAGATTTTGTTCAATAATTATCTCTTGCCCTTCCGCCACCTCCACAGGTGTTGATGGTTGGTTTCTGATTTCCAACTTTTTCTTAGTGACCCATGGCCTTTTTGAATAGCAGTCATAATATTGACCACATTTAGATCCAGTTCTATAGATCCCATCAGTCCATGTCTACATCAGGTTTACTCGCAAAGTAGATCCTGACTTTGGATATTCAAGCCTGCACTCAACCTCCTTAGTCGCCTCTTACAATATGTAGACATGTGGCATTGCTACTATTAGTTACTCTCATCTTGCCCCCCCCCCCCCCGTAACGCAATGTAGAAAAAGACGAAAGGAAAGCATCTTCAATTCTTTTTTTAAATTGTTGATATACTGCGCTTTTATAAAAACCAGGCAATCGTAGTGGCTGGATTACCAGAATCGCAACCTCCATTATTTTGTATGGTTGAAAACCTCTGATATAACCAAAGTGAACTGACCACTGCAGTTGAAAGAACCGTTCCTCGCCATAAGAGATGCATATTTATTTCACCTAAGCGTGCTCGATTTGACATGCAATGACCCTCGAACGTAAACACCATTTGGAGCTCCAAAGGACCCAAAAAAATATTCTAGGCCCCATATCACACAAGAAAATCTAAATCCAGCCCACCAACGAAAAAAAGGTTGCCAACCTATCGTTTTCAAAATCTCGTAAAGTTACAGATCAGATCTTAGTCCACGGGTTCCCAACATTTTTTGTAGTAGCGACCTTTTTTCTTAGAAACAAAGTTACCTAAATCAATGTAATTTTATCCAAGTCCTAATTCCTGAATAAATCGTTCAATTATCTTAGCTCATTCTGGAAAAGGTCATGAGCACATAGACCGCTGGATCAGTAACCATTCCAGCGCATCCGACTTTTTCCGTGCTTTTCATTGTCTATGAGACATCAAGTATACGCAAAGTAGCCAATGATAAATCGCAGCAGTCAAGAAACTCACTATATATATATATATATAATGACCTACTTGCTATTTGGAAATTAAAATTACTTCTAAAATTACTGAAGTCTTTTCCCGTGACTTTCATTAGTCTATGTTTATACATTATGTCGACAGCGAATGAAAATTACAGGGGAAAAAAATCAAATAAGTCATTTTAGAAATCTCTTTTCAAATAGCCATCAGGTCGTATAAAGTCAATGTCTTAATCTTGTGGGCTCGTCATCCTTCAAAAGTGACGCTATATGACGTTTCCTGTGATTTTAATTTGGTGCACTTCATGCATACTTTGTGTAGAAAGCCAATTAAAATTATGAGAAACGTGAAATAACTTTTGAAGGGTGATTCAAAACACCGCTTAATACGTAATATTGATCAATCATACTGACTGTTAGATATAGTTTAAAAGAATGTGTACATACTTCCTGTCTACACTGCCCTAACATTGACCTTTCTATTATTGTTTTCCACCCACACCGCCTATCGGGGAATACCCCGCCTATCTCTAAATAAACAAAATCTCTGAAAAGAGAGTGGACCCAGATTTTTATCATCACCCACTCCTTTCCCCAACCCCGCTCCCCGCCGGTTTTTTTCCCCCCGAATATCACGTGTGAAGCTTTAATACACAAGACTTCCGGAATCCTATCGAGGGTTCCCGTCGAATGGCTTCTACGACGAAACAAAGGGTTTCCCTTCAACCAGCTGATCCAGAACTAGGGATAACAATGTCATCTCATCACATAACTCCCTCCCTCCTACCATTTTTGTCGCAGAAACCTCTAAGGAAATTGTTAGATATTCTCGCGCCACTAACTAGCAGATGTAGAGCTAATGAGACTGTCAGTACACAACTGCAGAGAAAAGTTAACGGGTAGTATCTTTCTACGTCTCAATCAACCGAAACTACAATCAATGCAAAATATTTGTGATACAATCTCAAATGATGCTACAATCGATACACAATCTCATTAGGAGAAGAAAAGTAAAATTAAATCCACAACGAGGTCCGTTACGTCTTTGCAGACAATCTTCATACGTGAATATATGTGTAGGTCTATGTGTTGGCGGGCTCTAGAGGGAAGCAGAGAATAGCACCTGTAGCAGAGAATGTTACCTGTCACGTATGTCGTAAGAAGCGACTAAAGTTGCGCGTTTGAACTGGCTGTCCGATCCCATAATATATATGGTCAAAGTGGCCAAGTCATGCTGAACTCTAATATGTCTAGCCGAAAAGTGCATATATCGCAGCTAAGCTGTAAACTGTGACACAACACATTCCATTCTATGGACAACATCCTGCTGATCTGCAGGAAATTGAGAACGAAAGCAGAATATATTTAGTCTTCCCATGTTGTGCCAGTTTCCACAGATCCTGAGCGTGACCATTTGACGATATAAGGCATATTGGCTATTGGTAAACAATCTAAAATGACTAATTTTAATTTCCCGTAATTTCATTAGCTGCCAACATAGAGTATAAAAATCACGGAGTCACAAAAATCAAGTAAAATTAGTCATTTTATAAGTCTGTTTCCCAATGAGCCCGCAGGTCTTATATTGTGATAGATCATATCTCAGCATTAACGTTCAGGAAAATGAATATCCTGGTATTGTCTTTGTCCTGTTGCTGCCTCTTGAAGTCATCATCTCCTCGACGTTTCATTGATTGATGCTCTTTCAAATACAAACTCAAGTAATTATTATAAGGTAGACATATTGTTCCGTCACTAAGCAGAATCATGATAGTTAACATGATGTAATCCGGAGAAAGGAATGCGTTGGTTTACAGATCGGATGTGTCTTCCAGTCTACACATCTGACATCATCATGACTTTTTGGTCACTTTGACCTATATACAGTTAAATCCACCCCAACCCTGTCATCTCTTATTACATGCATAGAAGTAAACGCAGAGGAAATAGAAGGAAATGATGAGTAGCATAGTTAATAATGAGCTTGCTTGCTATCACAGGGTTCAAAGCCAAGTCGGAACAAAAACAAAAAAACCGGGTTATGATTTTACGCTTGACACGTCCACTCCTCCAGTCGAGTCAGCTGTAAATGAGTATCTGAAGCATGCGTATGGGGAGGTAAAGACAGCAAGGAAGGGAACTGGCCACCCCAACAAATAGTTGCTGCGGCTGAGTATATTAAGAGTTATCTTCATCCCCGACGGCAGGCTGCTGCCATGGGACACACCTTTACCTTTAGACGGTAATCAGTGACCAGTGTGTTGAAGATGCCCGAATGGGAGCAAAGATCACCTTCACTTCATGTCGTAAGAGGTGACAAATGAAATTTTGGGGTAAGGTTGACTGTTTCCCTTCAATATAGAGTCAGTCACCCAGAAGCCATCCTGATGTCTATCTATTCTCTGAAATATCCTAATACCAGTATGTCTGACGTCTCAAACAAAAAACGCAAATGTTGTAGTACAGCTGTAAACCATGACACGGCGCATTCTATTCTCTGGATTACACCCTGTTAATCTGTAGGAGTTTGATAACAAATGAAGAAGGTAATAGCTTTATTATTATTTGGCCCCCTTTCATTTGACCCTTGTAAAACAGGCACACAAGAGTAATAAAATATGGCACTACTCAACTACAAAACCTACCTTGAATGAAAACTGGTGTGTTTGATCTTGAACCGACAAAACCAACAGGTGATGGGGTTGTCCGCGAAATGCCAGTGGCACTTCTATAATTATCTTCGTTTGAATCCTCAGAATTCAAGTTCTCCTGAAACAGCCAAATATGTAAAACATTGACAAACTAAACAGACAAAATATATTAGAATATAATACATACAGTGCAGAGAAGGGAGTTCAACAAGGCATCCACCAGAGCCGTCAGCGTGTAAACCCTTCAACATCTGCGGGAGGGAGTAATGAACTATGGGAACAGAGTGAAATGACATTGGTTCATATCCATAGCAGGGTCTGGGATCTTTGAAGGATATGTGAAATGCACAACGTAGATGCCAGTAATAGTGCAGAGTGAATACCTATATTCTCATGTGTACAATATATTATATATATATTAAAAAGATAGTACATAGAAGAGTTCAATAACCACAGATAGACGCATCAGCACTAAAACAACCAGACATACAACAAAAATACCTGTAGATGTAAGGAATAGATATGAACATCTAATGATAGAGTGCATGGAACAACTCCGAAGGGAAAATCCAGGAGAGAAAGTAAACAATAAATTGGACAGCCTAAGGAAAAGTATTCAAACATCAAATGAAAATTTACCAATAAAAAAGCAGAGAACAGAGATGATAGATGAAATATTAGAGAAAATGTCAGAAAAGAAAGCTAAAAAATACCCCAAAATACTCAATTATAGACAAGGAAATACGTAACGTGTAGAACAGCGAAAAAACAATGGATAGAAACAAAAAATGCAGTGAAAGATGAGATGCCCATACAACAGAAGACAAAATTAATTCATAAGGAGATAATGCTGATCACAAATAAGAAAAACCCTATAAATGGTGGTGGCTGCAATAAAGATAATAATGGAAAAAATAATATTTGATATAACAGAAGTACTTACAAGATGGGCAGATTATGTGACAGAACTGTTTGACGACCAACGGAACAAAAAAACCAACAATACACAACAACGATGGACCAGCAATACTGAAAGCAGAAGTACAAAATGCAATAAAATCAATAAAGTGTGGAAAGGCTGCAGGCTCCAATATGAAACAGGTCACGTACCTAAAGATCTAGCATCATCAATATTCATACCACTACTTAAGAAGCTCAGGGCTGTGAACTGTACAGAATATAGAACAATAAGTCTAACGAGTCATTTAACTAAAATACTCCTCAAGATAATACATGAAAGAATTAAGAACAAGAAAGACACGGAGGTCGGTGAAGAACAATTCGGTTTTAGGAAAAACAAAGGAACCAGAGAAGCTATACTGAGTATCCGACTAGCGATAGATAAATATATAGAAGTCCAAAAAAGTATCTATATTTGCTTCATAGCAAGGCCTTTGACAGAGTCCAACAAGAAAAATTAATCAAATATCTTCAAGAAATAGGCATAGATGGAAAAGACATCAGATTGATTAGAAATATATATTGGGAACAAACTGCATCAATAAGGTGTGAAAGCAGCTACTCGCCATACATATAAATAAGAAGAGGGGTAAGACAAGGATGCATTATATCACCAAGCCTATTTAATATCTACACAGAGAATATCTTTAAAAATATAGAAGGAATGTCAGGACTCAAGATCAATGGGAAATCTCTGCCTACCTCTTGCTCACCTCCCTTCGACTTTACCCTCAAGTAAGGTCTTCAATAAGGTCTTTTAATGTGTTCAAAATATTTAATTTGCTTGATTTGTATTTCTCTTAGTAATCCTTTCTAATTCATGGTTGTGCAAGAGATGTTTATGATGACCAATCGTGGATATAAACTTGCTTGTTCATTGGCAAACAACCTAAAATGACTCATTTGACTATACCCATGATTTTCATTTGTCACTGTGTTGTTTTTTGTGTGTCTACAGCAAATGAAAATAAGGTTCGTGGATAGTAGGTCTACTGAGTCACTTTTGAAGGCTGTTTCACATGTCTTATATTGTTGATTGGTCATGGTTTATTGATGCATGTTGATTTTCGAAGGGAGTCATTCCAACGCAGCAGCAGCAGTATTCCAGAAGATCACGTCCTACCTGGAGTGTGGAATATACTTCTGGGCAAACTAATTGAGCGTTCTTCTGTCACAAATGTTAATCCTATCGACAGTGATAGAACATCTAGCATTCTCCACCACCTAGGAGTTTACCATTATCATTTCCCAAATTCCCTTTATGCCTTGCAGCATCAAATGTAGCAAGTTTTTCATTGACTCATTTCTGTAATCCATTGTTTGCAAGGTCTCCCCCTGGCTTTGTATCCATCATGTCTGTATAGTAATGCTTTTTGGGGGGACACTGTCTGGTGGTAGTCTGGAAGCACGCGAAAACAACATCTGTTTTATGATGTAATCCAGAATTGGCAGTGTGTTTGCTAGTCTTCTGATGTTTTCATTTCTGTCTCTTATTGTTACTATGATTTGACGTAGACAAGTCATTTCTGTTGAAACAAGTTTTCTTTTGGATTCTGCTGTTAGTATCCACGTTTGACAATGGTAGCATAGTGATCGTTTTATATAGTGCAGTTTTATAGGTGTTCATCCTCACATATTTGTTTTTGAAAATAGGAGACATCTGCCCCAAGATCTTGTAGGCTATGTTGCATCTATGTAAGATTTCTTTGGTGTTTTTCGATGATATGATGCTTCCAAAATAAGTGAATTCTTTCACCTGTTTAAGTTGTTGATAACCGATTAGAATAGTGATGTTTCTTTCTGTTTTTGCGATTGACATTACCTCAGTTTTATCTGTGTTTATCTTCATGTTAACGTCCACATGACATGTGGAGTCTATTTATATGTTGTTGTAGTTGTTCTTTTGTTATTGATATTATTCTTTGACCTTCCGCAAAAAAAATTCGCTCAGGATGTTGTTTAAATTGTCTTAATCAGTGTAGGCAATTTTACATATCCAATCGATATATGTGATGAATAGCATGAGAGATATAATACATCCTTGTCGCACTCCAGAGTGTATGTGGAATTTATCTGAAAGCCTAACACTTGTTCTAACTGCACATTGACTGCCTGTGTAACTACTTCTACACAAGTTGATTAGATGTTGTGGAACCCCATATTTTGATAGTATGTTCCAAAGTTGTTGTCTCTCTACTCTGTCGAAAGCTTTTTCTTGATCGACAAACGCGATATAAAATTATGTGCAGTTTTCATGTGTTTTTTCTGCCAGATGCATGAGTGTAAAAATGGCATCTGTACAGCTTTTGTTCCTAAAATAATCGCATTTGAGTGTTGCTAAGCTGTGGTTCTATTAATTTTCCTAACCTTATTTCTAGAATTCTGTTCAAAATATTTCCAGTGTTGCTTAGACAGCAAAGTACCTCTGTACTTTGTACAATCTCTTTTGCTGCCTTTCTTCTTCCAGATAGGTATTATTACAGCGTTTGTCCAGTCATCTGGTATTTCTTGTGTGTTCCATATTATATTAAACAAGCTATATAACCATTTTATCCCTATATCATCCGCTGCTTCTTCTTCTGCGTTCAGCGTCTGTGGTCATGCTATACCGTCAGGCCTGTCGTCAAGACGAAGTCCACTGTCTTCTCCAGGTCAGAGCGGATGCCCCATAGCTTTTGCCTCTTTGATTAATTGGACGCATGTTATCGGGTCCTGTCACCTAGGAGGTTGCCACAAAAGGACAAATGTGCAATGTACGATGGCCTGCATCTCTTCAGCATACATTCGACAGACAACAAAAAAATCGAGACATGACATTTAGTGACAATGATATTTTTTTCCCACATGTGGCAGGTTCTTAGTCTATCCCCCTTCCAATTTTCCTTAGTCGTTTCCTACGACATGGAAAGAGGACAACCAACAACCCTATTCTTTGCAACCCAAACTAGAAACTCGTGTCATGGTTGCCACGTAAGCGGTGATAAATCATAAGAACTTCTCTTCTTCGTCTGCGTTCGTTCTCAAACTCCTGCAGATTAGCAGGATGTAGTCCGGAGAACGAAATGAGTTGTCATGGTTTACAGTATTGCTGCGATATTTGCGCCTTTCTGCCTGATACATCCGACTTCAGCATGGCTTTGGGTCACTGACCCTATATGGGATGGGACAGCTAACTCCATCCCATAACCTCCTTAGTGACCTCTTACAACATGCATGTAAGGCAAACAGTGTTGCTATTCTTTGCTCCATTTCGGGCCCCGGCAACAAGGACTTAATATAACTTAATATCCGTTTTGTGGATGAAAGAGCAGTACACACCACTAAACAAATTGAAACTGGTAAGAATAAAAATTATTGTCAAGATCTGTGTAAGAACCTGCACGCTGGCACTGTCCAGTTGACGAGAGAGGCCGAGCACATATGGGAGCTAAGCAGATCGGTTTAGTCTTTCAAATAATTAGTTCACACATTAATAGGTGGGCGGACAAACGCACGGTCGGACAGAGAAATAAATATGCACACAAACAGGGCCGTGTTGTGTTATGCTGTAGAGAGGCGGCCGCATCAGAATACATTGCCTGGGGCGGCATTTCAAGAATAACCATTTATGAGGGGCGGCATTTTGAAGACTTGTATCATACTGAACAAATTTACCGCCCGGTCCTGCACAAAAATATAAATACACATGGATGCATGAACAGACAGAAAAACTAGCAAGCAGGTAGGCAAATCGAAACAGAAGATAAACAAACAGATGGATCATAAGACTTAAATGAGCCCAATGAAGTGTGCCTGGTCAGATATACCGAGACCGTCGGAAGAGTACAGGTTCTGCAGTACTGTGCCGACGGTCATTGATATGCCACTAGAAAACACATGAAGAGAAAAGGAACAATAAGCCATTGCGTTAGTAATGAACA
Organism: Meghimatium bilineatum; assembly: GCA_034231615.1. Classification (NCBI taxonomy): domain Eukaryota; kingdom Metazoa; phylum Mollusca; class Gastropoda; order Stylommatophora; family Philomycidae; genus Meghimatium; species Meghimatium bilineatum. Next base: position 23,534,901 of record CM067319.1, read on the forward strand.
AGCAACAATCATGAATAACAAATGCACAATTCTAAAACAAAATTATTGCTACATACGAGATGAAGCAACAAAGAAGTCAGGTGAAGGTCGGCTAGTCTGCTACTGTATCAATTAAACTGATACAAATGAAGAACATAGGGCTGGTCTGCAACAAAATAAACTTTCCTTAGAACCTGCATATTCCCAGTTGCAATATATGGATATGAATCTTGGACAATCACCAATAAAGACAGAAAAAAACCTGCAGCATTTGAAACACAATAGTGCAGAAGAATCCTCAGAATACCACCGTGGATCAAAGAGATTACCAATAGTGACATTCTGAGAGAATTCAAGTAAAAACAAGAACTGGCTCAACAAGGATCTCTCTAGAACATTATTTTGGCAATATCAAACGTCATGACAATATCATAATGGAGGTGATCATGCCAGGGGAACGGGAAAAATTAAGACGTAATACAGCACAAATCAATTGAACATGACACAACACAGATCACTTGAACATGACATACAGCACAGATCGCATGAACATGACATACAGCACAGATCGCATGAACATGACATACAGCACAGATCGCATGAACATGACATACAGCACAGATCGCATGAATATGACATGACATACAGCACAGATCGCATGAATATGACATGACATACAGCACAGATCGCATGAACATGACATACAGCACAGATCGCATGAATATGACATACAGCACAGATCGCATGAACATGACATACAGCACAGATCGCATGAATATGACATACAGCACAGATCGCATGAACATGACATACAGCACAGATCGCATGAACATGACATACAGCACAGATCGCATGAATATGACATACAGCACAGATCGCATGAATATGACATACAGCACAGATCGCATGAACATGACATACAGCACAGATCGCATGAATATGACATACAGCACAGATCGCATGAACATGACATACAGCACAGATCGCATGAATATGACATACAGCACAGATCGCATGAATATGACATGACATACAGCACAGATCGCATGAACATGACATACAGCACAGATCGCATGAATATGACATACAGCACAGATCGCATGAATATGACATGACATACAGCACAGATCGCATGAACATGACATACAGCACAGATCGCATGAATATGACATGACATACAGCACAGATCGCATGAATATGACATGACATACAGCACAGATCGCATGAATATGACATGACATACAGCACAGATCGCATGAATATGACATGACATGCAGCACAGATCGCATGAATATGACATGACATACAGCACAGATCGCATGAACATGACATACAGCACAGATCGCATGAATATGACATGACATACAGCACAGATCGCATGAATATGACATGACATACAGCACAGATCGCATGAATATGACATACAGCACAGATCGCATGAACATGACATGACATACAGCACAGATCGCATGAATATGACATGACATACAGCACAGATCGCATGAATATGACATGACATACAGCACAGATCGCATGAATATGACATGACATACAGCACAGATCGCATGAACATGACATACAGCACAGATCGCATGAATATGACATGACATACAGCACAGATCGCATGAACATGACATACAGCACAGATCGCATGAATATGACATGACATACAGCACAGATCGCATGAACATGACATACAGCACAGATCGCATGAACATGACATACAGCACAGATCGCATGAACATGACATACAGCACAGATCGCATGAATATGACATACAGCACAGATCGCATGAATATGACATACAGCACAGATCGCATGAACATGACATACAGCACAGATCGCATGAACATGACATACAGCACAGATCGCATGAACATGACATACAGCACAGATCGCATGAACATGACATGACATACAGCACAGATCGCATGAACATGACATACAGCACAGATCGCATGAATATGACATACAGCACAGATCGCATGAACATGACATACAGCACAGATCACATGAACATGACATACAGCACAGATCACTTGAACATGACATACAGCACAGATCGCATGAATATGACATACAGCACAGATCGCATGAATATGACATACAGCACAGATCGCATGAACATGACATACAGCACAGATCGCATGAACATGACATACAGCACAGATCGCATGAACATGACATACAGCACAGATCGCATGAACATGACATGACATACAGCACAGATCGCATGAACATGACATACAGCACAGATCGCATGAATATGACATACAGCACAGATCGCATGAACATGACATACAGCACAGATCACATGAACATGACATACAGCACAGATCGCATGAATATGACATACAGCACAGATCGCATGAACATGACATACAGCACAGATCGCATGAATATGACATGACATACAGCACAGATCGCATGAACACAACAGAATGTGGTATTAACCCATAGAAAACGTGAAAATTGGCTCAAGATCGGCAGAAGTTTTTAAAAGGTTATAACTGATACATCCTGTCCAGGACAGGCACATGATGATGATGTATGAGAAATGACTAAGAGTTATAGGATAATTCCTCGTAAACACACGATGATGATTGATGATGTCGAAGAGATTAATATTTCTAGAAAAATACTTGCCCACCCCCAACCATGCGTGTGTGTGAGCCGGGGACAGACAATAAAGTAAGGATCAGTAACACTATGAGCAGCCGCTAGAGACTATTTAGGAGAGGGATATGGGGTGGATGGCGCACACACACACACCAAACTGACCAAAAAGCCATGCTGAAATCGGATGTGTGATGAACGACGAAACATTACAGTCCAACTGTAAACCATTACAGCAAATTCCGTTCATGTAACTGCATCCTGCTAAGAAGTTGAGTATCAACAAAGACATTCTAAGAGTAACAAAGGTGCCAAGAAATCTTGTACTCGGGTCTATCAATATGTAATCAGTCCCGTGCAAGAGGGTAAAACTCCGTAGCTCCAGGAATACTCCGTAAAAACATGTGAAAACTATAATGAAAAGATTGACGTGTGACAGTTGGGCTTTGACCAACACAGCAGAGAAATACACTTAATCAAAGAGAAGCGGTCTGCAAACAAGATGAAATCAAATATTTGACGCCAAGTACCTATAAGGCCATAGTAATTGAGAAGGCTCAGGTTACAACACACGGTTTCCTCACTCAGGTAGGTGCCCTGGTATCCATTTACTGTTGATTTGGGTGGAAGTGGAGGGGGGGGGGGGTTATTTTGCAAACGAGTGATACGTAAACTAAAGACCAGGATCATTTAAGATGATTATCAACCGCATGGCCGCAGCAACATGTCTACCGGACCGCAAGAGCTTCTTGAATTGTAGAATTATTTATATAGACAGTTGACACTGGGTCTTATACAGGCCAGTATTTACCGGGCACTGGTCTTTTTTTTTTTTAATAAGAAGGGTTCATGGCTTATAAAAAAGTATTCGTCAGGCACTGGTCCTACAACTATTTTACCGGGCCGCGGTCGAAGAAAGGCTGAGGAGCACTGACCTAGTTGGCAAGAGAGAGTTGACATGGACACAACCGGGACTCTGTAAGTACTTAAGTGTGTGTGTGTGTATATATATATCATATCCTATTCAGGACGTAGCTATCATCCCAGCATTTCTTGGCTGTGGTAATTTTCTATGCAATATAAATACGTTCAGTAGTTTGCCATGTTTTCTGAACGGTCCGGATGCACAACTGCCTGTTGCAGGGATTGAACTCAGTACCTTGACCATCACAGTCGAATCTGTACCATTTCACCACAGAGCAGGACATTATACATATATAATGATATATAATTTTATATATATATATATATATATATATATATATCTATGACAATTGTAATCTAGCTAATAAATTTCATAACAGCTTGGCTACGATATCTGCACCTTCCAGAAAGACACATCTGGCATTAACATTACATTTATTTGGTACTCTACGGGAGAAGCAGATCCCACATACTGAAACCTCCTTAAGCTCCGCTTGGGACATACATGATAAGCTAGGCCCTATTATTCTTTGCTCTTCTCACTGACAATGACAACACAAGAACAATTTCATTCAATGCTATTCAATTAAAGAAACACTAGGCACTTCTTGATTCAATGACACATGATTAAAGAAGCAATAGGCACTCCTTGATTCAATGACACATGATTAAAGAAGCAATAGGCACTCCTTGATTTAATGACACATGATTAAAGAAACACTAGGCACGTCTTGATTCAATGACACATGATTAAAGAAGCAATAGGCACTCCTTGATTTAATGACACATGATTAAAGAAGCAATATATATTCCTTGATTCAATGACACATGATAACACTGCAGATATAGACATTATTAGCGAACGAAAGAAGAAAAAAGAAGAAATGACACATGATTAAAGAAACACTAGGAACTCCTTGATTCAATGATACATGATTAAAGAAACACTAGGAACTCCTTGATTCAATGATACATGATTAAAGAAACACTAGGAACTCCTTGATTCAATGATACATGATTAAAGAAACACTAGGAACTCCTTGATTCAATGATACATGATTAAAGAAACACTAGGCACTCCATGACAAAAATTATCACTTTGTTCAAACACCATGTTTTATCTTCCTACTTTGTCCTTTTATGACATCCATTTTTTGTCAATGCACGTTGCAAATCCACAGATATAAGAGGGTGCTTGCTCGTGACCCTCTGGAATTGAATTAAGACTTACTGGCTCAAACCTTCTTAATGATTCCTTTGAGTATTCCCTTAATGTTAATTGGTCACTATAATTATACTTTGTATGACAGCCTATTGAAAATCGAGGGAATAGTCAAATGAGTCATTTTAGAAGGCATGTTAAGGTTTAAGCCAATAGGTCTTATTTTCCAGAGGGTCACGTTCAAACCCGTAGAACATAACATTAGTACTAAAAATAACTGCATAGTGTAATCCCCCCCCCCTTAATTGTCTGTGAATAATACTAGGTTTTTTTGGATGTTGCATCATTTTTGTATTTGGTGGTGATGTATGAGTATTTCTGATATTGCTTTCGTGTCTTTATCATATTTGCTACAGAACTCTCCACAAGGAGCACATCTCTATTGATGTTTGTCAGGGAGGATCTATGAGAAAGCCATATCCTGAATAGATGGTGGCTTTGTAGGCTGTGTATGCTTGGATCCAATCCTTGGAGTAAGAGTTGATAGTTTCTAGTGCAATTGACTTTTTGGTGTTTTGCATTGGTTACTGACTTGTCAATTAGGGTAGCGTTTATTTTGAGGCAGTATGAAGGATACATTTGGTGGGATATTTGATACTCTTCAGGTTGCTATCTTAAGGAAAGGGATGTTTCTTGGTGGGATATTTCATACTCTTCAGGTTGCTATCTTAAGGAAAGGGATGTTTCTTGGTGGGATATTTGATACTCTTCAGGTTGCTATCTTAAGGAAAGGGATGTTTCTTGGTGGGATATTTCATACTCTTCAGGTTGCTATCTTAAGGAAAGGGATGTTTCTTGGTGGGATATTTCATACTCTTCAGGTTGCTATCTTAAGGAAAGGGATGTTTCTTGGTGGGATATTTGATACTCTTCAGGTTGCTATCTTAAGGAAAGGGATGTTTCTTGTTTAGTTCTTCTGCTAGTTGTAATGGGAATTTTTATATTAGTCTTATTTTGTATGTCCATTTGTTGACTACTTTGTTAGGTTAATTTTGTCTTGTCGTCTGAATATGTCCGCAGCTTCTATCTAATGTCTAGTGGTTCTATGTTTGCATCTATTTCAAAGACCATTGTTGGTGTTGATCTCATGCCACCACAAATGGAGTGCAGCCTGGCTTTGTACTCTGTCCTACTGTGTGCAAGAGAATTTTGATGATGTGGCCTGCAAGGGGAGATTAATAGTCTAATGTGGGTCTGAGGTATGGCATGTCTAGTGTTGTCTTGTCGACTCCCCAGGGTGTACTTGCAAGTCACTTTAGTGAGTTCAACCTCCCAGACTCTTTTTCTGTGATATTGTGAATACAGTTGCTGAAGGTTAGTCTACTGTCCAGCATACTGTGATAGAAAGAGGATATTCCAGTACATCTTCATGGGTGCTCAGATCCTTTCTGTTAACACAGCCATATCAGCTTACAACAGTAGCTGTAAGCTTGCCTTCTAACTCAGTACCTGAGTTAGAACTCAGAACAAATGTTGAATTCCTTGGAATCACCAGTTACTCGCTGTGAGTACCAGAGTTACTGTAATGAATGTACCAGTGTTACGGTTATGTGAGTACCAGAGTTACTGTAATGAATGTACCAGTGTTACGGTTATGTGAGTATCAGTGTTACGGTTATGTGAGTACCAGAGTTACTGTAATGAATGTACCAGTGTTACGGTTATGTGAGTACCAGAGTTACTGTAATGAATGTACCAGTGTTACGGTTATGTGAGTACCAGAGTTACTGTAATGAATGTACCAGTGTTACGGTTATGTGAGTACCAGAGTTACTGTAATGAATGTACCAGTGTAACGGTTATGTGAGTACCAGAGTTACTGTAATGAATGTACCAGTGTTACGGTTATGTGAGTACCAGAGTTACTGTAATGAATGTACCAGTGTTACGGTTATGTGAGTACCAGAGTTACTGTAATGAATGTACCAGTGTTACGGTTATGTGAGTACCAGAGTTACTGTAATGAATGTACCAGTTGTTACGGTTATGTGAGTACCAGAGTTACTGTAATGAATGTACCAGTGTTACGGTTATGTGAGTACCAGTGTTACGGTTATGTGAGTACCAGAGTTACTGTAATGAATGTACCAGTTGTTACGGTTATGTGAGTACCAGAGTTACTGTAATGAATGTACCAGTGTTACGGTTATGTGAGTACCAGAGTTACTGTAATGAATGTACCAGTTGTTACGGTTATGTGAGTACCAGAGTTACTGTAATGAATGTACCAGAGTTACTGTAATGAATGTACCAGTGTTACGGTTATGTGAGTACCAGAGTTACTGTAATGAATGTACCAGTGTTACGGTTATGTGAGTACCAGTGTTACGGTTATGTGAGTACCAGAGTTACTGTAATGAATGTACCAGTGTTACGGTTATGTGAGTACCAGAGTTACTGTAATGAATGTACCAGTGTTACGGTTATGTGAGTACCAGAGTTACTGTAATGAATGTACCAGTGTTACGGTTATGTGAGTACCAGAGTTACTGTAATGAATGTACCAGTGTTACGGTTATGTGAGTACCAGAGTTACTGTAATGAATGTACCAGTGTTACGGTTATGTGAGTACCAGAGTTACTGTAATGAATGTACCAGTGTTACGGTTATGTGAGTACCAGAGTTACTGTAATGAATGTACCAGTGTTACGGTTATGTGAGTACCAGAGTTACTGTAATGAATGTACCAGTGTTACGGTTATGTGAGTATCAGAGTTACTGTAATGAATGTACCAGTGTTACGGTTATGTGAGTATCAGAGTTACTGTAATGAATGTACCAGTGTTACGGTTATGTGAGTATCAGAGTTACTGTAATGAATGTACCAGTGTTACGGTTATGTGAGTACCAGAGTTACTGTAATGAATGTACCAGTGTTACGGTTATGTGAGTACCAGAGTTACTGTAATGAATGTACCAGTGTTACGGTTATGTGAGTACCAGAGTTACTGTAATGAATGTACCAGTGTTACGGTTATGTGAGTACCAGAGTTACTGTAATGAATGTACCAGTGTTACGGTTATGTGAGTACCAGAGTTACTGTAATGAATGTACCAGAGTTACGGTTATGTGAGTACCAGAGTTACTGTAATGAATGTACCAGTGTTACGGTTATGTGAGTACCAGTGTTACGGTTATGTGAGTACCAGAGTTACTATAATGAATGTATCAGTGTTACGGTTATGTGAGTACCAGAGTTACTGTAATGAATGTACCAGTGTTACGGTTATGTGAGTACCAGAGTTACGGTTATGTGAGTACCAGAGTTACGGTTATGTGAGTACCAGAGTTACTGTAATGAGTGTTTCAGGGTTACTCACTGTGATGTTGGTGCTTAGGTGCAAATGATTTTTAATTACTTTAACTTTAAACGAGATGGAAGAAAGTTATCTCAGGAGGGCACACTGACAGAAGGATATCCTGACAGGAAGACAACATGTACAGCTTAACAATCACATGAACAGTGTACAACCACAACACATTCCAGGTGCCTGCTGTGCACTCATCCATATGAAACTATTGACCACCACCTTTTTTGAATGTCCAGTGCTAGATGATGTCAGCAAAATGATTCTCCCTCCAAGGTCAGATAAATGAAACACATTATATGGAACAAAACAACAGCTCACAAACACAGGCATATATCACACAATGGCATTGGGTCAGATGGTATGAGCCCATTGACCGCTTGATCAGCAATCAAACCAACCAACCAACAGGAGGGCACCCTGACAATAAAGGCATCGACCAAAGTCAGTATAAGAAAATAGCAAATTTTAAGAAACAATTTCAATGAACAATCTAGTCTATAATATAGACTATAAGCCAGACCAGTGGCAGAGTTGATAGTGAGCTTCTCTCTAACTTGTCCTTCTAGGTGGTTCGAATGCTGATTACTCATCGCACTGGTAATATAATTGGATCTATTAGTATTAGTGAAGCCTCAAAATACAACAATAGTTAATAGAAATGTTCTTTATAGGATACACTTCAATTATTATTAACTATTCTTTAGGGGTCTATAGAAGGAAGGTTATCATCATCATGGTGGTACTCCAGATGGGTCCATAGGTGTTTCTCATATTCAGTAAGTTCTTCAGCTTGTGATGATCTGTTGTCAGCTCACTGTTCTGGTTCAGTGTTGGCGGATAACTTTTATTTGGATATCTATATGCCGTTTGTTTCACTCCCAGACCCTGCATTTTAGCCAGACACAGAAGAAGAAATACACTGCATATCGTCCAAACTGGTCTAAATCTTATGAGTTAATACTAGTCACTGGCCATGCTGGTAAGTCTGTCTGTTCTTTCATTTTCCCCTACACCTGCTCCTCCGGAAAAAAAAGTGTAACTCTTCAGTACAGTCATCATTACTACACAACCACTGACAGCATAGATAACCCATCACAAAATAACTGACTGAATCTTTTGAAGTACACTCATAGAATCAGTCAGGAACAATACAAGTAAAACCCGTAACTCATCACAGGGAATTAGACGGGAAAAAAGCTCTATAAAACCTCTATAACAGTAGGAAACAGACACCTATAGCACTTTGTGCCTTCTACCAAAGAGTGAACCAGTTTGAGTTACCAAAGAGTGAACCAGTTATGAGTCCCACGAATAGTTTATCTTTTTCATCTCACACACCAGCCATTCACTTTTAGAATAATGTGGAGCAGAAAGTATTGCATTATGGTTTACTGTGATTTGCTGTCACATTTTGTGCTTCTACATCCAAATTCAGTTCCTACAGCATTTTGTGGGGTTACTTTGAACCCCCAAACAGGCAGAGATGGGCAAAATATGGTCCACTGGATACATCTGGGTTACTTTGAACCCCCAAACAGCACAGATGGTCATAATATAGTCCACTGGAAAATCTATGTTACTTTCACTTTCAGCAGAGATGGGTAATTTATGGTCCACGAGATAAATCTACTGCCCACCCACCAAATCAATTTTACTTACCTTTGAACTCAGAAAGTGACCAACCAATTGCATATTTCAGCCAAATTTTAAAATATTGCTTGTTGACCCCACCCCATAAAAATATTCCTAAATTTGACCAGCCAACCCCAAAATGTTGCCCACCTGTTATGCCTACAAACTTGGATGGCTATCTATCACTAGTATCACTCATCTCTTAGTCAACTCTTGCGACATGACTGGTAGATGACGTTACTTCATTGTTCATTCTCACAATTATGATGCCAATAACAACTTTACAGGACCTACCTAGTCTGGAGACCAGACTGAGAATACTTCGTGTCGCTGTTTAGTCTAGTCTACAGCTTAGCTGCGCCTTTCGGACCGATACATTTGACTTCACGGTATTTAAGTTCCTGTCAGAACCAACTCCATGCAACATGAGTCGGCTTTCAGCACATCCATGTCTATCACAGTTTATGCCCTCTACTATTCTCTGCTCTTTTTCCGGGCATCCTCAAGAAAGATTAATAAATTAAACATGCACAACACACACACACACGACAGTATTCTGAAAGCCTGTTTCACTCTGTCAATATTTTTCACGGCCTAATATCACTGACAATGCCTATGGCCGATAGCTCCGCATTTTGAAGGAAATATAAATAAAAATAATAACTAGGCCTGATTCAACAATGTTCAGATAGTTATATATTTCTAAAACAATAAGAAAAGTTCGTTTTCAACTTATCATCACGCAAACTACCAACACTTCTTACATAAACAAAATCAACTTACCACAAACTCCCAACAGAATAAACTTTTGAACAGTCCGCCTCTCTACTTTCCTTGAGTTTCTTCATACACCAAAAAAAAACTCGTCCTACGACGCTCATTGAATCATACCCCTCGAATACAACACGCTAAACACATCAACGCGGAGAAGGCCTTAGGCTTAAGCGAGGCGCAGTTCGAGTCTAGCCCGTGCTTAACTGGGCAAGTATTGGACTGAAACCCAGTTCTATTATCACCTGAGTCGAGCCAGTAGGTTGTATGCGAAGGCAGGCAAGCCAGGCCAGGCAGACACTATATAACCAAGTCCTTCTGCTTAATAATCCTGCGCGTGTATCACAAATGTCGTCACTTATCTTGGCTGAAACGACTGATCATTGGTTACTTTTTGTCGACAGCCAATGAAAAGTAAGGAAAAAATTGAATCCGCTAAGATAAGAGGAGCTTTATAGAAATCTGCGTTCAGGACTAGATTGAAGAAGGACTTGCTATAACACACCACCGCCGCTAGCAAACCGGACGCTTAAATCGAACATAACGCAGCACAGTTCGCGATACTATCTATACAGCCTTGCAATACTATGAAGCGTTCAAGGTATCGTTGCTTATTTTGCCACGATATCTCAATACCGAAACCTCTAAATTTATTCCTGGTTTGTTGTTATTTTGTTTACATTTTCTGTAAAATACTAAAATACAACAAAAATATAACTGTTTATTGTTTGGGGAAAATAGCTTCCGATACTTTAATTAAATAAATGTAAAAAGAAACGTTTTTGTAAAAGCGTCTATTCTTTTTCTACGTTCGTACGCTCACACACTTCTACAGATTTTATCAAGATAAAGTCTAGAGAGCGCTTTTCGTTGTTTCATGGTTTACAGCTTGGCTGCAATATCTGCGCCTTGTTGCTCAACGCATCCAGCGTCAGGATGGAATTTTTGGGCCTCATTATATTTTAATGGTAGGAAAAGCCGACCAACCTTAGTCGATCTTTACACGTCACAGCGTCACTATTCTTTGCTCTCATTTCGAAGCCCGGTAACAGAGACGAATTTGACTTTAAATATGTTCAATAAATGAATAGTTGTTTCATAAACAAAATTGTTGTTAAACTATTCTCTGTACTGTGTTTGTTCTCAAAATCCTGCAGGATGCAGACCGGAGAACGGGATACGTTGTCATAGTTTACAGCTTAGCTGCGTTATATGGGTCTTTGTCCTGACACATCCGACTTCATCATGGCTTCTGCATGACTTTAACCCTTAATAAGTTGGGACAGCCAACTCCACCCAAAAACATCCTTTGTTGCTTCTTACGGCATCCAAAGAAGGTGAATAGTCTTCCAATTCTTTACTCTTTTCGAGACTCTGCAACACATGGATGGTTAAACTGCTCAATGTGTGGAAGGTGTCCTTGTGCTCGAGAGGTCGGACGTTCGAATCCGTTTCACGACGACTTATTTACAAGTAGGATTTTTCGTAAATCCTTGGGAGGTATTCCTTGAAGCTATGAAATCATGTGCTATGAGAGGTACTCTGGGAAGGGAGAGGGACGGACTATGTGTGGAACCCGAGCCATAACAGATCACAAGTGGTTTGCTAATCTGCTAAATTAAAAGATGTTATTGGCAAGCCAGTAGATAATTGGTGTGGAAGGGGAGTTTTACGGACTTCAAACCACGCCAACCCATCTTTTTTAAACAAAAGAGAACACGTATATAGTACTAAAAACAGTGCAGTACAAGTACACGCCACCACCTGTTTACTTATTTCCCTTGTCCATGTTTGTAAATGTCATGCTCGCCATTTAATAATTGAAATATTTATTTATTTAGAGTTGGGGTTAGGGTTATTTAGAGTTGGGGTTATGTAAAACACAATCATCCTAACCCAAACCCTAAAATAAATTAATATTTAAATTATTAAATGATGAACACGTTATTTACAAATATAGAAAATGAAAATAACTTGACTATGTGGTGGCGTCTACTTGTACTGTACCCTAAAAATAAGTAAAAAACCGGTTACACCCACACACCTCCACGCCCTTCCAACCCCGTTATAAGTGTTCCAAAAACACGATGTTCAAACATCGGTCGATGGCTGCAGCGGGAGGATTTTTTTAAGTAAGCCCCCTCCCCCCTTTTTTAACCAAAGTCACATCTACGGCCACAGTTACTACTTGGCTGTACACAATATAAATGTTGCTAATGTTCGTTAAATATGATGATATAAGCTCAAATCTCTCGTATAAACTAAAGTCTCCGATATCTCTTCTTAAAGTTATTGTTATTGAGATCTGTCATCCCCGCCGAAGACGGATGTTTCTGACAATTGGTGCAAATAAAACGGCGACACAACGCATTTCCATTCTTTGTACTACATCCTGTTGCAAATCTAGTAGGACCATGGTCCTACAAGGGAGAACCAGGGGAGTTAGAGAATAAACGCTGAGGAAGAAAAAGAAGATCTGACATCAACGTGTGTTTGACTCTTCTTAAACGATTGCTGAGTTGATTTATTTCTTCCGCTAACTCATTTTCTCCTGAATGCAACATTAAACTACTTAAGATTAGCAGAATGTAATCTTCTTCTTCCTCTTCTTCTGCGTTCGTTCAAACTCTTGCAGTTTAGCAGGATGTAGTCCGGAGAACGGAATGCGGTGTGTCATGGTTTACAGCATTGCTGCGATATTTGTGCCTTTCGACCTGACACATCCAACTTCAGCATGGCTTTGGGTCACTGGCCATATATGGGATAGGACAGCCAACTCCATCCCATAACCTCCTTAGTCGCCTTTTACGACATGCATGGAATGTAAACAGTGTTGCTATTCTTTGCTCCCCTTTTGGGCCCCACCAATACACGGGCTGAATGTAATCAAGAAAAGGGATTGCGTTGTGTCATGGTTTACAGCTTGGCTTGCATATAGTGTGCAGGATATGTGCCTTTCGACCTGACACATCCGACTTCATCCTTCTTTTTGGGTCACTTTGACTCTCTATGGGAGAACAGCCAACTCCACCACTAAATACACCCTCAGTCGTCTCTTATGACGTGCATGGCAGATAGCAGTCGCTTATCTCTGCTCCTTTATTGGGCCCCGTATACACGGTGACTCCAACTCACTCGCGGCCGTTGCCATTTTCTCATGCTGGTGATATGCAAAATGTCTTGTAATAAATGTGATGATGATTTTGGTTGTGACGATGGCGCTGATGATAATGGTTGTGGTGGTGATGATGAGTCACGGTGGTGGATGTTATTATGCTGATAATGATGGTGTGATGGTGGTTGTGATGATGAGGATGATGGTGTTGATGATAACGATACTGATGGTGACAATAATGACATAACGCCGAGTAGAATACAGTCACTCCTTATCGCTATGATAGACGGTAAACCTTTACTTTCAGCTTTAGATGTGTATATTTCTCATTATATTCTTGTGGATATACAAGTTCTCCAGAGCTCCTGCAAGTCAGAGATAACTATTACTCACAGAAGCTATAGTGTTCAATGCCATTGGCTTAACATTCTTTCGCGTAAAATGGGCCTTTATGGTGACTTTCGTGTTGTAGATACAGGGGTTAATTTCCTACCAGGAACCCAGACATGAGTCGACGGAGAGTTTCACACATCGGGGATCACGGGCTGGGTTGAAAACCTACGCACACCTTCCTTAATCGTCTTTCGCGACAAGCATGGCATGTGCCAATGTTACAATTAATTGCTCTCTGTTTAGGTCCCGGTAATACGCGGACGATGTATACCATACAGAGGCCACGCTTGTTGCCGTTACTAAACAACCACTTCCACTATTCTCAACACACCAGAGTTCATTTCTCCAGACTACTCAATATCTTCCCTTGAAATTATTGCATCAGCTGTTGTCTCCCCCTATCCAGCAATACCGGAACAGTTAATATTTTGAATTGTTTCCTCGAATTCTACTTTCTCTTTAACATTCACGCGACATAGTAAACTTTGATTATGATGGGGAAATCCCGATTTGTTTCTCCTGTAATGTATTCTTTCAAACACTATAGCATCGCTCTAAGGGCAGTCACTCTACCACACGATTAAGAATATTCTGTTGATGGAACTCAAGGGCAGGAATCATGTTTACATAATCTACACGTGGTTGAACTCATATTGTGACACGTGGAAGTGTTTTAACAATATGCATGTTAGATAAAAATGTACATCATATTTCAAATACTGATGTATCAATTATTTTGTAATGTTAAACAGTAAGATTATGACCGGATAAAACGGTATGGTTGAACGTTCCGTGTCACAAAACAAACACAGTCTTAAACTATGCCAAATGTTTCACAGTTCTGAGCTGATTACATGACTGCTTGAACGGCGGCCTCCGCTATTTTTATAGTTAAAAGTTCTGCTATAACCAAAGTGAACTCACGCTCGCGGTTGAAATAGCATGCCAATTGTGTGTGTGTGTGTGGGGGGGGGGGTGATTTTTCTTAAATTTCTAAAACAAAATCTTAAACAAACATAAAATAAAGAGCACACAATATGCATTATCTTCGGTGTTTGTTCTCTTATCATTACATTTAGAAACAACGTTAGCATCAAATGGAAGAAGCTCAACAGAGATAGACAGTAGAATGAGGCGGGCCACATGCCTGAACAAATGAAGAATGCACTGTGTGATAATGTGTCCGTATTGAGGTGAAGAAGAGAGTTTTTCAGAGCTAAATAACACCGATTCTAATATACGAATGTGAGTCTTGGATAATAAATAAACAGGATATTGGAACATTAGAGACAACAAAGATGTGCTTCTAAAGATGAATGCAAATAATATATTGGACATTTAGAAATACTATCAGACGGAGGCCATCTATATTTTTTTCCCCATGTTATGAGAAAGGAATGTCTGAAAAATATACTTACAACAGGCCAGATAGATGGCAAGAGATATACAGAAATTTATCGTGAGAGAATATTGGATAGTTGCACGGCAAAATGTCAACAACGTTCCCGATACAAGATACTAGAGACAGTGAATACTGTTGATCAGTGATCGCCTATGTCAGTATCAGTAGGCACGACACTTGATGATGATGTAACAAAGTTTCATAGTCAAAGATTACTAGATTTGCTTTGATATCACATATTTCTATGGTCCTACACCCTGATATGTATCTTCCTACATATATTCTATACGTCTACGTTTGAAACTAGACTACAGATATCTTCCAACATATATTCTATACGTTTGAAACTAGACTACAGATATCTTCCAACATATATTCTATACGTCTACGTTTGAAACTAAACTACTGTTATCTTCCTATATATATGTTACACTTCTACGTTCGTTCTCAAGCTCCTGCTAATTAGCATTCCAGAAAACATAATGAGATGTGTCATTATTTACTGCGATATATGCGTCTTTCGGACTGACAGCCGAATACATGAAGGTTTTTGTGTCACTTTGACCTATGGAATTGGATAGCCAACATCCCTAAAAAAACATCCTTAGTCGCCTCTTACCACCCATTTATACGGAAGATTACATTGTTATACCATCCATCAATATACACGACTTGTTACATTGTTACACAATCCATCAAAATACACGACTGGTTACATTGTTACACAATCCATCAATATACACGACTGGTTACATTGTTACACAATCCATCAATATACACGACTGGTTACATTGTTACACTTCTGGTCCTGGAAACACACGGGGTTTTACATTGTTCAGATTACAGCATCCAACAACATTATATACAGCACTGTTTCTCAACATATGCCCCACTTCCATCAAAGGTCCAGATAAGATCCAGGTTTCACCATAAGGGAGATCTAACCATATACCTAACAAAAGAATAACCATACTTCTTCTTCAGCATTCATTCTCAAACTCCCGCTGGTTCTCTCTTGTAGCATGACAACAGTCCTACTAGATTTCCAGCAAGATGTAGTCAAGAGAATGTAAATGCGTTATATCGCCGTTTTATTTGCGTCAATGTCCTGAAATAGCCGTCTTCGGCGGAACTCACCATACAACAGCAAACCCCAAGTAGATGACCCTATATATTTAAAGTACAGCAGAACTGCTATCTTATTTCTAGAGGTTGTGGTAGTTGAATTACCAGAACCACGACCTACATTATTTTTTGATGGTTGTAAAGCTCTGATATAACCTTCTTCTTCTTCTTTCGTTCACTTGAAACATGTCTATATTTGTAATTTTGTCTCCTGAAAAAAAACTTACCGTTTTTGGTAGTTCACACAGTGGTCCATAGAGCTTTGATTCCAGTGTTGTTTCCTCTGGCCAATATGTCTGCCTCAGTGTTTCATACTCAGAACACTCTTGAAGTATATGTTTCGCACTCTGTGCTGCCTGTCCACATGTACACATGGCCATGTTGCCAATCTTGAACTTTGTGTACATGTGACTGCGGAGTCGGTTGTGTCCCGTTCTGAGGCGTAGAATTACAACCTGTTCTGATCTATTCATAATGTGATAGTCATCTTGTGTTGGTGTTTAGTGCTTTCTTATTGACTTGATCATTTTTTTTCTGATGGTAAGTGATTGATACATCTTCTAATATAACCAAATTGGACTAGCATCCGTGGTTAAACTAAGCGTACCTCACCGTAAGATGTACACTTGACTTAACCAATAATAAACTTTATCTTTTGTCTATCCCTAGGTGGACGATGAGCACAATCCACACCTGCCGTTAAGCGTAGGTGGGGGGGGGGGGGTGACTGGGATATTTAGTTGTCTATCCAAGGCCAGATGTGTTGCCTTGGCTGCGTAGAAGTCGTATTTGTTAAGTGTTATCTATCCATCTTGTTCTGGGTCTTTCTCTGGCCTTGTATCCGGATCTTCTGATTTTTTATGCTCCTGTTGTTAGTTGGTTATGGTTCATTCTTATAAGGGGTCCAAACCATTTTAATTGTTGTTTCTCGATGCATGGTCTTATTCCGATTCTTTTCCTGATTTCATCATTTCTCATTTTGTCTTATTTCGTTACTCTTGGTCACAACTTGTAAAACTGAATGGCAATAAGTATAAGTGCTACCAACATTTATAAACAAGTCACCATCTCTCTGTCTCGTTAGTATTTTTTGTTTATAAATATAACACTTGTACCTATTTTGTATATTTGCCTTGTGTTGCCACATCCCTCACACACGCAGTACCAGACTGTTTCCCGTCACTGGAATTCATCTTCGTATTTTACAACCAGCTTTCTTTGTACCCCTCGCCCGCCCCCATATTCAATTAGAAGTCGTACAAGCATTGCGGGTTGCTAAGAATTGAGGTTTTCGGTGTAGACATCATACCCCCCCCCCCCCCCCCCCGCATCTTCACGTTACAAAAATGGGAGAACACATACAAGATTTCTATTGGTCGTAAGTGAAGGGTATAAAAATAATGTTAGCGTGATTCCTGTTGTCTTCTTTTTTTACTTTCGTCTCAAACTCGTGCAGATTGGTAGGATGTAGTCCGGAGAACAGACTGCGTTTTGTCATTGTTTACAGCGTTGCTGCGACTGCTGACACATCCCTTCAAAGGGATGGGAAATCAACTCCATCATATTTCCTTAGTCGCCTCTTACGACATGCTCGAATGGTAACAGTGTTGCTATTTTTTGCTCCCATTTCGATCCACGGTAGCACATGGTTGGAGGGAGATCCCTTTCAAGGCAAAACTATCCCAAGTGGGTTCTGCAGCGATGTATTGACAAATAAACCAGCGTTGGCACAAAACTAAAAAAAAAAGATATCTCGACACAAGATATGTGAGCTCAAGTAAAATGGGATTGGGTTTTTCGTTCCGCCTATGAAAACTGGGCTGTTATTGTGCACAGCGATAAAACGGGCAAAGTTAAGCTCGGCTTCTCTAAGCATAACATGGCGAAGTAACTGCCGTGTATATACCACATTTGCAATTAACCGAATTTGTTAACTCGAGAGGGAAATTCACAAACTCGAATAACTGCTTTGTTATTAAGCGGATTTTTATTTTATTGGGGAAGCACAGCTTGGGACGACTGCCTGAGCAGTGGCAGGCAGGAAAGCTGGCTTCATTGTGGGCCACGGGTAATCTATAGCTGAAGGACTAGAAAATCAATACACGCCAGCACACGGAAAGCCAACACTACAAGGCCTATCACAAGTTGAAGTTTCACAACAGAAACTGAGGCTCGCTCCGGGGTAAAAAGAAATATTAAAGTTCGAAACGAAAATATTATGTACTTAGGGGCGGTATACAGGTTTTCAAATAACTTTTCAGACCTATAATGACTCAGTCTTGATCAGCAGACAGCGAAGCTTATAAGTGTTGCTCTAATAGTAATGTTTTTCTGGGTAACAGAAATATTAAATCATTCTATCCAGAATGGATGCCTACAATTTTCTACCTTACCAAACTTCTTACACGCGCTCTCTCAAACTCATGTCAGTTAGCAGGAAGTAGTCCGAAGAACATAATGCGCTGTTATAATTTACAGTTTGACTGCGATGTTTGCGCATTTTGACCCAACATATATGTCTTCAGCATAACATTTTTTGGTCACTGACATACAGTGCGGAGAAACAACCCCTTCGTATCACTAAGGAACAACAAAAACTGATCCAGATATTCTGGCAGAGGCACTGATCTTCTCGTTTGCAGTTTCACGTGTCTAAACAGCGTTTTGTTGTGAAGACAATATCAAGTCGTGCTGCGCGATACCATGGTTGCTGATGCGTCTCTCGATCTAGTATCTCCGCCCTGTACTTGTTTGTTTGTTAAATGGGGGATTAAAGCATCTTAGCTGAGGCACGACCCTTTCAACCTAAGACAGAATTCTATCTCCGACCTGTACCTGTTTGGGCAGTATTGAAGTACGATATTGGGAAAGACCCGGTCAATCTTATTTTCCAGCCTCTGTTGGCTGGACTAAGCCCCCCATCTCCAATTCAAGGAGTTAGCCTCGACGAGGAGAGACATTGATAAAAGTAATAGAAAAGTAATCGTTTCAACAAAGTAAAAGTACAATGAATTCCAGCCCACAGCAGCATACGCGGAAATGAGGAGACAGATAAACTGGCCAAAGAGGCTGGAGACAAATGTCAAATTGAAGACCATGCTTCACATAATGAAATAATAAATATGCTAATAAAACACAGATCCGGGGGGGGGGAGTGGGGTTGGGTTAAAAGAAATTCAGAAAATGACCAGAGAGATGCGTGCTACTCCCTGCCAAGAAGAGACCAGGTCACGACTTAGAACTTGTTATTGCAGACTAAACTATCACATGTACAATATGTTAAAACTTGGTAGATAAACATGTGTCTTTGTTGAGAAGACATGCAGACAGTAGAACATGTGATCTAGGATTGTCATCTTCATGAAGGAAGTAGAGCAGGGATATCGTCATGCCTGACCGACATGAAAGAGAAACTGTATGACGATAAGCTTGAAACAGACCTCCACCTTTATAAGAGATATATATGTGGTCGTGGTCGTACCAGCGAATACCGATGCCAAGGAAGTAGATGTATTCTCTGATCTACTTTCGTGTCAGGCAACATACTGGATGGCGGCTTCTCCGCAAACATATTAAATATATATATATCAGCTTCAGCTTTATATTCAACATCAGCTTTTCTTCTTTAAGTTCATGATTTTTTAAATTACTAGATCTTTAAGCCATACGCAAAGTACGCAAGGTATACGCCATCAGAGTGGCTGCCCCAACGTTTTGCCTCAGTTCAGTCCAGTGCAGCCATATCTTGCCTCACAGTTCTTTGTAATTTGAACATTCTTGGAGTATGTGTTCATGGGCATGTATGCCTGCTCCGCATGAACATTTAATTGAGTGGGCCACACTGATTTGGTACAAGTGGCCCTGGAATCTGGAAAGATGATGTCTGTTGTTGCCTATGAAGTTAGTGTATGGGGGGGGAGGGGTCTAGTTTCTGATCAATACCCATTTCTTTCCCTGTGATGTATAATGGTTGCAGAACATTGTTTGGTTTTGGCCTTACTGTATGGCAGAGGATTGCTGATTAGTTCAATAAAATACCAGATAGTGAAGTACTGATGAAAACCAAATCTGCAAACAAAATACAGAAGAGAGCAAAAACATGGTCATGTCATTAAGGCAGCTTGTCATTATCTTTCATTATGAAAGATATACTGCAAGAAATAAACTCCAAGAAAACTGATAATGGGTAACTCCAGACTGTCTTCTGCATAATGCTGAGGGCATAGAAAGATTTTTTAAAAGACGAGTTAGGCATAAGTGACTCCCTTCAATGTAGACATAAATTATTGAGAGATGGCGCAAGATAGCTCTGACTGGTGTCGCAGACTCATGATTGGTGCAGCTGCCGCAGAGAAGCTCAGACAAGTTAATCATCGTTAAATTCCGTCTTCTACAACAGACCTCCAACAACCTCTGTCTCTTGTCTCGGTTGTACATTCTGCTAGAGTGTAACCTTTCTTATTTCATTTAATAATTCTTTCTTCATAGGAAGTGTTGTTAGAACCTCTTTATTGGTTTTCCTCTCTTTCCATGATGTTCTCCCTATTCTTCTATATATACATATCTCAAAAGCATCACATCTGCCTTCTTCATCCATGTTTCTTATCCATATGGATATACATTAATATAGAATATGTGTAGCATTTTAGAATTATTATGTTTAGCTTGTTTGTTATTTATTTGGATTCCTCATTACACTGAAAGTACTTTTAGCCATTCCTATTCTACTTTTAACTTTTGTTTCACATCTGTCATCATTAGTGATTATGTGTCCGAGATATTGATAATGTTCTACTTGTTGTACTTTCCATGTATTTTTATGTTTATCACTTGTTCTTCTGTGACTTTGCTGATTATCATGGTTTAATTTTTTTTATATTTTTGAGTGTTTGTAACGTACAAGACAAGTTACGGCTCAACAAAAACGTGCTAAAAGACAAGCAAGAGCTGCTAAATGACCCACAAACCTGAGTACGTGTTCAGAGTCGGAAATAAATTCCAGGCACGTATATGGCTCATTGGCCACAGTCAGACACACCGCAGTCATCACCATCAACCCAGCTGAACTGAAATGGTCATTGTCGACTACCATGAATGAACTATCAGTCTAAATACCTTAGTAAAAGTACTGCATGGAGTATCACAATCGCCTATGCCAGTCAAGGTAATAAAATATATATCGTTTTCTCCCTGTGATAAGACAATGAGACAAAACATCACCAAGAAAATAATATCAATATTTTGTACGAAGAAGTTGGACCGTAACGATTGCACTAAAAATATAAGGAATTGATCGTCAATTTGCGACGCTGACGAGATGGTTCTGGAGACAATCAATGACAGTAAGTACAATTCAGATGTCTCTGCTGCATGAACGCTCCGAACTACCAAACTGAAAAAATAGAAAAACAAGAGATTTCCAGGTTCAAATTATAATTGTCTTGTTTTTAATACCATTTATTGATCCCTTACAGAACCTCATAATTTCCTGAGGCAGATGCCGGGTTTTTCCTGTCTCGCTAGTCAAAGCTTATTCGAACGACGATTTGGTCCGGATCTTAACTGCTATTTTTAGACAGCTCTATCAGTCTTCCCTTCTGCGTTGGCTGAACAAAGAGTAATGGAAAATGAGAAACGAGTTTTATGCGAGGAGGCCACGAAAGAAACAGAGGGAGTGAAGTATGCTGGAGTGGAAATGAGAAACGCTAGGTAGGATGGGGAAGGGAATTCCTTGTACGATGATGTTTGCCCGGACATACTATCTTACCGAGCCTGTATTCCTATGAGAGTTAAAGGCATTTATTGACAAGAAACAAAAATCAGGAAGGGAATAGAAACGACACAATACATTAAATATGAGACATCACGGCACATAAATTATTACTTTAAAATGAGTTTTCCAGTGGTGAAACTATTTGGTGTAGAAATATAACTATTGAACAAACAGTACTTTACATGTACACAGATGAGGGAATACAAATAGTACTTTATACAAGTACACAGATGAGGGAATACAAATAGTACTTTATATATGTACACGGAAGAAATGCACGCAGTACTTTACCCACGGAAGACGGGTGTATCATGCCAATGGCATAAATAAAACCGTGACACAGCGCATTTCCATTCTCTGGACTACATCGTGCAGGAAATCTAGGACTATTGTCCTGTTACAAGAGAGATCCAGCGGGAATTTGAGAATGAAAACAGAAGAAACAGTACTTTATACGTACACAGATGAGGGAATACAAACAGTACGTTATACATGTACACAGATGAGGGAATACAAACAGTACGTTATATATGTACACAGATGAGGGAATACAAACAGTACGTTATATATGTACACAGATGAGGGAATACAAACAGTACTTTATACATGTACACAGATGAGGGAATACAAACAGTACGTTATATATGTACACAGATGAGGGAATACAAACAGTACGTTATATATGTACACAGATGAGGGAATACAAACAGTACGTTATATATGTACACAGATGAGGGAATACAAACAGTACTTTATACATGTACACAGATGAGGGAATACAAACAGTACGTTATATATGTACACAGATGAGGAAATACAAACAGTACTTTATACATGTACACGGGAGGAATACACATAACACTTTATACATGTACACGGGAGGAATACACATAACACTTTATACATGTACACGGGAGGAATACACATACCACTTTATACATGTACACGGGAGGAATACATATAACACTTTATACATGAACATCGGAGTTCAACTATGTCGGTTGTATTTTCACAGAAAATTGAAGCCTTGATAGAGATATAGTGACGAGATGTCAAAAGGCAAATGCAGTAACCTACCAACTGTCACCACTACTTCTTCACCCCAAGATCGAGATGGAAGTTAAAAGACAACTGATTTACAGTATATTCATACGAACACTGCTACTAGTGTCAAACCTGGTCTCTCTCATCTTCATACCACAGAAAGATAGTGACATGCGAGATGAAATGCTTGTGGAAGGCCGCAGGGGTCATCAGGGTTGACAGATTACGAAATTACGACATCATGGAAAGACTAGGTATAACACCTTGTACAGAATACATAGAGGCAGCAGTGAAGTTGTTTGGCCACATTATGTGAAGGCATATAACCAAGTGAGATTAGGGTACAAAGTCAGAGGAAAACCACTGAAAAATGGATAGAAAACGTCAGGGACATCTTGAACAAACACGATCACAGCACAGCCGAGGCGACCAATCTGGTCTTGTAACACAAGCTCGAGCTCCAACCACCCCTATGTTTAACGGCACGAGTTGATAACAAACCACCTGGGAAAGACAATAGACATGTACATGGGAGGTATGTTGATGATGAAATACTCCCATTAACTGTGAGGCTTTAACCCTTATAGCCCACGACCTTTTTGACAAATCACAGGTTTTTCTCAGTTGTGTAACTGAGGCGACACCCAGATACATATAAGTTCTTAAAGCATGTGTAAGGGGAATGGAAGTATGGATATGTAAGGAGAATGGGGGTATGGATGTGTAAGGGGAATGGTGGTATGGATGTGTAAGGGGAATGTGGGTACGGTTGTGTAAGGGGAATGAAATTATGAATATGTAAGGGGAATGGGGGTGTGGATGTGTAAGGGGAATGAAGGTACGGATGTGTAAGGGGAACGATGGTATAGATGTGTACGGGGAATGGATATATGGATGCATGTTTAATCACCAAAGAGAGGAATTCCAGTACGTAGTATTACCAACATGATCGCCTACGCCATTCGGCTTGGCAATTGATTGAGTATTACCAAGTCCAGCAATAGGCACAGCACACACGTCTGTGCCAACTATCTCATACCTCTTCTGTCTGGTTTTTTTTTATCCATTAACAGTGACCTAGCCTTCCCTGTCACCCAGAAGTCTGCCACACAAGGACAAAGGTGCAATGTTCGCATCTTTTCGTCATCCATAGGGATTATTTGATAGAAGACATCCATGGGGATTATTTGATAGAAGACATCCATGGGGATTATTTGATGGAAGACATCCATGGGGATTATTTGATGGAAGACATCCATGGGGATTATTTGATATAAGACAAAAGTAAGAAGCTGAGACAAGATGTGACAATGATGAATTTTTGTCAGAGATGACAGATTGTCAACCTATCTCACAACATTCCTTAGTCGCCTCCTACTACATGCATGGAATTGAGATAATGTCTCTATATTACTATCAACCCTTGGAAATTGATTAACAGATAGCATGTTTTGTTTTCAAGTGCATCATGATCAGGACCCGCACATTATGCTCAAAACTGATCATCACTGTAGCATATCCTGAACAGGATATATCAGTCATCACAGCTGTCCCCTGTCGATCTTAAGCCAATCTTCCTACTTCTGTGAATGCTATGCTCAAGGGGTCTTTGATATCTTGCGTCCATCTTTTTCGTGGCCTGCCTCGTTTTCGTTTCCTGGCATCATCTTGTATTATGATGTTTTCTATGCTGTGGTTTCATTTGATATGAGCAAGATATTGTCATTTTCTAGGGAAAACATTGTTATTTAGCCAGTATTCTTTCATTCCCAATACTTTCAGAATGACCGTAGTGGTCATCTTTTTAGTCCATGGTATTCTGAGGATTCTTCTGTAACATTTTGTTTCAAATGCTTCACTTTACTTCTCACTTTATGGGTGATTGTTCAGGTTTCACATCCATATATCCCGCCGAAGACGGATGTGTCGGGCCATTGGCGCAAATAAAACGGCGACACAACGCATTTCCATTTTCTGGACTACATCCTGCTGGAAATCTTGCAGGACCATGATCCAGCTAGATCCAGTTGGAGTTTGAGAATGAACGCAGAAGAAGAACATCCATATATTGCAACTGGGAATATGTTTAAGGAAAGCTAGTTTTGCTTAATTTGTTGCAGCCCAGCCATTTGTTTTTTTCTTTGTATCCGTTTATTTGATGTAATGGTCAACTTCCGTCTGACCTCTTCATAGGAATCCCGATTACTGCTTATAAAAGAGCCAAGGTATTCAAAACTAGTAACTTGCTTGTATTCTCTGCTATTTGATGACATTTGAGAACGTAGTAGTGATTATGTCGATTGTCACAATATTGGTCTTACTTTCATTCTTCTTCTTCATCGTTCATTCTCAAACTCCTGCTGGATCTCCCTTGTAGCAAGACCATTGTCCTACTAGATTTCTAGCAGGATGTAGTCCAGAGAATGAAAATGCGTTGTGCCGCCGTTTTATTTGCGCCAATGGCCCGGCACATCCGTCTTCGGCGGAATTTATTTCATTCAGAAATAGATCATTTTTTTACTTTGTTGTCATACTTTTGTGGAATTTATGAGATATTCCACGCCTTTCTTGCAGTGGGATAGTATTTTTGCTGTGTTGTGTCATCTGTATCTTAGTTCAAATATCTCGTTACCTTGAAATTACAAAGAAATTAGGAAAAATACAAGACAGCACAAGAAAAGAATATCCTTTCTCTATAAATGGTCAAACGGAAGAGAAAACGTAGTTGCCATATGTTTTCCTTCTTGAGTCTTCATCTTTTAGTGGAACAGATAATAAATAAATGATATATTTTCCCGCCTGTATATATCAGGAGCAACATATCATGCGTTTCGTAAGAGGTGGCAAAGTTAAGCTAAAAGTTGGGGTTACCAATCCACCTATGATCTTCACTTCTTCTTCAGCATTCATTCTAAAACTTCTGCTGGATCTCCCATGTAGCATGACCATGGTCCTACTAGATTTCCAGCAGGATGTAGTCCAGAGAATGGAAATGTGTTGTGTCGCCTTTTTATTTGCACCAATGGTCCGACATATCCGTCTTCGGTGGGGGGGATCTTCACTGATTAAGGCCGGATTTACACTTGATAGGGCCCTAAGCTATTTGAGATATGTGGGTCTTTAACCATTAAGAATATATAGATAGTGAAATTTTAAAATAATTGGGGGCCTCCAATGGGGGCCCTAAGCTATAACTTGTATAGCTTACAGGTAAATCCGGCACTGGCTGTGATAGACCTTCTGAAACGACCCATGAAAGGGAGTGGGAGTCAACCCTTTCATCTGTAGCATGCTTTAAGAACGCAATAAAATCACACGGAAAACTCCCCCCCCCCCCCCCCCACCCCCAATCTTATCTGTCCCCGAAGTAGAAGAATATTCAGCTTTTGTCATTGCAAACTACAATATATTGAGTATCATTAGGCACTTGAAAATAGCTTCCGAAAGGTTCTCAATCAAAAATATGTCAATCTGGAGATGCAAGTAAAACTGTAACACCGGGCACTGAAATCACTTGTAACAAGCAAGTAAACCTTCGGAGTTCCATTCTCACCATCATTTAATCATCAGAGTTCCATTATCATCATCATTTAGTCCTCTGTACATAGAAGCACCCCTTTCGTTTTATAAAATATATAATTTGAAAATGACTGTGTCTCAATACTACAACATGAATGCTCAACATCCCCAGTAACATCAACATACCCAGCAACATTAACATCCCCAGTAACATCAATATCCCCAGTAACATCAATATCCCAGTAACATCAATATCCATCAATATCCCAGCAACATCAACATCCCCAGTAACATCAATATACCCAGCAACATCAACATCCACAGTAACATCAATATACCCAGCAACATCAATATCTCAGCAACATCAATATCCCAGTAACATCAACATCCCCAGTAACAACATACCCAGCAACATCAACATCTCCGAGAACATACGATTTTCTTCTGCTTTTATTCCAGCATATTAGCAGGACGTATTCCAGAGAATTACTTAACTTCGGAGGCTGTGGTGGCATCATAACATCTGGCAGGACTATCTGCATGGCGATCTCCTTTATTTTTGTATGGACATAAGATCTGATTAAACCAAAGTGGACTCACGTCTACGGTTGAAATGAACGAACTTCATAAACAGAGGTAGACTGAATAAACAAAGTCCAGAGACCGAAATGAATCATAGTTTACATCATAGGTGCAATACTTGCACATTTCGACCTGACACATCTGACTAAAGCGTGGCTTATGTCACTTTGATACTCTATAAGATTTGCGCATTCAACCTCCTATCCCCTTTAAACCTTCTTAGCCAACTCTTACGATATGCATGAGAGGTAAAGTGCCGCTATTGTTTGCTCCCCTTTATAGGACCGACAATACACAGGCGAAAAAAAACAAAACTGGTTGAATGTGAAACACCAGTAAAACTGTACCATGCGGTCAATATTGAATGATTGATTGATTGATTGATTGATTGAGAACCCAGGAATTACGAGCGATTAGCTCTTACTTCCTATGTGCAGTTGGGTGGTTTTTCTGAGCTTTATTTCATACCCAGGAGACTTCAGCTTCGGGTTATTGCAATGACCATTGAAGGAGCCTTCTACTCAGAGGAGGTATATAATTGTAAAGATGACATGTAGAGATGGCATGTGCAATTTTAGAGGCTCCATAAGAGAGCCTCAATATAACGGCATGCCATCTACTAAGGTTTTCTGTTGCATAGGTGGTTTGTCTACTGGGACATTGGTAAGACCCAAAGACGCAACCGCATGCGTACATATGGTCAATATGTAACAAAAACTATAACATGTTAAATAACAGTGGAAAAACATGATACAAAAAATAGACGTTTCGAACAAAAAGTCTTCATCTTAATACAGACACACACAGAGAGAGACTATAAGCTGAGGGCTACATGGAGTTATGTTACATAGTTTCATATAGACATGAGTCTAGTGTTCATTCCAGGGCCGCAGATATGATCTCCCTAAGGGAGGAGTTTTACCTTAAAAACAGGGCATTTGTACATTTCCGTTCGCCGGGGATTTTTTTGACGAAAATTTGATAACTTTTTTGCTAAAAATCGCAAACGAATGAGTGGTTTTTTTTGGGGGGGGGTGGTGGGGGTTGAGGGGGGAGAAGATTCTGCAAGAGTCTAGTTCTTAGTACTAAAATTCATGTTTCGATTTGCTAAGGGAGGGGGTTGAGCCCCCTTATCTACGGGTCTGATTCCTTCAAGTATGTGTGCCCGTAATATCTCTGTGACGACGATGACAAAATAGATGAAGATGGAAAAAGAACATGATTATGATGATGAAAAGACTCCATACTCAATTTAATATAAAGTGACGTTATGTCATATATCCTTAAATAAATTTTACCTGTTCTCGATCCATCAGCTGCTGTTGCTGGGCTGGACCATGGCTCAATGTCATCTGTTGACTTCCCTGCTGTATGTATGACGTTCCCACGGTACTCAAAGATGGCTGATGGCTCATAATGATGACGTCAAGTCTATGGAGGAGAAGAGTACGACCATATTAGTTGGTTAGATACCTAATTACCCAGAAGTCCGTTGTAAGCTCCTGCCTTTTGGTTAAATGTCCTTGTGAAGTTGTTGCTTCGATTTCCAATAATTATACTTAATAGAGCTCCTATATCCTTTTATGCAATGCAGAGGTGTCTCCGCGGTTATATTTCATACCCATACGACTCCCATTCTCTGCGATGTGTAATTGGGTATCATCCTACTCAAGAGGGTATGTATAACTGTATAGTTGAAGTAAAGTACATACAACCGTATGACACTGTAAGCACATGCACTCAAGAACCATTCACAAGTGGAAAGCCTTAATATATAAATATCTACCCGGGATCTTACGTGGTGAAACATACACTGTGCAATATCTACCCGGGATCTTACGTGGTGAAACATACACTGTGCAGTATCTACCCGGGATCTTACGTGGTGAAACATACACTGTGCAATATCTACCCGGGATCTTACATGGTGATACACTGTGCAGTATCTACCCGGGATCTTGCATTGTGAAACATACACTGTGCAGTATCTACAAGTATTTTAAGCTATTATCTTGCTCCATGTATATTTATTTCCCTTTAAATTTTTTTGCTCTTGGAGAGAAAATCACTCTCATAAAACCATCAAGCATTTGACTTGCAAAAACCGGTTTCCTCAACAGTTGAAGGATATATGCACAACTTACTCAACAGTTGAAGGATATATGCACAACTTACTCAACAGTTGAAGTATATATGCACAACTTACTCAACAGTTGAAGTGTATATGCACAACTTACTCAACAGTTGAAGTATATATGCACAACTTACTCAACAGTTGAAGTATATATGCACAACTTACTCAACAGTTGAAGTATATATGCACAACTTACTCAACAGTTTAATGATGTATGTACAACTTACTCAAAAGATTAAGGATGTATAGACGACCCAGGCTTGAGCTTATAACGGCTCCTAATCGCTTGATGCACTCTGTCACAAAACACATTGGGTGGGTATATCAGTGCCACCCGATATCCAATCCCGTCTTGTTTGGCAAAATCGCGACAGCTTATTTATCACCGTCTCCAAAAAAAGACAATCTAACAGAATTAATTTAGACGCCATTCGTTACGTCGTTTAATTATTGTTGTGATTTCGGTAGATAATTATTTACATACAATTATTTCCAAAATAGTCAAGGAGATTCAAGTATATAAATAGTGACCAACCGAAATCACAACAATACTCAAAACATAACGAATGGGGTCTTAATTCTGTTGGAAGGTCTTCCATACTGACGACGGTCTGGGCTTATTGGTCCAGAGAATGCTTATATCGCAGCTAGCCTCACAATCTGGAGGCCACAGTACGCAATCGGATGCGTCTGGTACCGGTCGGTACCCACCACCCAGGATATATGTACTTTAGCTACATGTTTGTATCTATATTGAAGTCTATTCATATATTAAGGTACTGTTATCGTTTGTAACGAAGGTATTAGACCGAAACGTTAATGTGTATGATCATTATTCTTTATTACCATTACTTCCATTGTCTTATCATTTTAAGTAGTATTTTATTATTTCTAACACATGATTACTTCTACAATATTCTTCTTCGCTCGTTCTCAAGCTCCTGCAATCAGCAGGATGTAGTCCAGAGAATGGTACGCGTTTTGTCATGGTTTATAGTTTTGCTGCTATATCTGCAACTTTCGCCCCGAAACATCCGACTTCAGCGGGACAGCAATTACCAATTGCGACATGCATGAAGCAGAGTTGCTATTCTTTGCTCCCCTTTCGGGCCGCATTACCGCGCGGGTGATATATTATTCTTTCTCTAAATAAAGAAAAGGAATATTTTCTAACCAGGAAAATGAATGCTACACATGTCCTACTTGAATCTGTACAGTCTGGTGAGTTGTTTGGTTGGCAGATAGAGTACTACAAACACAGGTAAATTCGAACTCATCAAAGAATTCCATTCATAAGAGGTACGCTTCAGCCGTGATCAGTGTGACCATGACCTTGATCTCCAGTCTACAAATGATCTGGGGATTCCCCATGCAATTTTTTTTTGTTCCGCAACAATTTGAGCCAAAAATAGAAGGCGGGAACCGTAGTTTAACTTTTTTTTTTTTAAATCGAACGCACACGCACGCACCACACACACACACTCACATGTAAACACTAATGTAGTTGCTGAGGCGGGGCTGTCAAGAACGATGGAATGTGATGAGATAAGGTTATAAGGTTAAAAAGAAAGGTCATGTCACTAGGTGACCTTGATTAAAACCAAATACGTAAACAAAAACATGAAGGTCTTTGAGTACACATTACCTGTCGTTAATTACTGACCTTTTACCTCTCAGTATTCGTTCTCAAACTCCTGCAGATTAGCGGGATGAAGCCTGGAGAAAGTAACGCGTTACGTCATGGTTTACAATTTGGTTGTGATGTATGCGCCTTTAGGTCAGACACATCAGCCATCAGCACTGTTTTGAGTTTCTTTGACCCAATATATGATGTGCTTGCTAACCTCGTCCCTAAACCTCCTTAGTATTCTTTTACGACAAGAATGATAGCACACGGTTTTGCTATTCTTTGTTCTTTCACAAAGATCAACACACGGTGACCTTGGGTAATTGTTTCTACCCCCCCCCCCAACCACCTTTTTTTAATTTTACAGAGGCTGTTGTCCATTATGCCTCCCGGCATTTGTTGTATTAGATCAGACTGTCTGCATATTGCCGGAGCCAGAAATGGGATCGCAGCATAGCAACACTGTGACTTGTCATGCATGCCGTAAGTGGCGACCAAGGATGCTTGGAGGGTGGATTTGGCCGCACAATCACATAGATCAAAGTGACGCACAAGCTCTGCCTTAGCTTCTTCTTCTTTCGTTCACTTGAAACATGTCTATATCTGTAATTCTGTCTCCTGAATAAAATTGACTGTCTTTTGTAGTTCATACAGTGTCCCATAGAGCTTTGATTCCAGTGTTGTTTCCACTGACCAATATGTCTGTCTCAGCGTTTCATACTCAGAACACTCTTGAAGTATACGTTTGGTACTCTGTGCTGCCTGTCCACATGGTTGTGTTGCCAATCTTGAATTTTGTCAGATATGTCCCGTTCTGATGCGTAGAATTACAACTTGTTCTGATCTGTTCATAATGTGATAGTCATCTTGTGGTGGTGTTTGTGGCTTTCATATTGACTTGATCATCTGTTTTTTCTGATGGTAGGTGATTGGTATATCTGGTTGGTCTTCCGCAGCACCTTCCTTACCCAGTTGGTCTCCTTTTTCATTTCCTGGTATTCCACAGTGAGAAGGTATCCACTGTATGATTACTCTATATACTCTGCTGAAGTTGGATGTGCCAAACTAAAAGAATAAAGATATCGTAGACAGGCTGTAAACCACGACACAATGCATGCCATTTCCGGTACTACACCCAGATAGGTTGCAGGAGTTTGAGAACGAACGCGGAAGCCACGTCTCAAGAGAAAGAAAAGATTACGCTATAGAAGAGAGAGAGAGAGAGAGAGAGAGAAGATTCTTGACCTAATGTTGATCTTGACCAACAAGATGAAATGATTAAATGCGTAATTCAAAAAAAAAAAGATAGAGAAATGGCCTAATGATCAGACCGATAAAAAGGTAACAGATTGATAGATATATGTACTTAATGCGCAAAACTGAAATCCGACAGCTAAAGCTGGAAACAGGGTAATGAAGTTTTGCAAATCACTTGAAACAGACATAATAGCACCAATCGAACGGAACGTCGACTTGTGTGTGCAGTGATTATTAACACTTCATTACCATGTTCCTAGCTTTACCTGTTAAATAAGTAACACAATAAGGGAATGATATTCTTGACATCGTGGCTAAATAAGTAACACAATAAGGGGATGATGTTCTTGACATCACGGCTAAATAAGTAACACAATAAGGGGATGATATTCTTTATATCACGGCTAAATAAGTAACACAATAAGGGGATGATATACTTGACATCACAGCTAAATAAGTAATACAAAAAAAGCTCATAGGAAGTTATTAATAATATAAATATTCACAGTAGCAGTGGATGGCTGTGAAACAGGGACACAAGTAGTGGAAAAACGAATAGTTTCTTTAGAAATGTTACAGAATGTTATTGAGAATGGAATGCACGGTAAAAACAATAAATCAAGAAACATTAAGAATATTCAACGTAGAAGTTGGTAGATTTCTAAACTACATCATAACAAGGAAGCTATGTTTTTTAGGCAATATAAAGTGACACAACAGCTTGGAAAAAATGTATAATCGAAGACATTGTTGCTGGCAAAAGGAAAAGGAGCATCTCACTGGTGATATTTCAGGTTATTTAAACTTGTCCATGGCGCCAGCAGGTTAACTCTTCCGTGGTGAAGAATTTAGAGTCTATAAAAGACTTCGTTCAGGTAAGACTGTCCCGGGATAATATTAGTAAGAAAAAAAAAACAACTAATATAGAAGTTTCCAATTATCGCCTATAATTATAACATTCGTTTTCAACTCCAGTTGGATCATTTCTAAAGCAGGAGACAATGGTTCTACTAGAAGAATGTTGTGCAGATATTGAAGCACCTTTGATGGTGTTGCTGAGCCACACTGAGTGATTCTGAGCGACACATTCCTATGATGTGGAGTCGATGTTGATGCTATTTGAAAGAGTCATTGAAGCTTTCCTTCTGTCACATGGACACTTGTTTTCCTTGGAAAAGCGTGCGTTTGCCAGGTATGCGCACAAAATCATGGGTTTTCTTCAACATTGTATGAATGTTTGGGATGTTGGTTCTAGTGATGACTTCAACATTGTAAGAATGCTTGAGATGTTGGTTCTAGTGATGACTTCAACATTTTATGAATGTGTGGGATGTTGTTTCTAGTGATGACTTCAACATTTTATGAATGTTTGGGATTTTGGTTCTAGTGATGACTTCATAACTAGGAAGACTATCAAGCTACTTTATCCAGATATTTTTGTGGATACGGCATGTGTGAAAGTGATTCAACAATCTGGCGTTTCTGCTGTACATTGACCAGGTATCACAAACGTATGTTGTGATATAGAGATGGTGTAATGAGCACAATCGCGCTATATACTTTTACTTTTGTGGCGAGGCTAAAGCCATTCCGCTCACACACATGGTCGCACAGTCTACCACATGCAACAGTCGCTTTGGAGATTGTGTTGTTGACTTCGGTATTAATTCCCCCGTCCCTGGAGATAGTACTACCAAGGCAAGTGAATCTGTAGACTGGTAGGAGACAATTGTTATTGACCTTATCTGGGCCATGATGTTGTTCAATGTGAGATGTTTGAAAAATTATACCCTTTTTTGTTGTTGGTGGTCACTTCAAACATATCACACGATGTAGAAAACCTATATCACACGATGTATCACTTCAAACATATCACACGATGTATCACTTCAAACATATCACACGATGTATCACTTCAAACATATCACACGATGTATCACTTCAAACATATCACACGATGTATCACTTCAAACATATCACACGATGTATCACTTCAAACATATCACACGATGTAGAAAACCTGTCCATGCTAGCATAAATATCTCCTTCGGAGTTGGCAGTGATTACATAGCAATCGCAGTGAGTACACAACAATGGCAGTGAGTACACAACAATCGCAGTGAGTACACAACAATCGCAGTAAGTACACAGTCATCATCAAAGTGCAGATTTGTGATGGATATCTCTTTCACCTTGCTGGAGATGAGTAGTCGTCTGAGGTTAAATATCTCTCATTCTGTCTTATATTTAAATTGTACGCCATCATTTTCACAATCTTGGAGAAGGTCTATGACTAGGACATTGAACACCATGCCCAAAGAAGAGTTATTAAGTGTTAGAAAAAGAAACTACTAACTCCGCAACCACATGCACATTCAAGTTTAATATTGACAACACAGTCACGTGTACATAAAGTTTAATATTGACAACACAGTCACGTGTACATAAAGTTTAATATTGACAACACAGTCACGTGTACATAAAAGTTTAATATTGACAACACAGTCACGTGCACATAAAAGTTTAATATTGACAACACAGTCACGTGCACATAAAAGTTTAATATTGACAACACAGTCACGTGCACATAAAAGTTTAATATTGGCAACAGTCATGTGTACACGTCGACAAACACCAGAGACCACAGAACATGTACCTTAAAAATGTTCCGAATATGAAACGGTCCACAGAAACAACACTAGAATAATAGCTCTATGTAGCCTAGTACGAGCTGGAAATGAGAATAAGTTTCTTGAAGAGACAAGATGACAGATATTTTAAACGAACGAAAGAAGAAAAAGTCATATTTTACTATAAAACGACAACAGCTGATTCTTCACAAAGAAACACAAAATAAGACAAACGGGCGAATGATTCAATTTGTTACTCGACGGTTGAAGTTATTTGGATTGAAAGGAATTTCGAAACCACCTGGGGTTAAACAAGGCCAGAAAATATTATCAAGCAGTCATTATTTACAAATTGTACAGGTAGCAATGAGGTATGTTTGGAACATCTTTTAGACAAGGTCACGGGGTGCACAGTTTCTAAAAACTAGGGCACAGAAGATATTTGTAGGAAATATGTGTTGTCAATTTAAATAGGTCACGAACTCTTTGACGACTGGAAAACATAAACTAACGTGAAGAAAGGTATATATAAATAAACAAATGTTAAATCGGTACCAGGGAAGGGACTATTCTCAACATCGTCCAGATCATATTATGGATCTACTGTCTTGGTCATGCGTGAGTCAGGGGCAACGAAAGAGTTGACACATTGGCGGGTGGATGGCATACGGAATAGCTGGATATAGAGTGGTGGATGGCAAAGTGCTGAGAAGCGACCGGACTAAATTAATTAGAGCAATCACGGGTACACTACACACACACAATTAATAGGATGCTAAAAAGAAGAAATCAGAGTACATGTTCAGAGAATATTATAAATGAAGAAAGACCAAAAGAAATGAAAAGAATTGGAAATACCACAAGAACTCACAACCAACTAGTTACCATGAGATTATATACTTTTATATTGCTGACGTAACGACAAGCAGATCATTTATGGGAATGCCGCTTGCGCAGTGATGCTGGTTCCTAACAAAGAATCAAGCACAAGAAAGAATAAGTGAAAGGATAAATAAGTTGTACGGTTAAGAAACATTGAGATCAAGCAATGGGACAACCAGACAACTTCGAACAGTGTATTACTACATACAATTCAGGTGACATTATTTCCAAAATATAGTCATCTCTATGAAGATGTTATCAACAGTTCACGGGGTGTAAAGTGTAGTATATTTCTCTCGTCGTGCAAACACAGGCTTAACAGATAACCACGATCTTCAAAGTACCTCCTCGCGGTACACCATAGAAACAGATTTCTTTGAAGATCGCGCGAAGCATATATATATATGTTTTTATACAGGTATGTGTGTGATTATACTCTACCTGCTGTAGTACTATTGCACAAAGTGTAATGTAGCCTCCATTGATTCTACCTGTTGTTGATTCCACCAAGTGTAATCTAGGTTGCATTACCTGCATTTATTCTCACATTTTCTTTTTTTTTCCTCTCTCTGTTCTTCCAACCTAACATGATAGGGCTCCAGTATAGACATCTGAACAGAAAGTAACCGAAACTTCATTCGGTATATTTTTTATTATTGTCGTATTTCTCGTTGTTCACTATTTATATACTTGGAGTCGCATGCCACAAACTTCAAGGCCTATCAATGAAATTCACGGAAATAATTTTTTTAAAATCAGCCTTCCAGGTCATGCTCACTGTCTGTACACAGGTCTAATCGTGACCGATCCATGACCGGTCTAAAGTATAAAAACCTGTGTACAGAAAAGGTAAACAATACCTGTATGACAATACTATTAATGACATGCGACCAGGACCGGATTTACGTATAAGCTAAACAAGCTATAACTTAGGGCACCCAACCCCACTGTCTTGGGG
Organism: Meghimatium bilineatum; assembly: GCA_034231615.1. Classification (NCBI taxonomy): domain Eukaryota; kingdom Metazoa; phylum Mollusca; class Gastropoda; order Stylommatophora; family Philomycidae; genus Meghimatium; species Meghimatium bilineatum. The sequence continues at coordinate 23,571,799 of CM067319.1, forward strand.
GCCCCCAAAAAATTATATTTGGTACTGACATATACTATCTAGACTTATAAAGGGCCCATATCGCAAATAGCGTAGGGCCTTACCAAGTGTAAATACGGCACTGCATGCGACCTAAAGTATATAAACATCAACCAATTAAAATCACGACAGTAACCAAAAACGTAATGAATGAAGTCTTAATTAATTATGTACAGAGGTCTACTGCCGATGGTCTGCGATCTTATAGTACTGTAGAACGTCACGGTCCAATTATGTACTGTGTTTTATTTAGTTGTTTTTTTTGCTTTGATGTATGGCTTATTGTTGCGTATTTTCCTGTCACCCTTTACATATCAATCACTATGGCATATTTTTTTAAAGGTGTCATACGTAGCATAATTCAATATTTATGCTACAAGTCTCGGAGATTTCCTAGAATTCTTGTCGTAATTTCCAAGTCAATATTTATTAACTCAGATTAGACTGACAGCAATGTGTCCTTGACCTCTGACACACGTGCTCATTTTCTACAACCGCAAACAACCACCCACATCCCCCGTCTTCATGGCTATTTCAAACAATATATCATTCGCTGGAAGCCGGGCGTGAAGTGCAAGGATTAAATTAGATCATGCTAGTTCTAATAATGGAACGTGATGACGTAAGGGGGTTTTGTGACCTGGTTTCATTTGTTTTTCCCCTCCCCAATTCACCGGGATAAAATGATGCTATTTTTGCTTTACCCGGCTTCCCCATTCAATAACTAGTTTTTATTGTCATGCATTCAATAGCTTGATGCAATCAATTGTATGTACTATGGGGAATCATATAGATAAACTTGATGCAATCAATGTTAATAGAGAATCATGTAAATACACTTGATACAATCATTGTAAATAGAGAAGCATATAGATACATTTACTGAGCACCAACAGGGAAATTCTGCAATAATTATGATGCAGAAATTCAGACAATTAGGGTGGTGACTGAAAAACTGCTGAACTCCAACCCTGGTCTACGCCCGTGGTATTCATGACAGATGCAAGGTCAGTGCTTCAAGCTCTCCAGTCTGTAAAACTAACAGACTTATAAAAACTACTTAATGAACTGTCTTACCAATATAGGGTAATCTATGCAGTGGATACCCTCTCACTGTGGAATACCAGGAAATTAAAAAGCAGACCAACTGGCTAAGGAAGGTGCTGCCGAATACCAACCAGATATACCAATCACCTACCATCAGAAAAAACATATGATCAAGTCAATAAGAAAGCCACAAACACCAACACAGATGACTATCACATTATGAACAGATCAGAACAAGTTGTAATTCTACACATCAGAAAGGGACACAACTGACTCAGTAGTCACATGTACACAACATTCAAGATTCGCAATACGGCCATGTGTACAGGCAGCAGAGAGTGTCAAACATATACTTCAAGAGTGTTCTGAGTATGAAACGCTAAGCAGAAATATTGGCCAGAGGAAACAACACTGGAATCAAAGCTCTATTGGCAACTGTATGAACTACAAAAGACAGTGAGTTTTATACAGGAGACAGAATTATAGATATAGACATGTTTCAAGTAAACGAAAAAAAAAATGATGTTTTCATGAAAGGAAGATATGTACCCATACTGGCAGCAGTTAGTACATCACCAGAAACTGTCCCACGACTCGTCTTCATGAAAGGCAGATATGCACCCATACGGGCAGCAGTGAGTAAGCCACCAGAGACTATCCCATGACTCGTCTTCATGCAAGTTTTCAGATTAAGTGTAATGCACCTGTTATGGTAAGGTACGCTACATTCAACATTGGACGTACGTGCAGTTTGGTTATATCAGAGATTTAAAACCATGAAAAGATAATGATGTTCATAGTTCTGATATTCCAGCTACCACGACCTCCGGGTCAGTTTTTTTCTGTATTGTTTGCCTTCATGAGCGTAACCAAAACAGTACTTTATATAGGTACTAATAAGGATATTATGTTATATGTTTGTTGTTACTGAGAATATTTCAATACCTGTACGGGATGTTTGTTGTTGTAATGGTGCTTGTCTCGATTGGTCCGTTCGGGTGACTTTGTGTGCACGGTTTGAATGGCTTGACGAAATCGCATATTTTTTTGGAGATGCGGTTAGTCAATTACGGAAGAACGCGTGTGTAATTCGTTGCTATGTGATTTCAATCCTGGTTCAATTCCCGTTAGTCTCATGAATTTTTAAAAATTGTCCTCTGGTTTCCTACTTAAAATTTGCTTGTACTTTATATAGATCGTGTATTGCCAGGGCCCGAAAAGGTAGCAAACAATAACAACACTGTTTACTTTTCATGAATATCGTAAGAATCGACTAAGGTTATTATGAGTTGGAGATGACTGTCCCATTCCACATAGGGTCACAGTGACCCAGAATCTATGCTGAAGTCGGATGTATTCGACCGAAAGGCGCAGCAGATAAGCTGTTAACCACGAAACAACGCATTCCGTTAACCGGCCCATGTCCTGCTTATCGACACGAGTTTGAGAATGAATACAGGAGAAGTAGAGTACTGTATATAAAACCTCTCAGCGTTGCCATAGATATGCTTCCAATAAGGAGGGAGTAACAGAAGCAGGAAGATTAGCTCAAAATGGGTGGAATTTTCGAAAGGCTGTTATGACTGCTACATCTTGCTAAGGATATGCCACCTGATGATGAAGGAGGGAGTTTTATCTATTTAAAAAATCGGTTATTAATTTATTTCCGTATATAAATCTTTATAAAAATATTAGACAGTTTGACAACATGGCACGGCAAAGAAACAACAACGACTTTGATACATAATACTGTGGACAGAGAGCTGTGGAGAGCCATGACCGCCTACGCCACCCGGCATGGCACCTGATGATGATGATATAAATCTCGCTGTTGCTACAAATTGGATTACCTTTTTGTGAATTCCTAGTCCAAAAAATCTTGTTTTGATTTGCTAAGGGATGGGTTTGAATCCACCACCCTACCCCCAAACCCACCCCCTTTCTAAGGGCTTGCATTCCAGCAACAACCTGTCTACGTCACTCATTTTGACTAATCTGGCGGATCCTATTTATTATATTGGTCACTTTGCATGTACTTTGTGTAGCCCGCCAATTTGGGACTTCGGATCCTTTGATATAGTCTGTTATCTGTTTCCGGGTTAGCGCGCCAATTTGGAACTCCGGATAATTTGATATAGCCTAGCGATAACACCCATGATAATATAATTTTCATAAGTGTTGTCGCTTCTTATGTTTGTGACTGTTGCACTCTCCAACTGATGGGGTGGGGCGCAGTGTAGTGGTTAGCCGTGCCTATCTACGCAGTACTACAGCCTTCTAACAGAATTAATGAGGACTTTTCGTTACTTGTCTTGATTATTCCCATATTTTCAGTTGGCCATTATTTATATAAATGGAATCGCATGCCAAAAATAGCTACGGCTTCTCCAAGTATATAAATAGTAACCAATGGAATACGTGATAATAATTTTTTTTAAACGTACCGAATGTAGGCCTGTTTACGTTTAGCACTTAGGTCTTCTAAATCTACCGACGGTCACGGGTTAGCGTATTGGCTTCGCATATGAGTGGTCCTGAGTTCATTTCTAAGTTGAGGTGGAAATGTTTTTCAGAACGCAAAAGTACCCGGGTCGACCTAACCTTAATTGGGTACCAGGTTAATCCGGGAAGTTTGAACGTTTATGCAAACGAAGTATCCCCTCAACAAGGACTGCCACCATCCGAGAAGTAAAGACTGCTAGGGATAGGAGATGGCTATCGTCCTCATATAGCAGAGCCACTGAAATGTGAGATCGCTAACATCTTACATCCGTACGACATTAATGGTTGGTTGCTGATCCAGCGGTCCATGTCATTTGACCCAATGCCATCGTGTGATACATGCATGTGTTTGTGAGCTGTTGTTTTGTTCCATATAATGTGTTCCATTTGCGTGGTCCTGGAGGGAGAAGCATTTTCCTGATGTCATCCAGCGCTGGGCATTCAAAAAGGTGGTGGTCAACAGTTTCATAGGGATGAGTGCAGACCCGGCACCCTGGAGTGTGTTGTGGTTGTATTCTGTTCAGGTGATTGTTAAGCTGTACATGTTGTGTGCGCAGTCTGAAGATGATACTCTGATCTTTCCTTCCCAGGAGGTTGATGTTATATTTAGGATTTGGGCTGGCTGGTCATATATTTATAGATTTCCCTCCCAGTGTTTCCCATGGCCCATCTGTTCGTCCACTTTTCTTTGTTCACATATTTCAACATCATTTCAACTGTGTGCATGGTTGTTTGTGTATATGATTGTTTGTGTATATGATTGTTTGTGTATATGGTTGTTTGTGTATATGATTGTTTGTGTATATGGTTGTTTGTGTATATGATTGTTTGTGTATATGATTGTTTGTGTATATGATTGTTTGTGTATATGGTTGTTTGTGTATATGGCTGTTCTTGTTGTGCATGGTTGTTTGTGTATATGGTTGTTCTTGTTGTGCATGGTTGTTTGTGTATATGGTTGTTTGTGTATATGGTTGTTTGTGTATATGGTTGTTCTTGTTGTGCTCCCATCTTTGCTACTCTGTCTGCCTTGTCATTGCCAGGTGTGTCTGAGTGGCCAGGAATCCATTGCATAACAATGCTGACTTCATAATATGTAAGCAGCTGGTTTTCATGGTGATATGTTTCAACTAGCTCAGGTTTACAATGGCCATCACATTCTAGTGCTTGAAGAGCAGACATAGAATCTGTAAAAAATCAAGTTTTGGAATTTTGATGGAACGGTATCAAATATGGTCTCCAGGTGGTACAAGGCAACTTCTAGTGCTGTTATTTCAGCTTCATAGTTAGAACATAGCCAGTACTACGGCATTAATAAATGCTATCTATGGGTTAACTTTACCTACTCTCCAACTTGTCGAATATACTCTGACAGTTTGGTTATTATTTGATATAATCTATTTCAGTGTTTCCACTTCACTAAACAGATTTTTCGAAGCTGATTGGGACCACATATGGTCTAGTAGCCAGCTAATCTTCATTTTCTTCTTCTCGTTCTTCAGTCAGTTATCAGGTTACAGCGCCAATAGCTTCAATGACCTGTGTGATTCGTTTCAGGTCATCCATGTAACCTCTTAGGTTTGGAAGTCGTGTCGTCTCAGTAGACCACCGTCTCTTATTGGTAGAGTTGACATGCATGAAGAATGTATTCTGCAGTCTCTGGGCTCAGTCCGCAGTTGCACAGGTCTGTCTCGCCAATAATCAGCTTTCTGAACATGTGACTTCTCAGTCTGTTGTGGTCAGTCCGTTGTCTGAAGATGGTGGTTTGTTTCTTGCGTGACATTTGATGGTAGGGGTCATTGGTTTTATAATTATACTTCCAATTTTTTCTATATTCTGCTTTTATCATAGTCTTACATTCATAGTTCGTAATATCACTTTCTATTTGATCTAGTGATCCCTCTTTCCTGACCAGGCGATCAGCTTTTTTTCAGCTCCAAGTATGGCACAGTGACCAGGGATCCGCTGAAGTACATTTGCCTTGATGACTAATGTGTAGTAAGCAAACTGTAAGCTAATTCATGATCGTTTTCTTTGGATCTTTCACTGCCTGCAATACTGCCATTGTATCAATTAAAAAGACTACATGTCAGTTGTGACTCGACAAGCAATTTATGAGCACTTTGGCTGCCAATGTTAAGGTTCCATTTCTGATTTGAAGTTTGTGGAATGTTTGCCTGTGGGCATGGACTTTTGCAATTTCTTTTCCATCTGGTATTACTATTTATATATAGTAATCCTGCCATTACTGCTTCTTTCGCTGCTTCCTCTGCATATAAATGTGTCTTCTTTAAATCCTGCGTTAGTTCTTTCATAACCAACACGAACGTTCGTGTGATTTCCACCGGAGAGCTTTAAGTACGCTATGCTGCTATAGTTCCACAGCAGAGACGTATTGTTTGTCACACTTAGTGTCAAGCAAATTCATTTTCGGCATCACATGTCCATATATCATTTGGGTATGCATTCTGTATGTCATTCTTAGTTGTCTCTTTACGTACTTCAATTTGAGTTTGCGTGAAATAATGACACATCCAACCTTAGCTTGACTTCTGTGTCCTTTAGACTTTCTATGGGATGGGACAAAAATTGAGTTATCGGGAGACAGCAGTAATACTATGCACTATTAGTTAGTTAGTTAGCCGTCGGATTATAATCACTGCAAACTGGACACGTCCATAGTTGCTCCGATCTATCCCTGCGTGTATCCACCATTACGCATCTGCTGACAGTACCGGTCTTCTGCTGGTTGACCATCATTCTTCTGCACCCTCCAAAATATTCACTTCTAGCAACACCGTATTTAAAACCCTGATCTTTAATCTTGGCCATCTAAAACGAATCATCATCCACACTAGTCTCACTCTCGCGTGCTACATTTCTTATGGAGTTCATAACACAGTTCGATCCATTGCCCCATCGTCCTGTGGAACAATCGCGCATGACGCTAGTTGATCTTCTCTTTCATTACCTCCAACATCCACATGTTCCGGCACGAAAATAAATGTAACTACTTTCAACCTCGCATTTCTCAATGCCTCAATCCACTGCTCGCGAACGAGACCCACTTGTGCCTTCCTAATCATACTCAAAGAGTCACTCAAAATGCAAACCTGCGTTGCCTATCCACTCATATGTCCTGGTCATCGCCATAATCTCCATGGTCATGCTACTCGTAGTCACAGCAAAGGCCCCCACTCTCATCTCTGATCGTTTTAGCTGCGCACTGCGATGTGAAGGCCCAAGCACTGCGAGCATGTCTAATCACAGATCGATCAGTGTTTATAATCACACCCACCCCTCCCTGGCATTCTCACCGATCAAAGCCTGCACCTCTTACTCCACAGCCGTGGGACATCATTCTCTGCATTTCCTGCTAAGTTTTATTACTATTCTCAAACACGTTTCAAAATCTGTGGGTATACCTATCCATTCCGCACCTGCTACCAATCTTGGAATCTGAACACGCTTTGTATGACATTCTCAGCACGTCCCATTCACGACTTGCCTCTCTTAAGTCTGCTACCTTTAACTTTCTGTATTTCGGAATGCAATCGTTGTTCCCTTGTCTGTATGTATTTGAAGGTACAGCAACACTGTAATATGGGCTCTGCCGTTGGACAGTCGAGTATGTACCGCATATCTCTTGTCGATGTGTCTCATGTGCACCCAAGAATGATACGCATATCTGCATTCTGAATTATATCCAGTCTTTCGATCTGAGTTTGGCTAAGAGTCAGAATTGCAGTGCATATTCCATCACAGTTATCACCAAACTCTGGTACAAAAGAAATAGCAATCTCTGCTCACACTGTGCAGCAGCCATAACCTTCATTGCTGCTAATGAAAATTACGCCCATATGCACCTTATGACAAGTAAACATTGTGGGACAGAAATATATCAAGGATAAAATAGCAGTTTTATATTGAACAATACACGGTGTCGACGTTTCGACCAAAATGTATCTTTATCAAGAAGTGAATGAACAAATACAGAATTGTAGGACAAAATCATACGGAGACGACATGCAGCACTAAAGCAATGTTATAATATACAGTATACAGGTCTGGAAAATAAACAAAAAATAGAGATGAAGTGATGTCAGAACCATGGAACATGGAAATGTTATTACATGATGAGAAAGTTACAACAGGGCACACAATGAAAATGTAAAAATTGAAAATACGAGTATTAACATTTTTTAAAGTTTTATTTTAGTGTGACTTGTTACAACTTGAGAAGCCATAAGTATGTTAAGAACACCGTGTAACCGAAAATTGAGTCTAATGTTCTAAAAACAGAGAGAAAATGGATGGAACAAAAGAAACGGGTATCAAAAGAATTTATATTCGATGCTAGCTAGTTAATTCTGTTGAGTTCTAGTGACCCTATAGCATGGATGATGAGACAACCAATTCCACTAACTCCTTAGTCGCCTCTTATGACATATGTGGCAGGTATCAGTGTTGCTATTCTTTGCTTTCCTCTGGAGCCCTGACAACAACATGAGGTCAAGAAAACCTTGTTATATTATACTTCACTGTGAAGTGTGTAAGTTACATGGCTTTCAATTCGTAACTTTTAAGTCAGCCTCATAACTGAAGTTTCGGGTCCACCCACGGTTGTAACTGGATTTACAGTCTGTTGAAGGTACCCAAACAAAATAATTCTTGTATAGATAATGACAACTGCCATGGCATGAAGATTTTATTTCCGCTGCCTATTTTTTAAAAAAAAGCCTCCATACGCTCCTTTACATGAAAACATGCAATAACACAAGTTGTTACTTTCTTCTTCTTCTTTCGTTCACTTGAAACATGTCTATATCTGTAATTATGTCTCCTGGATAAAACTCACTGTTTTCTTTAGTTCATACAGTTGCCCATAGAGCTTTGATTCCAGTGTTGTTTCCTCTGGTCAATATGTCTACCTCAGCGTTTCATACAACAATCTTGAAGTATATGTTTGACACTCTGTGCTGCCTGTCCACATGTACACATGACGGTGTTGCCAATCTTGAATTGTGTGTATATGTGACCGTGGAATAGGTTGTGTCCCGTTCTCTGAGGCATAGAATTACAATTTGTTCTGATCTGTTCATAATGTGATAGTCATCTTGTGTTGGTGTCTGTGGCTTTCTTATTTACATGATCATCTGTTTTTTTTTTCTTCTTCTTCTTCTTCTTCAGCGTTCGCTCTCAAATAACCCCAACGAATATTTCGTGTGATTTCCGTCGGGAAGCGTGAAGTACGTTGCACAGTAGAACTGTGATTATTTACACCCCGGTTGGCCACTTGTGGTCAGGACGTCCGAGGTCCAGCACAATCTGTTTTTTCTGATGGTAGGTGATTGGTACATCTGGTTGGTCTTCGGCAGCACCTTCCTTAGCCAGTTGGTCAGCTTTTTCATTTCCTGGTATTCCATAGTGAGAGGGTATTCACTGAATAGTTACTCTATACTGGTAAGACAGTTCATTAATTAAATTTGTATAATTTATATACTGTATAGAATCTGTAATGTGTGGCAAAAATATCATCATTAAGTGTCATCTTGACAACAATTGGCTGCAACGTACTTCCAACATCCTCTGTTTCTAGCTTTGGTAGTGCACTCTGCTAGACTGTAACATGTCCATCTCATGATATTTCCCTCCCACTTGTATCTCTGCCTACCTCTTGCTCACCTCCCCTCAACTCCATAGTCAAGTAAATATAGCAACGACAATAAACTAAAAGTGTATCATAGACAAGAAGTACATCTTTGCACAATATGTGAAACAGAATGACATGGGAAGGGGGGATGAAAAGGGTTCTGTATTAAGGTTGTGCAAACCTATGGTTAGCAGATAACCAAAAGGGTTCTGTATTAAGGTTGTGAAAACCTATGGTTAGCAGATAACCAAAAGGGTTCTGTATTAAGGTTGTGCAAACCTATGGTTAGCAGATAACCAAAATGGTTCTGTATTAAGGTTGTGCAAACCTATGGTTAGCAGATAACCAAAAGGGTTCTGTATTAAGGTTGTGCAAACCTATGGTTAGCAGATAACCAAAAGGGTTCTGTATTAAGGTTGTGCAAACCTATGGTTAGCAGATAACCAAAAGGGTTCTGTATTAAGGTTGTGCAAACCTATGGTTAGCATATAACCAAAATTCTAAAGCATATTGTGATGTACCCTGGAAATTGCTTGTCTTGAAAATCAAGCAAAGCAATCTAGCTAAACTTTATTGATCATGTCCGGTTAGTTTAACTCGAAATGGAATGAGAATTAACTGCACAGGACAAATAAGATTTCTGAAAGGCACAATTTGGTTCCAACAGCCAAAGCACTATCACAACACAATGCAAGATTGCAGCTGACCTGCACTGCTGGGCTGTCATGCCCCAATGCTCAGGACAGCGAGAGTAGTGTGAAAGTTTCTGGAAAAATCTTCTTCTCTGTTCAGCATCTGCAGTCATGTTATGTTGTCAGGTCTGTCATCAAGGTCAAGTCCACTGTCTTCTCCAGGTGAGAGCAGCTGCCCAATAGCTTTTGCCTCAAATCTGTATCCTCCAGCCAATTGTCTCTGCTCTTTGTATGTTAGGCAATCCTGAAGTATGTGTTCAGGGGTCTGAGTTCCAGAAAAGGTGTAGAGCAGAAAGGCTAGTTTAGTGAGTACAATGAGAAGGTACCACAGCTCTAGACGGTAGCGCAAAGTGCAAGCATAATTGAGAAAATGAATCAAGTTTTGATGCTTGAGGACTAGCTTCTAGTTAACGTTTTAGTTACATTCTAACAGCATGTTCTGTGAAAAAGTAGAATGCAATATAATACCAGATTCAGGAAGAATGGCTGTAGAGGCTTAGACATTTTATGTTCTTATTAATGTCGATATCCAATTAGCAGTTCTACATTTGGCAGCCCAATTTCATTATTTAAAAAAACTCAGGTTTGGATGTGTTCATGAATGACACCTTGACTAATAGGGCAAATCAATCCTAATCCAACTTTTCTATTAGGATTTTCCTATACTGTAATCAAGCTTACAGATGGGAAAAGGTTCAGTAACCAAGATCACTGGGACAATACCCCCATCAAAGCCATCAGGAAAGTCGACCACCCAAAAGACAATTACCACTATCTCAACAGAGCAGGTTATTATCTTCCACCTCAGAACAGGACACAACAGATTAAACAGCCACTTAAATAGACTAAGATTGGTCCCATCACCACTGTGCCTTTGTGGGCAGGCAGCACAGATAGCTGAACATATCCTTGCAAGACTGAAATACACTAAACCAGTTAAGGGAAGAACACTGGCCCACAGAGATGGATATTCACAAAAAAAATGTATGGGAGCACTGAGGAGCTTTCAAATATATCAGCATTTATTAAGAAAACAGGACTTGCTGTGTAGACATGTCAAACTGCGAACGAGAAGAAGACTGGGACAATGTACCATATAATTACATGAGACAAATTCATTGGCAGCAGAACACTTGAACACACCCATATAAGATAGATGTAGTCAGCCTTAGTCCATATCCCTGCTTTAGCATTTCCTCAGAAACTGTCACCCAGGGACATGGGGTCTGCAAAGTTCTTAGCAACTTAGCAACACAGTGTGCTCGACTATCTGCTGCAGTTTAGTAAGCCTATACTTTAAAACGTGGGAATGGGGTAAGAAGACTAGTACTTTTTTGGGTTATATTTGCTAATTGGTGGAGTTCTATGCAAGTTCAATACTTCTATTCTACTAGACTTCTATAGTAGTCTCCAGATACACTGTAAATCATAGCACGATATACGTAGTATGCGGACAGTCACATTATATTCAATATTATTTTATATTAGTATGATTATATAATATTATGCATAGGCCTATATATTGTTGTTGTTTGAGAACCCCAGGAATTTCTGAGCTTTCTTTCATACCCAGGAGACTTTAGCTTTCGACTTAGTGCAATGTCGAATCGAATGCCTACTGCTATGGAAGTAATACTCAGAGGGAAGGCCTATATGTTAATGTAGCATTATAGTTATCCTAGCCTAAACCTACGGAAGAAAATGTTAGAAAAAAGGTACGACAAACTATATAACACACTGAAAATACTCACCAACTCGAATGTAGAACACTGATCGCCAATGTGACACGTTAGTAAATAACATTTACACTGAACACAGAACAGCAAACACAAGCTGGATGGTAAACAATGGATGAACAAACGCACCTTGGTTGTTGCGAATATAGTCTTGACTCGAAGGTCTTAACTAAGATCTCTTTCTTTGTACACAAATGTCAATTGTTACTTCACTTCAGATTTATTATATTATAAGTTGTCCATTTTTCAGCATAACAAAGACAGATAGACTAAAGTTAAGCACCAGGCAGTACGCTCATATTGTAGCTACACACACGGCACACATTCACATACGCTGATGTGTACTACTCAGCGGGAAATATCACTGCCTGAATTCATCCGCAATAGTTTGTTATTGAAGAGATCACATGCTCGATTTAAATACATCTTTATATATTTATTATTTTTTAAATATCTATAACTCAATTGTACAATTAAATTTATTTACATCAATATTTGTTTTGATGTAAAGATTTATTTATAAATTCATAACGTGCATGTATTTCTATGCGGAGAGCTACATTACAATGGTGTGATGTGTCAAGTTATTTTATTTGTTTACAATAGCCAACACACTGTGCACGTTTTCCAGATAGGCAGTCATCTCCGTTAACCTTTTTTTCTATTTCGTCTGCATTCACACCAGTATTGCCACATATATTTCTTTATGATTTTAGCCTGCGTAGGTTATTTACTAGTTTGCCTAACAGCTGAAATAGTTTCTCCTTTCCTCTTAACATATTCCTTTTTCAATTTCTTGCTTTGATTTTCTATTATAGGTTGATAATTGACCGTAAACCAAACCCTCCGTAGTCGCCTCTTACTTTATGCCAGGCACAGGCAGATTTCCTAAATATATCCCCCCTCCCTGATCATTCTGAACGCATGCAATACATATTATTATTTTGTTCTTCATAAAAACCATTTTACCAATGTCCTGCACGTTTGTTTATTCATGGATTTGCCTCCTTGCTATGAGACACGTTTCTTCAACCTGGGATGATGTGGGCTATTGACAAAAAGGCATACGAGCAGAACAAAAACAAGCCGTCATACGTGATGATTTTCATTATTTTTTCAATACTTTTGTTGGTCACTATTTATATACTTTGTAACGCCGACCAACGGAACACATGGAAATAATCGAACACGTGACGTATGAAGTTTGTTTTGATACAGCTCGTAAGCCAGTATTATCGATAGCCACGGCTAATGGTTCGTCTTGATATAGGGTATCCAACACACTGGTCTCACACTACGTCATTCCTGTTGGCTCATGTGATTGATCATTGGTGACTTCGTATATTTTGTGTAGCAGGAAATTGAACATGACGAGATGCGATGCTGTTTTGAGCTATTGTTTGGACAGGATTCGAAAGGAAGTAAGGAATATGTGTAGTGGTACTAGAGGGCATGTCGTAAGAGACGACTGAGGAGGTTTGGAGATGTAGCTTAATTATTCCATAGAGGATAAAGTTATCCATAAACATAGATCATGCTGAAGTCGGATGTGTCTGGCCGAAAGGCGCAGCTAAGTTGTAAACCATGATACAAGGCATTTCGTTCTCTGGACTACTTTCTGCTTCTTCTTCCTGCCAATTAGCAGGACGTAGTTTGGAGAAAGGTAGTCTTTACAATTTTTCTGAAATATATGCGTCTTTCGGCATGAAACATCCGACGTCAGCATGGCTTCTGCGTCATTTCGATTCTATATGGGATGAGACAGCTAACTCCACCACATAACCTCCTTACGACATGCTTGTAAGGTAAACATTGTTGCTATTCATCGCTCTACTGTCAGGCCCCGTCAACTCGAGGGCTTACATTTTGCTAATTTACAGAAGTCGGATATTTAAAAGCAGAAGGAGACGAAAGACGCCATGTGTGACCCACGAACAGGGTCTATATCTGGAGAAATGCTTGTGTCTTACATATACATTTTCCGCCCGTGTGTTGCCGGGGCCCGAAAGGGAAGCAAATAATAGCAACACTGTTTACCTTCCACGCATGTCGTAAAAGGCGACATTTTGCTAATTTACAGAAGTCGGATATTTAAAAGCAGAAGGAGACGAAAGACGCCATGTGTGACCCACGAACAGGGTCTATATCTGGAGAAATGCTTGTGTCTTACATATACATTTTCCGCCCGTGTGTTGCCGGGGCCCGAAAGGGAAGCAAATAATAGCAACACTGTTTACCTTCCACGCATGTCGTAAAAGGCGACTAAGGAGGTTATGGGATGGAGTTGGCTGTTCCATCCCATATAGGGCCAGTGACCCAAAGCCATGCTGAAGTCGGATGTGTCTGGTCGAAAGGGGCAGATATCGCAGCAGTGCTGTAAACCATGCCACAACGCATTCCGTTCTCCGGACTACATCCTGCTGATCTGCAGGAGTTTGAGAACGAACGCAGAAGAAGAAAAGAAGATATCCATTTTCCCTCGACTGGGATACTTCACTTGGCATTACAACGCGAAAGCTGACGTTTCCTGGTATTGAAAGACATCTATAGAGCAGTTGTCTTCCGCCTTTTTTTAAATGTGGCACCTGGGTCATTCTTCTTTTTTTTCGTTCGCTAATAATGTCTATATCTGCATTGTTGTTTCTTGTATAAATTGGACAGTGTTTTCCATTTCTTGATTTGTACCATAAAGTTTAACATTCATCGGTGTATCAGAAGGTCAGTACGTGCATCTTAATGTGTCATAGTTTGCACATTCTTGAAGGATATGTTCTGAAGTCTGGTTGGCTTGCCCACAAATACACTTTGCTGTTGTACAAATTTTAAATTTGGTATACATATGGCTGTTTAGTCTAATGTGACCAGTTCTCAGTCGAAATATGATGACCTATTCTTGTCTGTTAAGTAAGTGGTAGTCGTCCCGTGAAGGTAAGTTAGGCTTTCGTTGTGCCTTTATCATGGATTTCTTTTGGTGATAGCTGATTGGTACATCCGGTTGCTGCATGTTAGCACCTTCCTTGGGGAGTTGATCAGCTCTCTCATTTCCTGCTATTCCACAGTGTGATGGAATCCATTGCAGTATAATTCTACACCTATTTTGTACTATGGACAATACCTCTTTTAACTCTGGAAGTTTATTCGATTGTAGTCCCTCTAGTACTGACTTTGCATCTGTAAATATTACAATAGGGTGTGAGGTCATGTCAAATGTTATCAGTTTCTCTGCAGCTGTACATATAGCTTTGACTTCAGAGTCATAGTTGTTGCAGTAATTCCCTGTTAGTATATATGTGGTTCAATGGTGCCATCTGGGTATTCCACATATACACCACTTCCTTCATTTCTTACTGCATTCTGTGTTGATCCATTTGTATATACTCTGGTCCATAGATCACTTGGGTAAACGTCGTCGAGAAAGCTGAGAGCTGCTACATTTTTCTGCAGATTATTCTGCTGTTCATCCCCATGTACACCTGTTATTGTTGTTTGGATGGTCACTTGTAGGCATGTCTGTTTTTCCCATGGGGTGTGATCTGGTTGAGATATCAGTGGTATTGTTACCTCTGACAGATCCGATACCTGTCTACGTAGACGCTTGATCTGATGTATTTCTTTTTCGTCTTCTTCTTCTTCTTCAGCGTTCATTCTCAAACTCCCACTGGATCTCCCTTGTAACAGGATCATGGTCTAACAGGACCATGGTCCTATTAGATTTCCAGCAGAATGTAGTCCAGAGAATGGAAATGCGTTGTGTCGCTGTTTTATTTGCGCCAATGGCCCGACATATCCGACTTCGGCGGAGGCCTGGTGTATGGAGCTTCTTCTTTTAAGCCGTCCTTGTGACAGAACCTAGGTCACTCAAATAATCATCATTTACTTTGTTTGGAACAAGGCTTATTTCAGATTTATTGACATCTAATATCTAAATGTTGTTCATATTTATTTAAATATAATATCTAAATGGTGTTCATATTTACTCATATATCTAAATGGTGTTCAGATTTATTGACATCTAATATCTAAATGGTGTTCATATTTACTCATATATCTAAATGTTGTTCAAGTTTATTGACATATAATATATAAATGTTGTTCAGATTTAACACATGTCGTACTAGATGTTGTTCAAAATTATGACAAGCTGGTAGCCTCTAATTTCAAATGTAGTTTCCGTGCTGTCCTCCCCCCCCCCCCCCCCCCGCCCTGGAAGTCATGTGTCAAAGTGACCCACGTTGAGAACCACTACTCTATAGACTATGAATTGTTTCTCAAACTCTTTCCTTCCATCGCCCCTTTTAACCTCTATAGAGCCACTTTCCCTTTTGTATAGACTTTATAGAACAACTCTTATCTTGAGTGATCATTCATCCGTTTGGCATAAGTCAAGTAACATCTCATCAATGTAACAAAGTATTAATCGGAGAACTGTCCATGGAGCAGGACATGGTTCCCCGAACACTGTTGTTTTTGTAAAAGGATGTTGGAGTGCAAGCTGTACAACGAAATGGTAAAATTCGTTGTGTGTTGGATTTATTAAGAGCTACTGTGTTTTTGAAAAGTGTTAGATCGAAGTTTTGTGAATTCCAGTGTTTATATATAGAATATTAGAATTAGGAGTGAGTATATGTAACTTGTGATAAAAGCTTACATGTTAGAAGTGAAACAGCAGTAGAAAGGTTATTAATCTGTTAGCAGAAATTGAATTAATTAGAAAGGTCTTTGTGTAGGTCGTCGAAAACGTGACAGCATGTATGGTTCACATTTGATGGAATCGTTTTAGAAAGAATATAATTGTCGAAGATTATGAGATATTCTGATGGGTCGAACAGAGAGAGAGAGAGCGAGAGAGAGAGAGAGAGAGAGAGAGAAATGTCAAGAAAAATGATGTCATTTGAAAGATGAATCTCCCTACAACAATTTCGCCTTAGGATAGAGGTAAGGAAATGTATAAGCTGCAGTCTCAAGCGTCATGTTCAATTCAGCAGAACATTTGAAATGCTGTGAGTGCGGATTACGCACCACCGAGGAGTTCGTTTAGTCATTAGTTAGGGTTCAGAGAGGTTGTTATATCTCTCCAGCGTGATTGATCGCACAGTGATATAAAATGGTACATTTGGTGACTTTGCGTTAATCAGAAGGGGAGTTGAATTTACGGAGGAGCTATTTGAAGCTATGTCGACTGAAATTGTCATGTATTTTTATGTAGCCTCATCAAATGATATTTCAAAGTCTTTAATTTGAAGACGTAACAGAGTTCCTTCTTTTTTTTTCTTTTTTTAAGCCTTATTTACTGAGTGGGCCTGTGTGAAAGGTTACTTAACTTTCCAGTTTACTCTTCATTGCAGAGGAAGTATTTGTAGTTTCTTTTCTAGAAACTGCAGCGCAGTTTTATGAAATCTTACCGGAGTTCCTACCTTTTTTTTAAAGATATATTTACCGAGTGAGCCTGTATGAAAGGCTACTCAACTGTCGAGCCTAGATTCGTGATACTTCTTTCTTCTTCTTCTTCTTCTTCTTCTTCTTCTGCGTTCGTTCTCAAACTCCTGCAGATTCGCAGGATGTAGTCCGGAGAACGGAATGCGCTGTGTCATGGTTTCCAACATTTCTGCGATATCTGCACCTTTCGACCTGACACATCCGACTTCAGCATGGCTTTGGATCACTGACCCTATATGGGATGGGACAGCCAACTCCATCCAATAACCTCCTTAGTCGCCTTTTACGACATGCATGGAAGGTAAACAGTGTTGCTATTCTGTGCTCCCTTCGGACCCCGGCAACACACAGGCGGTTTTCGTGATACTAGTCTGAGTCCTTGAATTTGGACGAACCTGCTGTCTTTTCTTGAAGACCCAGCCAGTCAACGTTACCTTGTGAGCATTACCTTGGGGAGTAGAGATGTCCGTTTCAAGCCACATGAGGTAGCTTAGGTAATAAACTGTGAACACTACCGTATCAAAGTCACACCCCTTGTTAAATTGTGTAAATTCACTAGAAAATGGATTCAACAAGTTTATGAAGAGTGAATACTACGTTATTAATGTCACCACTAACTTCTCTTTCGATCTTGTTTGGATAGCCGGACCAAACATACAATTATTCTCGACAACTGCGAACTATTTGCCTGAAGGAAAGGTTTATAGTAACTGTTAATCAATTTTTTAACTTTTTTTTTTTTTTGGTCACAGTTAGATCGGATAGTTGTTGTAGATCACCTGATTTGATGTTAGAAACAATAGGTGGTCAGCCTATAGCCAGGAAATCAACTGACCTCCTTTCATGTGAGTATAAAGATTGAAAGAATGTGTTATATGTCATAACATAGATTGTTCTCATGTAATTGATGTCCATGAAAGAAAGTTGTTATTGAAGATATATATGTGTAATACAGTTTCCTTTCTTTTAGAAGCTAAGACTTATTTACGTTTTTGGGACCATCCTCACCTAGTTCACAGTTTCACAACGAACATCAGAAGAAGTACTTAAAACACCAACAGAAATTCCAGATTTGGAAACAACTATACTGAGAAGGAAGAAGATAACACGAACCATCACATCAACAAAAACAATAATAATTAAGGAAGACATTAAAGAAAATATTTGTGAGTCATAATATCTGACAAGAAGGATATATAGATAAGAAAGTAGAAAAGGGCACTATTTAAAAAAACAACACATGTAGGACAAAGTTGAAAACACACACACACACACACACAAGGCACTTAACCACACCCTCTTATACAGTAGCCAACCACTGAAAGAGCGTACCTCACCACTGAAAGAGCGTACATCACCACTAAAAGATAGTATCTTACCAATAAAAGAGTGTACTTCACCACTAAAAGATAGTATCTTACCAATAAAAGAGTGTACCTCACCACTAAAAGAGTGTACCTCACCACTAAAAGAGTGTACCTCACCACTAAAAGTGTACCTCACCACCTTCTATAAAGCCACCATAAAGCCACCTTATATAAAGTTGCAAGTACTGTTTACTGTGAATAAGTGATATTTTATTTATACAGCGTCATGTTTTATCAAAACGACCATATGAGACACGAAAGTCAAGTTTTCGTTTTCTCACAGGAAACAGAGCCATGTCTCTATCTGTGAGGATAGTTCACGAAAGTAAGGTTGCTGTTAAGATGTAAACATTAAGACCTGTAAGTAAACAATGTGTGAAGTAAACAATGTGTGAAGTAAACAATGTGTGAAGTAAACAATGTGTGAAGTAAACAATGTGTGAAGTAAACAATGTGTGAAGTAAACAATGTGTGATGTGGACTGATATGCGTTATATATCAGTAGTTCTAAGCGTTACCACACGGTTCTCTTTGGGGTCACATGTTGTGGGAGGGGTGGGGGACACAAGGAAACAATTTGAAATTCTGGCACAAATCTGTCCAGGTGGGCAACAGAAAAGTTTGTTTGTAAATGATGTAATTATTTTGCAGAACTGTCCACTGTATCACACAACACGAAATGAAACCATATCTATCTGAAGCAGTAGCTTTGTGGACAAGTCTACGGCCCTACTGGGGGATATATATATATATAGTAACCATAGTACAGTTTAGTTATTAAATCCATACTAGCATCTGACTTCGCATGGAGAACGAGGAAGACGAAGACGAATACGATAAGATATACAATAGTAATAATTTTTGAAGAAAGTTGACACGCTTCTTTTCTAGTCATATAGGGTTAAATCTCTAGTCTCGGGGAACATAAGATGATACGATAGTAATAAACCACGAGGAAAGTTGACACGTTTTTGTCTAGTCATATAAGGTTAAATCTCTAATCTCCGGGAACATAAGATAGGGCCTATACGATAGTACTAATCTTTGAGGAAAGTTGAGACAATTCTTTTCTAGTCATACAGGGATAAATCTCTGGTCTCGGGAAACAACCCGTCGAGCTGAAAAATACGAGGGCTGTGGCAACACATGGCAATACAAGGAAACATGGAAACAGGTGCAAGTGTTGTCTTTTAACCATGGCATACTAGCGAACAAATACAAAGAAAAGCGATACATCGAAAAAAGATGCCTTCTTCAGGGCACAAGACAGCAGACAAACAACGAATTCTATAAAATCACACATATGACGAGGAACACATATGACGAGAACACATATCTTCTTCTTCTTCTGCGTTCGCTCTCATATAACCACAACGAATATTTCGTGTGATTTCCGCCGGGGAGCGTGAAGTACGTTGTGCTGCAAGTTCCACAGTAGAACTGGGATTATTTGCACCCCGGTTGGACACTTGTGGTCAGGACGTCCGAGGTCCAGCACATCCGTTTTCGTCATTCCTTTATTTTGGGTTTGGTCCCTAGTCCGTGACAGCCTGTCTATCTGTCGCCGGGCACGCTGGTGTGTAGTGCCTCTTCGCCAAGACGCCTGTCGAGCGCGTCTATCTTGCACGAGGTGCTCCACCGTCCATGAATCCATCTCGTGCAATTGGACAAACTCTGCCTGTGTCCACCGGGTACTGAACAGTTTCTCATTCACGAACCTGGTTCCGTATGAGGAAGAACTCGCCAGAAGAGTTGGACCCTGGCTCGTTAGCCTTCCTACCCGAGGCGTCATTCATAGACATCGTTAACCCCTCGCACAAGTTTGAGTCTCACACCACGCGTTTGAGAGCAAGGCGTTCTAAAACTGAGCGACCGTGTCCCAATAGCGCCTGCGCCCATCAGGTACTGAACCCTTTCTCTCTGCAAGTGTATCTCCGATATAGGAAAGCTTGACAGTAGAGTTGGGCCAGGGCTAAAATCGTTGTCCCTTTTCTGCTTGAGCCCATCAGGTACTGAACCCTTTCTCTCTGCAAATGTATTTCCGGTATATGAAACTTTGACAGTAGAGTTGGGCCAGGACTGTCATCTTTGTCCCTTTCGTGCCTAAGCCAATCGGGTTCGGAACCCTTTCTCTTCGCGAGCATATTTCTGGTATAGTAAGGCTCGACATTAGAGTTGGTTTAGGTCTTCTTGCTTTTCCGAACGCGCACGATTGGGTCTGGGTCACTGCCTATAAGGATCACAGGTAACTACAAGCTCGTCTCGAGATAACAGAGCTTATAGTTACCCTTTCCTAGAAACTTTTCACTTTTCATTTGCAGTTCGCGCTGCCCTCTGGCGCTGTTCTGTCCTGTCATTATGTCATTGTACTCATTATGACATATATTTGTTTCTTTCCATGCATCCACCTGCCTTTTACACTGGCCGCCCCTCAATGTTCTGACTGGACTTACAGGCGTCGCTGTATGTGGTGATACAAATGGTGTCGGAGATATTGTGTCTCTTTTGCAGTGAAATTTCTTTCCATCTGCTTCCTCCGCATTCTCGGACGCGATCCCCAAATGATTTGGCCAGAATCAGCTCGAGCTGCTGTATTCTGTTACCAGGGTGCACCGCGAGGAGGTACATTTGGGATCATGGTTATCTGCTAACCCTGAGTCCGCCTAGAGCAATGCGTTCCCTTTGCACCCCGAGAACACATATGACGAGGAACACACATTTCTCCTTCTGCGTTCGTTCTCAAACTCCTGCGGATTAGCAGGATGTAGTCCGGAGAACGGAATTCGTTGTGTCATGGTTTACAGCATTGCTGCGATATCTGCGCCTTTCGGCCGGACACATCCGACTTCAGCACGGCTTTGGGTCACTGACCCTATATGGGATGGGACAGCCAACTCCATCCCATAACCTCCTTAGTCGCCTTTTACGACATGCGTGGAAGGTAAACAGTGTTGCTATTCTTTGCTCCCCTTTCGGGCCCGGCAACACACGGGCGGAACACACATTTGACGAGGAACACACATATGACGAAGAACACACATATGACGAAGAACACACATATGACGAAGAACACACATATGACGAAGAACACACATATGGCGATGGAAAGAACGAGGAAAGGGAGGAAGATATAATTGAATCATAAGTAGAGATATTAAGGAAGAGTATAAGGGTATAAGAGTGTAAGGAAGAGTAGCAGAGTAGAAGAAAGATAGGAAGGAAAAAATTCAACAAGATTAAAGTAAAAAATGCAGATAAAGTACAGAAGAAAATGTGGCGTTGCTAAAAGTGAACATTTTGGAGGGCGCAGAAGAATGAAGGCTAACCAGCATAGGACCGGCACTCCCAACAGAAATATAATGGCGGATACACTCAAGGAGAGATCGGAACAACTATGGACGTGTCCAGTTTGCAGTGATGATGATCTGACGACTAACTAACTAACTAGAAGAACAGAGATGATAATCAAAATATGTGCTCATTTGTACCTAGGCCTAAAAAGAAGCAAAAATATAAACACTATTTTCTTTCCATGAATGTCGAAAGATACGACTAAAGAGATCATGGGATGGGATTGACTGTAAAAGTCAGTAGATGGAGTGGGGGGGGGGCGGTTGGGATTTTCAAAAATATCCCTTAGGAAATCAGAACATGACTTGAGCACTATAATTTTTTTTAAATCATTTTTTTATCATTTTTTTATCAAAAAGAAAAGGTTTGCATAACAAGATATGTAAATTTTGTTAATGTAAATATTCTTAGCAAATTTTACTTATGTAAATTCCCCCCCCCCCCACCCAATTGGTTAGAGAAAACGTTTCTACGGCCATGTGCTCTGATGTTTAATTGTACAAAATATACAAGTTGCTGATGTATACATTTTAAATTTTGTGTACAAAAAGCTGCTTAGTCTATTGTGCCCAATTCTGAGTCGAGATATGATGACCTCTTCTTGTCTGTTTAGTAGATGGTAATCACGTGAAGGCAAGTTAGGTTTTAGTTGTGCCTTTATCGTGGATTTTCATTTTGGTAATAACTGATTGGTACATCAATTTGTTGCATGTTAGAAACTTCTAGTGCCAGTTGAACAGCTCTCTCGTTTCCTGTTATTCACAGTGTGATGGAATCCAGTACAGTATGATTCTAAACTGATGTTTCATTATGGACAATGCCTCTTTTAACTGCGGCAGTTTATTAAATTGTAGAGTCTCATATACTGATTTATTTTTGACTTCAGAGTCATAGTTGTTGCAGTAAATCCCAGTTGGTTTAGAAATGGTATATGCATAAACGAGTTCGAGTGCTAGGATGTTATAGTGAGCCAATCCTTTGTGGATGCGAAACGTGGACAGTAAACAAAAGTGCCCAAGATAATCTGGAGGCAAACACTACGGTTTTTAAGAAGAATAATGAAAATTCAATGGACAGACAAGAAAACTAATGTAGAAGTTCTCAGAATGCTGGAATAAAAAGACAGATTGTAGTGAAAATTAGAAACAGACAATCAAGTTTTTAGATCATGTGATGAGGAAAGTAAAACTTGAATATTTAATAACCACCGGAAGGATCAAGGGGAGAAGAGACTGAGGAAGACAAAGAGAGAAATTTCTGAATATGCTGTCACTGTTGCCTAAAAAGACATCACAAACTGAACTTATCACCGACACAAGAGACAGATATTTGTGGAGAAGCATGAAATCACGTTTTTCATGAGATATTTGATGAGGAATTTTGTGAAAAATCACTAAGGGAATTGTATTTATGTGGCTTTTGTTCCCGCCTTTTTTACTTTCATAGTTAGTAAATCATATTTACAATTGATAACACATTAATTTCCCTTCATACTCGCATCTGTCCTGTTATTGAAGGCCCTGTATTTTTAGCTTGATTGGGTTACCACTGACATTTGTGATTTATATCTCTACCCACCAGTGTTACCGCGGACCGACAGGGTAATGACAAAGAATAGCGATACGTTGAACTGCCATGCAGATTACGTAAGAGTCAACGACTGCGGTTGGGGGAGGGGTTGACTATCCTATCCCATAGTAGTAAAGTAACCCATAGAATTTATTAATGCCGTAGGGATGTGAGATGTTAGTGATCTCATATTTCACGGGCTCTGCAAATGAGGGCGGTAGCCATCTCCTCTCCCTCGCAGTCTTTACTTCCCGGATTAATCATGTACCCATTTAAGACTGGGTCGACCTGGGAGCCGTTGCGATCTGAAAACATTTCCGCCTCAGCTGGGGAATGAGCCCAGGACCACTCATATGCGAAGCCAGTGCGATCCCATAGAGGGCTAGTGACTGAGAGGTCTTGCTGAATACGGATGTGTCTGGCAGAAAGTTGTAGATATAGTAGTATGTAAGCTGTAAACCATGCATGACAATGCACATTCTATGTTCTGGTTTACATCCTGCTAATACGCAGGAGTTTGAGAGCGAACACAGAAGAAGAACATGTGATAATTGTTTCTTCTTCATTTGCCCATAAGTGTTGACACCAGGATATTGTCGACCAGACCCCAAACTCCATCTTAGCTTATTAAAAAAAGACCATAAATTCGTTTTTTGTTGTGAAAACCTCTTGCAATTGTTCTTGACGCCTCAAATCTGGGGTAGAGGCTATTTCTTATATAATTTTGAACACGTATTTTATGTTACAATCGATAGTGGGCTATAAGACTTATATTGTAGAACATGCGTATTACTTTGGCCTCGGTAGCGCAGTAGGTAGTGCGTCAGTCTCGTGCTCTTCGTGTCCCGCACGATCAGCGGGTTTTGAAATAAATGAGCAGTCAATATCAAGAGTTCGCAATTTGGGTGTAGATAGGCGTGGCCCGCAGAGAACAGCTAACAAATATTTCAACAACAAAAAAAAGCACTGAACCAACATAGAACAGGAACCAGCAGCCGTTATACCCTGAAGATTTACTGAAGCGGAGATCTGAGTACCTAAGGACGTCCGGTGTGTGAGGACGATATCAACATATCTAACTTAACTTAACTTTGGACCTAACACTGAAAGCTGAAAACGGAAGTAAAGAAAATAGCGACCATAACATTTCTACGATATTCATACACAGTATAAGAGACACGCAGTCATGGAAATCAGCAGACATGATCGCCTATGCCTGTAGGCAAAATACTTCATGACAATGTTGGCTACACGCTCTCCAGGGTACTTGATCTCGGAAAACGACGGGAGGTAAACTCAACAGCTACGTTTCGTTCTGACGTCAACGTAGGCCAAGCTGGCAGATGTTATCTGATTTTAACACAGTCAGCTTCCAGCACATTCAACCGATAGTTTTCGAACCGTTTGTCTAACAAGTTTTCCTCACATCTTTTCCTCAGTCAAGACTTTAAAAACAGAAATATGACTTTGTTAAGTAATTAAATATTTATTTCAGTTATACTACTAAAACTACTTCATAAATTATAGTCGCTGTTCCCGTTATAAAACACCACCCTGTGTGTTCTCTATACGAGATCCCCAGGCAGCGCACACAGAGACCAGGCGCAAGGCCGACAATCGACTGATAGAACACAGAGCTTGCAAATGTTCAGATACACAACCAGGGCTGGCATACTGGTTTATTTGCACAGTAAATTTTAGAAATTTGGCTTTTTAAAAAAAAATGTATAAGATTATAAATGTATATAAGTGTATAAATGTAAAATAATGTATTGTTGACGGCGTATTGTTTTTTTTTCTTTAAAAAAAAATTGTGTGGATATATATATACATTATATATATACACAACACACAAATGTAATATTTTATAAGGGAGAAAGAAATGCATGAACAAAACGATTTTGGCAATATATTGGCATTTCCATAACCTGCAAGTTATAATTAATGCTGTCAAAAGTAGAGTAATGTTTGTGAGTGCCTTGTTTTAATACCGTTTTCTTTATATATGCTATCTGCTCATTCAAAAAAATGGTACCATTTTTTCCATATCTTGTGTGGTTTTTTTTTTTTAAATACCGACTAGAGATGATAGAGAAATTCCACTGACATTTAAAAAAATGAAATATCGCAAAATGCACAGAAATATTTATAACATTGGAGGTATTCAAAAATCTTTTCGCAAGGTTAAACTGAGACGCTGGTTTACTGCCATTACTTGAAAGGGGAGCAACGAATGGCAACACTGTACATGTTACGCATGGTATAAGAGACGACTATATAGGTTTTATGAATGTTTGTCTCACCCCAAAGATGGTTATAATGATTCTAAAGCCATGTTGAAGCCAGATGTGTCGGTCTGAAAGGTGCAGATATCCAGTGCCGGATTTCCCTATAAGCTAAACAAGCTATAACTTTAAAGTGGGGTCCCCCCCCCCCCCAGTTTTTTTTATATTTCACTATCTATATATTCTTAATCGCTAAAAACCCCATATCTCAAATAGCTTAGGGCCCTATCAAGTCTAAATCCGGCCCTGCAGATATCGCAGTCAAGCTGTAAATCATGAGCAACGTATTTCGTTCGACTAGATCGTGATAACTTGCAGTAGTTAGAGATCGAACGCAGGAGGAGAAAAAGTAAACTTAGCATAAACATTTAGAAACTCTATTACTACGCGTGGTGGCCATATCGGCTTTCATGTGCCTCTTACTAAAATATAAAGCACAGTGTGAACAATTCGATAAGATACAAGATCAACATTTTCTCAAACAAAAAAATACGAATACTTTACTTGCATAAAGAGTGCTATGCAAAATAATTATCAAGTCAAAGCATTCGATATGTAAGCATGAACTGTGTGTAGTACTTGTCAATGTGGTTTAATAGGAAAAATATAGTGCAATTTTGCTTGACGTTTTTCTGGTTGTGTTTCTAGTAACTGTTTTGCTTCAAGTTATATTTGTAATCTGGCAACCCTGTACACACATTTCAATGCTGTACTGGCTACAGAAGTCACACGGAGTCAAACTAACTTATATCACGGAGGTCGTGGTGGCTGGATTACCAGAACTGTTACCTCCAATATTTATATGGTTGTAAAGCTCTGTAAAATATCCAAATTGGACTAACGTCCAAAGAAGTGTATTTCACCATTAGAAGAACATTTTATTTAATCATTATATATATAAATATATATATATATATATATATATAAAGTGAGATATATATATATATCAAGTGACATATTCTTTCCAGAATACGTTGTCTTTGTAGTGGATACTCTGAAAGCCTCACCTGTTCCGGGTAAGCAGGCATGCATTGGACAAAGACATGTGCTGGTCATGAGCAAACATCGATGTTGCTGGTCCATCGTCTTCTTGGTCTTCCTCTTCTTCTCTTTCCCTGCACTCTGCCCTCTAGAATCAGTCTTTCTTCTTCTTCGTCTGCGTTCGTTCTCAAACTCCTGCACATTAGCAGGATGTAGCCCGGAGAACGGAATGCGTTGTGTCATGGTTTACAGCACTGCTGCGATATCTGCGCCTTTCGGCCTGACACATCCGACTTCAGCATGAATCAGTCTATCTATGCCATCATGTCGCTTTAAGCGTCCAAAATACTGTAGCTTCCTTCGAATGATAATATTTATAAGCCACCCTTCGTTTAGTTTCAGTAATTTCAAAACTTCAATGTTCTTCTTTGTCTCTGTCATGATATTCGTAGGATCTTTTTGTAGCACTTCATTTCAAATCAATCTATTCTTTTGGATATTGTCTTGTTTAAAGTCCAAGTCTCGCATCCATATGTTGCCACTGGGAAAACACATGATCTTAAAAGGGTTAATTTAGTGTTATTAATCATTTTGCAAGAAGTAAAACTAACAGTTTGTCATGTGTTTTGATGTAGTTAAACTTATTTCTGTCAATGCCTCAAAAATAAAACAATTCAGTGGAACAAGTTCGTTACAATATAATAATGAATAATAAAAATTGTTGGATTAGGGAGGAGGTGGAGCACTGCAATGAAATGACATAAATCATTCATGGCCCGCATTCTCTCGTAGAAGCACAACTGAATGATCTCCCATATACTGAAACTATTAGTTTCTCCATATTCTAAAACTATGGGTCTCCCATATACTAAAACTATGAGCTTCTCATATACTAAAACTATGAGTTACCCATTTGCTGAAACTATATCTCCCATATACTAAAACTATGAGTCGCCCATGTACTATAACTATGTCTTCCATATACTAAAACTATGAGTCTCCCATATACTAAAACTATGAGTCTTCCATATACTAAAACTATGAGTCTTCCATATACTAAAACTATGAAGTCGTGGTGATTGGATTACAAAGATCTATACTATTTTTTATGGTTGAAAGTTATACTGCAACAAAATTAAGGGATGAACAATAGCCCACAGAGACGGATATCCACAGAAAGCTGTATGGCAGCTCTCAAATACAATAGCAAACATTAAGAAAACTGGACTTGCTGTGTAGACATGTTAAGCTGCGATCGAGAAGAAGGACATCCACGGTTCAGAGAGATGTGCATCACCATAAGAGGTACATTCTACTTAGCCAAATAGAAAATTACATCCAGTAACACTATCCTGAGATGTCTTGTCATGTTTTACCACCATGATATGCATCCAGTAACACTATCCTGAGATGTTTTGTCATGTTTTACCACCATGATATGTATCCAGTAACACTATCCTGTGATGTTTTTGCATGTTTTACCACCATGATATGTATCCAGTAACACTATCCTGATATGTTTTTTGCATGTTTTACCACCATGATATGTATCCAGTAACACTATCCTGAGATGTTTTTGCATGTTTTACCACCATGATATGTATCCAGTAACACTATCCTGAGATGTCTTGACATGCTTTACCACCATGATATACCAATACTCCTGACACATTTACAATGTTATACCAATACCCCTGACAACTGTACTATGTCCTTCTTCTCTTGTCGTGGTCTGTGGATTCTATGCTAATGCGTGTCTTGTGATTCCGATGTTATTCGATAGCAATGCTTGTCTTGCGATGTCGATTTCTGCTTGTCATCAGAGAATGTCCAATTCATCTCCATTTCATAAATGTGATTTTTTAGACGAACATAATCCTATCATGTTCTCATTCAAACTACTTCGTTTCTGATCTTTTACTCGTCATTGAATATTGAACATCGTTCTCAAGTTGTTTACAAATGTTTGTCAAATATGTCGAGTTATCTTTTCATCACTATGCCATGTCTCTACGGAGTCACGCACAAAAAGGAAAGCGTAAAAGGAGCAGATAATTCATCTCACTCGTCCCCTCTTCCAACTATGTATGTACTCAATTCATCTCACTCGTCCCCTCTTCCAACTATGTATGTACTCAATTCACCTCAATAAAACAGCATTTATTTTGTTGAAAATATCAATCTTCTTTCTTCTTCTATTGAGTTCGTTCTCAAACTTCTGCAGATCAGCAGGATGTAGTCCGGAGAACGGAATGCGTTGTGTCATGGTTTACAGCATTGCTGCGATATATTCGCCTTTTGGCCTGACACATCCGACTTCTGCGTGGTTTTGGGTCACTGACCCTATATGGGATGGGACAGCCAACTCCATCTCATAACCTCCTTAGTCGCCTTGTAAGACATGCATGGAAGTTAAACAGTGTTGCTATTCTTTGCTCCCCTTTCGGACCCCGAAAATATCAATCTGAACATAGCACTCCGTAGCTCAAGAAATAATCCACTGTTCTATATGATAGATGTGATTGTAAAGAAAGCACCGCAGCCCGATTTAGGATGCGTACCTAATGAGTGCACATTGTTCTGCGTTCGTTCTCAAACTCCTGCAGATTAGCAGAATGTAGTCGGAAAACGGAACATTTTGTCATGATTTGCAGCTTGACTGCGTCATCGACACCTTTCAGTCTGACACATCAGACTTCAGCATGATGTCTGTGTTGTTTGTCACTATCCTCGGCAATAACGGGCGATTTGATCTTACATGTGCAGTGGGATAGAGCTTTATTTCATGTTCAAGAGACTTCAGCTTTCGGCTTAGTACAATGCATATTTCAGAAACTTTCTACTCAGAAAGGGGAGGTGGGAAGATCTATGTTTAAGTTGGTATGTTGCCTGGTTACCCACTGTGTATCTTTCCTTCGATGAGACGCTTCGCAGCCAGTGAACCATTCTCCGTAAAGGAAGACGCCTCTATTGCCTCATGTGTAATTAGATCTAAGACCTCATTTCTTCTGTATGAGCCATGTTTGGCAACGGCGACAGTGGAATTCTCCCTGGCGTAGTGGTTAAGCTGTTCGCCTCGTGTTCAAGAGGTCACGGGTTCGAATCCGGCTCGTGTCGTCTTGTTTATAAGGTGAATATTTTTTTTTCGGAGATCCCCGTGGATTATCACTTGAAGCTACGGAGTTACGTGCTATGAGTGGTACTCTCGGCAGGCGGCGTGCCGCTTCGTTGAGAGGGACGGAGTACATATGGGAAACCAAGTACAGTGAAGTCAATCTTCTACGGCTTTTAAATCCTTTTAATACTACATCTACGTAAGGAGTTTTGTGTTTCTTGTGAATCTGGTCATTTTCTATTCACTCGCCACGTCCACTTGTGGTCTTCCAATCCATCGCCAAGCACGGTCTGTGTTTCGACTTTTCGTCACTGCGTTTAGGCCTTTAACTCATTGAAGTTGGTACATTACACCTACTGCGGACGAGTAGCTTCGCAGCCGGCGAACAGTTCTCGTGTAAGAAAAACATTATTTCCCCATGTGCCCTTAGGTACTGAACCCAGTTTCTTTGTATGAGCTGCGTTGGACAACGGGACAGTCGAGTTAGACTTAAGACTAGTATGTCCTCAAACACAAGGATTTACTCTCGCACACTTTTCCCACTGCGTCTAGAGTATGTTTCAACATTCGGTTCAAAGAGTTTGAACAATATGTGCTTCCCGACCTAGTGCATTGGGAGTTGAATACAAATATGTTTTGCATACCCAGGAGTACATCCTCAAGTGACCAATACAAAAATCATGGCTCCTACTTCGAATAGGATAATTGTGGTGAGACGTTTAATATCGGACACATTGATTTGACCATTGGTATGTCCTCGACCATGAACCACACTTCAGTCGGAAACCGATGTAAACACGACTTCACAACATTTAGCTAATGTTGGACAATTGGGAATTCGTTGTTACTCCAGCTTTTCACTTATACAACGTTGCCCCCTAGCGTGTGTTGCCTTCTCCGTGGGCATTCAATGTGTGCTCTATGCGCCGCTGCACTGGAGCAGCATCTACCCATATAGGGACATCGGCATTGACCCTCCAATGCATCTACAATCCAGATGTCCAAGCCAGAATGCATCGTGTCACTCTGTGACGACGGTGTCGCTGGACGTGTCGGCTAAAATGGGCCAAAGATATTTCATTTTGTAATCCATTATCATTCTATCTATCCCGCCGAAGACGGATAACCAGGCCATTTGCGCAAATAAAACGGCACCGCGCATTTCCATTCTCTGGACTACATCCTGATGGAAATCTAATAGGACCATGGTCCTGCTACATAGGAGATGCAGTGGGAGTTTGAGAATGAACGCCGAAGAAGAAGAAGATTCTATCTATATTCCCCCAGTAACGGACACCATCCAAAAAAGTGTCAGACATGACACTTTTAAACATGAACACCTAATGATAGAATGCATATAACAATACAGAAGGGACAATTCAGAAGAGAAAGCTCACAATAAATGGCATGCGTAACTCGACATTCAAATAAAGTCTTCAACAAGATGCCATGTCTTATACTATGTTATGTATTTGTTTTTTTTGTTTCATTTGATATTTGTTGTTGTTGTCATAAGCAATGTTGTTAATGCTTCTTTTTTGTTTTAATCCCTTTCAGTGAAGTCCTTTTTAAAATTAATATATATATCTTTATTCTTATGCATTCATTCTCAAACTCCTGCAGGCCAACAGGATGTAATCTTAGAGAATGGAATTGCGATATATCATTGGTTTACAGCCTAACTGCGATATCTACATCGTTCGGCCTGACACATCGACGTCAGTATGGGCTATGATTAATTGTTACCGTTCATGGGATGGAGAAACCAACTTCATGTCTTAAATGTTATTATTCGTCTCTTTCAACATGCATGACATGCAAAAGTGTCGCTATTATGTGCTCGAATCTCGGGTTCCGACAACACTAGGTGTTCTATATATCCACATCCCAAATGCAAACAATATCTTCCGTCTTTTAGCAATATTTCATTATCGATGTTTCTGATATATACACATACATTCATGTACAGTATATGTAGCATTTTAGAATTTTATCAGTAAAGTGAGAAGTAAAAGATCAGAAACGAAGTAGTTTGAATGAGAACATGAAAGGATCATGTTCGTCTAAAAAATCATATTTATGAAATGGAGATGAATTGGACATTCTCTGATGACAAACAGAAATCGGTATCGCATGACAAGCATTGCTATCGAATTGCATCGAAATCGCAAGACACGCATTGGCATAGAATCCACAGACAACGACAAGAGAGGAAGGACATGGCACAGTTGTCAGGGGTATTGGTATAACATAGTACAGTTGTCAGGGGCCTTGTATTTATTTTAATTTATGAGACGTTTGGATTGTTTTCTCATGTCAATGAAAGTACGTTTGACCATTCATATTCTTATTTTAATTTGTTTCAGATATACCATAATTTGTGATTATTTTTTCCAAAATATTGATAATGGGGTACTTGTTGCTTTATATATCGGTGTATTTTTATGCTTAACCCCAAATTACGTTTATTTATGTTTAAATTCCATGTTTTATTTTTTTATCGTTTAAATGGCATGACTTCTACGCAGTGAAAATATTATAATGTTCTTGAAATCTCATAACGGTTATTAAGTAGTAGTAACTAACGAGTTTCTAGAGAAAGTAGTCCTATATTTTGTCACGGACTGTCTCCACACTATTGTGAGACAATAAACCAATTTACGCACATCACTGTACTAAGTTTAGACACATCATTGTTTACTAAAATTTACATACAGCACTGTTTACTAAGCTTAGACCTACGTCAAAATCTTATATTTTCGTACTTGTATAAATAAATACTAATTGTTTTTTTTTTATCTCAGAGTTTGTAAAGTAAATAAAATTCAACATGAAGATCAATATTGAAAAGACCGAAATAATGGCAATAGCAAAGAAAGAAAGAAATATCACTATCTCCATCGATGATAAACACCTTAAACAAGTAAATGAGTTCACTTACTTAGGAAGCATTATATCGAGTGAAGGGAAAACAAGTAAAGAGATACAAAATAGATACAACAAAACATACCAGATCCTAGGACAGATGACATGCATTTTCAAGAACAAAAATGTAAACATAGACACTAATGTTGCATTATACAAGACTATTATTATTCCATCACTATGCTACCAGTGCCAAACCTGGACAATGACAGCACAAGACAAAAGAAAAATAGTGACAACATAAATGACATGTCTACGAAGAATACTCGGAGTGTCATTAAGAGATAGAATTAGAAATGATAACATCAGACAGATAACCAAAACAATACCAGTATTGGAACACATCAAAAGACAGCAGATCAAGTGGTTTTCACACGCTTCCAGACTACCAACATATAGCATGCCACAAATGGCCATGACACACAGACAAAACGGTAATAAAGCCAGAGGCAGACCATGTAAAAGATGGATCACAGAAATCAAAGAAGCCACAGGAACAAGCTTACAAACAGCGCACAAGAAGGCCATCTCCAGAGAACTCTTCCACCCCCTGACGCTGCAAGGCAAACAAGGGACACAGCGTATAGATAGATAGATAGACTCAAAAGTGCTGTGATGCCTCTTCCTCATTGGTGCAAAAAGTAATGCAGTTTACTTTTATTGGTTACGTGATTTAATATCTCTTGTGACGAGGCACGGCAATGTCAATCGCGATAGTGAGTCCAATTTAGTTATATCATAGCCTTTTGATAATAAAAACGTGTTGTCGGGCCCAAAAGGGGAGCAAAGAATAGCAACACTGTTTACCTTCCATGCATGTATTACTAGGCGACTAAGGAGGTTATGGGATGGAGTTGGCTGACCCATCACATATAGGGCCAGTGACCCAAAGCCATGCTGAAGTCGGATGTGTCTGGCCGAAACGCGCAGATATCGCAGCAGTGCTGTAAACCATGACATAACGCATTCCGTTCTCCGGACTACATCCTGTTGATCTGCAGGAGTTTGAGAATGAACGCAGAAGAAGAAGAAGATAATACAAAATAATGGAGGTGTTGATTCAGAGAACCAAAATCTCCACACTGGTAAATCACACAAAGCTTTTTTTTTTAATTTAGTGATTTCCTGTTTCTATGTAAATTACCATTACTTAATTAAGAATGCAATATCTACTAAAACAACAGCACTGGTTTCTAAGATTGCATGTTACTCGGAAAACATGTTGTTATTAATATAAGACCACGTGTACTATTCTTCTTCTTCTTCGTTCTCAAACCCCTGCAAATCGCCCGTGTGTTTCCTGGATCCGAAAGGGGAGCAAAGAATAACAACAAGTTTACCTTCCATGCATATTGTAAGAGGCGACTAAGGAGGTTATGGGATGTATTTAGCTATTCCATCCCATATGGAATCAGTGACCCAAAGCCATGCTGAAATCGAATGTGTCAGGTGGAAAGGCGCAGATATCACAGCAATGCTGTAAACCATGACACAACGCATTCCTTTCTCCGGGCTACATCCTGATAATCTGCAGGAGTTTGAGAACGAACACAGAAGAAGAAGAAAGAAAAAACTCCTGCAGATTAACATGATATAGTCTGGAAAACGGAATGCGTTGCGTTATAGTGTATAGCTTAGCCTTGATCTGCACCTTTTGATTTGACACATCCAACTTTAGCATGACTTTTGGGTCACTTCGAGCCTGCTGTTCGTCCGGCGACGGTGACAAATGTTGCAAAAAGTTCCATTTGGTGTACTTGGATTTTATTCTTGGAGATAATCGGTAGCACAGATCATGTCCACTGTCCCGCGACCAGCGCGAAATCCGCATTGACTTTCAGGCAGAAGATCATGTGTTAGTATTCGTGTGAGCCGGTTCAGCATTACACTCCTCGTGTGAGCCGGTTCAGCATTACACTCGTGAGTCGGTTCAGCATTACACTCGTGTGAGCCGGTTCAGCATTACACTCGTGTGAGCCGGTTCAGCATTACACTCGTGTGAGCCGGTTCAGCATTACACTCGTGTGAGCCGGTTCAGCATTACACTCGCGTGAGCCGGTTCAGCATTACACTCGCGTGAGCCGGTTCAGCATTACACTCGTGTGAGCCGGTTCAGCATTACACGAGCTAATATTTTACCAGTTTTTACCAGGTAATGTATGAGATGTATCATGTACAGAATGAAATTTCAATAACCTTTATATAATATCTTCTTCTTCTGCGTTCGTTCTCAAACTCCTGCAGATCAGCAGGATGTAGTCCGGAGAACGGAATGCGTTGTGTCATGGTTTACAGCATTGCTGCGATATCTGCGCCTTTCGGCCTTACACATCCGACTTCAGCATGGCTTTGGGTCACTGACCCTATATGGGATGGGACAGCCAACTCCATCCCATAACCTCCTTAGTTGCCTTTTACGACATGCGTGGAAGGTAAACAGTGTTGCTATTCTTTGCTCCCCTTTCGGGCCCCGACAACACGCGGGCGTACATAATATAATTAAAATTAAACTCCCATCACAAATTTTCATGAATGTTGTCAAACCATCTCATAACAAAATGTACACTACATATTTGAAATGTATTATTGGTTTTGTGAATGTTTTTTTTTTTGGATCGCAAATAAAGATTGAAAATATATTTATTTAATGTTTTACTAAATATTTATCTTTAACAACATAATGAGACTTTTGATTATTTTTCAAAACTTACTCTATGTAAGGTCATCAGTAATAATAAACGAATGCATTAACTCTGTTTGTTTTTGTTGTTCTTACACCCACCGATTTCGACGGTGACTAGTCAGCTCAACTGGGATGGTGATGAACGCAGAACAGATTCCGATCTTCTACCCGCAAATGACTGATTTTGTTTTATTTCGATTGACAAAAAAATTACAGCATGAAACACACATCTATCCCAATGGAAACCAAAAAGCAAATAATAAATTCAGTATTCATTCCAACATTATGTTTTCAATGTCAGACATGGACTCTAAAGAACAAGAGGGAAAAGCTTACTAAGTGTGAAATGGTATGTCTAAGAAAAGCAGCAAACAGAACAAGAAGAGATTATAAGAACTGTTGAAACAACATCAGTGGTCAAATATATTTTTTTAAAACAGAGATTGAAATTATTCGGCCACCTAATGAAAATGAGCCCTTATTGGCCCGCGACAAAAGCATACAACATGAAAATGGAAACAGCAAGATACAGAGGAAGACCATAAGAATGTGGATTGAATGAGATACAAACATTCTGACACGGCACAGTATTACTGCATATCAAGCGACCAGGCGTGTAATAACCCGAAAACCGATCTTTATTCAATCCTGCAACGCATCATAGCACAAGCAGAGGAAAGACAATAGATCGATAGACAGATAACTGAAAAATAAATTCTTAAATGATTGTAATGATCAAATAATCATAATACCTATAGCCTGGTAGGGTCATAGTGGTGCCACTTCGAACTGCACACAAGCCATACTAAAACTTCTGTCCTTAGCCATTCGGACGAGTGTAGAAAAATTATGCCCAAACTATTCCTAGATGTTGTTAATACAGGATTTTCTTTAATCGCATTTTCTCCTTCCACTTTCGACTTTTCCTTGTAAAATTATTTTAGAACTAGTTACATGTCCAAACCAACCAAGTGTACACCGTTTCACCACCTCTAAAAGTGGTTCATGGTAACCTGCAAGTTTATTAATTTGCTGTTGGACCAATAGACAAACGTCCTGTATTCTATATAATTGATTGTTAACAAACATATGTAGCATTTATATTTAAAAGCTTGAATTCTTCCTTCCATGTCTGATTTTAGTCTCCTTATTTCCCATCAGTTAAAAAGTATAATTTACATTTAGTAATGATCAAAGGGAGATAACAATTTTTTAATGAGTTAATGAGAAGACAGAACGAGTTAGAAATAAAAAGTCGCCATGTGTCAGATCGAAAGGTTCCCCCGTGGGTTGCCGTGGTCCGAAAGGGGAGCAAAGAATAGCAACACTGTTTACCTTCCACGCATGTCGTAAAAGGCGAGTAATGAGGATATGGGATGGAGTTGGCTGTCCCATCCCATATAGGGTCAGTGACCCAAAGCCATGCTGAAGTCGGATGTGTCAGGCCGAAAGGCGCAGATATCGCAGCAATGATGTAAACCATGACACAACTCATTCCGTTCTCCGGACTGCATCCTGCTAATCTGCAGGAGTTTGA
This sequence comes from Meghimatium bilineatum, assembly GCA_034231615.1. Taxonomy (NCBI): domain Eukaryota; kingdom Metazoa; phylum Mollusca; class Gastropoda; order Stylommatophora; family Philomycidae; genus Meghimatium; species Meghimatium bilineatum. Next base: position 23,608,696 of record CM067319.1, read on the forward strand.
GAACGAACGCAGAAGAAGAAGAAGAAGATCGAAAGGTGCCAATATCCCAGAAAAAACCCACTTTAAACCATAACATAATGTATTCTCTTCTCTGGACTATATCCCATTAATCTTCAGGAGTTTGAGAACGAACTCAGAAGAGCAAGAAACAAACTGCAAGGAATCAAACAATCAGAAGTGTTATAATACTCTATCTTAACTTATGTCTCAGAAACATGGATAATGAGCAATCAAAAGGCAGAATTGATACCCTTGAGATGGATATGTGGAAAAATTGTGAGAGCTTCATGGAAATTGATAATAACTTTTTTTAATGTTTTAGAAAAACTAGTTATATCAAGGTAATTGTGTAATATTCCATGGACAGCCCAGAAAACTAATGTAGAAGTGCTCAGAGATGATGGAGTAAAAAGACAAATTATAGCGAAAATTAGAAACGATCAAGATTTTAAGGGCAGGTGATGAGAGAAGTAAAACTTGAACAAATAGTAACTTCCAGAAAGATCAAGGGGAGAAGAGACAGGGAAAGACAAAGAGATACATTTCTGGATGGGTTGTCACTGTTGTACAAAAAGAAGTCACCAAATTAACTTATTAGCAACACAAGAGACAGAGAGTTTTGGATAAGCATGATCGCCTACGCCACTCGACATTGGACTTGATTGATTGATGGACTTCTTTAAAATAAAATGGAGAATACAAATGGTAAAATAATTTGCATATACAAAAAGAAGCGACACAGTAATTAGGACATTGAAGGAAAGTTAAAGGGCGGCAAATACACGAGATTTCTTCGTGTCTCCGGACATCGCACACTAAAACGATTCATTTTAGGATACATCATTACAAAATAATTGAAAACCGCTGACACGGTACAGGTAGACATGGGCAGGCGAACATAAACTAGACAAATTTATTGAAAATATATTTTATTCAAATTATACACCAAATAGAAGAAAACAAATAGAGGTTCTAAAAACACTTAATATGAAGATTACTAAGAGAAATAAAGATCAGGCACATAAAATGTTTTGGACACATTAAAAGGCATGACACCTTATTGAAGACCCTACTTGAGGGTAAAGTCGAAGGGAAGCGAGTAAGAGGTAGACAGAGATACAAGTAGGAGAGTAATATCACAAGATGGACAGGTTACAGTTTAGCAGAGTGCACCACCAAAACAAAAGACAGGCGATGTTGGAGATCTGTTGCAGCCAACCTTCGTTGTGGAGACGGCACTTGCTGATGATGACACCAATTGCATTTATAAATTGTTCAAATTACATTAAAAATTTACCAATTGCGTTTATAGAAAATATTTTATAGGCCTATATATTTAGTAGAAGCTATTTAATTGTATTAACAAACATGTTTTCTTAGAATTTTATGAGAACATAATATTTATTCCCACATTCTACTCCGAATTTTAGTACCTACTTATGTATACTCGTCCTCCATACTGGCAACCACCAATTCAAGATTATATATGTTAACAAACTCTGGTTCCTCAAGTCATTAAAACATATTGCTTCACAAACAATTCAAGATTATATATATTAACAAACTCTGGTTCCTCAAGTCATTAAAACATATTGCTTCACAAACGCAGTTCAAATGGTTTGTTATCAAATATTTATTTCAATTTGAATTATTTACATTAGTGTTTTAAGTGCATTGGTTTTTATAACTTTTACAACTTCTGGACAGCACAGTGTTATTCACGTTTTGGACGACAGGCAAGTTTTGAACCAATTTACGCCCGTGTGTTGCCGGGGCCAGAAAGGGGAGCAAAGAATAGCAACACTGTTTACCTTCCACGAATGTGGTAAAAAGCGACTAAGGAGGTTATGGGATGAGTTGGCTGTCCGATCCCATATAGGGTCAGTGACCCAAAGCCATGCTGAAGTCGGATGTGTCAGGCTGAAATGCGCAGATATTGCAGCAATGCTGTAAACCATGACACAACGCATCCCGTTCCTCGGACTACATCCTGCTAATCTGCAGGAGTTTGAGAACGAACGAAAAAGCAGAAGAAGAACCAATTTGATAATTTTCATATTTACAATTCCCACTACGTGTCACATCTACGTTGGACAATATCATTCAACAGTTAGCCCTTTGTGAATACCACGTGTTTGTTCTGAAACAAATTTTTCATCGTCCACTTGAAACATCTCACCATGTCATCTAGAATGCAGTGGATAGGTTGCCTGCCACACTCCAGGCAGAAAATTCACCTGCATGGAGGTCATTTGAAATATGATATGACAGTTTCTCTTAAATATCATTGATGAATACTAGGAAGAGGGTAGGAGAGATCACTCCTCCTTGAGGCACTCCTTGTTGGAGAGTAATACGCTTGATTAGTTTGTTTACACGTTTGTTTACCATCTACTTTTACTCTTGCATTGCGGTAGCAGAGGAAATCTTTTAGCCAGCTGAACATTTTTTCTTCAATTTTGTTTTGGAGAAGCTTGAAGATAACTCACTCTTTCCACACATTATCGAAGGCCTTGTTCAAGTCCATAAAAGTTGCCACCACTTTTTCCTTCTTTTGAAAAGCATTTTCGATTTCCTGTGCTAGGTATATAAGCTGGTCTTCAGTGTTTCCATTTTTCCTATAGGCTGATTGTGTCTTGGTGGGATTTTGGTTTTCCTCTAGGTATTTTATCAGTCTAGAGTTGACCATTCTCTCCATTTCTTTTCCCACACAACTCAAAAGGCTGACTGGTCGGTAGCTTGACTTGTTTTTCTTTTCTTTTTGGTTTTTACCGATTGGGATGATAATAGCTTCACGCCATAGATCTGGAATTTTACCAGTTCTCCATGATTGGTTGAAGATGGTAAGGAGCTTGTTTCTGCTAATTGGCACTAGGTTCCTAATCATATCATTGGTTATGCCATCCTTTTCTGGGGCCTTTATGGTTTTTAGTTTTCCTATGGCACGATTTAGTTCTACTATTAGATCTGGTAAACGGTGTCTTCATGCATGGCTCTGGATTTTGATTCTTCAGTTTTCTTTTAATATCTTTTTTTTTTTGACTTCTTTCATACGTGTATGAGAGAGTGTTGTTGTGCTTTCTTCCTTGTAGAAGTCAGCTAAAATGTTTGCTGCCAAGTTTAATGTGTGGTATTTCCCCGCTTCTTTAATGGCAGTATTGTAGTGTGAATTCTTTGCTTCTTCATTTAAAGTTCTTGTAAGGTTCCATAGTTTGCTTGTGTCTTTTGTCATGTTTAGCCTGCTGGTCTTTTCATTCCAGCTCTTTTGAATCTCTGGTCTTTTCTGCTCATTGAACATGTGTTTGATTTCATTGTGTTTCTTTGTATTTTCTACTGTAGGGTTTTTGTCCATTGTATGCCTTCGATCATTCAGTTCATTATGCAATTTTAATCAGATTTGTATTCTCTTCGTCTGCCCCTTGGGATTGCCTTCTGTGTGGATTGGAGTAACGCTTTATTTACTTGTGAGATGTAGTGGTTTATGTTTTTAGTGAGTGTGATATTCTGGCAGAACTGGTCAGTTTGTTCACTGAAGAGGATCCGGTATGCATTTTTGAAGTTCCAGCTTGGAAACATGCTATGTTCCTGTACACCATGTCTTGAAGATTTGCAGGATAACTGGTACATAGTAACTTCCTCCCAGTTGACTTTCTACTGTTCTTGTAATGTGTCTATCTATGTCATTTGTTGCCATGGCAAGATCTGGTGAGCTAGATTTTTTTCCCCAGGCTCTGGAAAGACTGTTGGTGTATCGTCTGGCTGGTTTATTAGAATTGGTTTATTTTCCATCATCCAGTCGTCTTCACCCATTTGATCCATGTAGCCCCAGCTTGGTGAGTGGTCATTAAAGTCACACACTATTAGATGTCTCGATTCCTCTACCTTTAGTTTTAATAGTTCTATTTTTGTGGCAGGAGGGCTGTAGAGTTTGTGACTGATGTTTCTCTGCCAGGCAGCAGCCATTTCACTGTTATATTTTCGAGTTCTCCTTCTCTGGATCATTGTACTTCTACTGCTGGTATTGATGTTTTTAGAAATGTCAGTATTCCTCCTTTGACTCATTTGGATTGATCTTGGCGGAAGGACTCATAACCTCGAATAAAGAATCTCTGCGTGTCCTTTAGGTGAGTCTCTTGTATGCACATTATATCGATCTGGTTTTTCCTCAGGAATTCTTGTAGCTCAGGTTTTTGTTTCACACCCCTTCCGCATTTTACTGAGCAACTCTGAGGCATTTGGTTTGGTTAGTAGCACTACTCTGCTTTCCCCTGACTTCTTGGTTAGCAAAGGCATCGGTCGCTTGTGTGGGTCCTTTCGAGGCAAGGGACCCGGCTCTGTCCCTCTCTAGTTTTAGCCGATAAGAGCGATGCTATGATGACAGGGTTGATTGTCGCATGACCACATTTCTATAATAACGTGTGTGTCCTAATTTAGCCCAGTATCTGCGCCATCGTTGGCTAACACATTCCGTCTTCGGTAGGCTGAGTTGTGTTTTTCTGTCTGGGATGTCTTCCATATCCTTTCCATCTCCCGATGCACCTACAAGGCAGTAGTTGTTTGTATTAGTGTTCTCTTACGGAACTTAAAAAAAAGAAAGCTGTCTTACCGAACTTTTGAGCCTTTCCTGTCCAGGTGTTACCAACGCTACCCTACCCCTGTCCCCACAACCCCGCTCATTGGCGTGTTCTTTGAGGGGTGTCAGTGACCCCACTCAAGCAACCTGAGCGTATAGCTCATACTTGCTTGATGCTGTAAGTTACTAGATACATGGGGTATTTCAGTGGGGATATCAGCGCCGCCTGGTATCCCGCCCTGTCCTCGTAGTCAGCAACACCAGTTTGGTCAGCGGCTACTTATTTGTCCAGATGCTTATTCGCAGCTGGCATCTATACAGGCTTTTTCACTATCTGCCACTTGTGGACTCCCCTGGTAGGGGTCGGTTGCCCCCCCCAGGATATATATATATATATATATATATATATATATATATATATATATATATATATATATATATATATATATATATGATATGTTACACTTTGATATGTGTCATATGGCCAGGTACATCCGATTTCCGTCATCTATTTTTTTAGGTTTACTTTCCTTAGACGGTTTGCCCTCTCGGGCTCGTGAGCACCAGGCTTTTTGTAGAGTTTTTATCTTCTAGGTTACCTGTTTTCTGGACTCTTGAGCGCCACCTGCCCAGTGTAGTTAGAAGAGTTGTCTTCTATGTTATTCCTTCCTTTTCCCCTTACGGGATGGGCTAGTTGGGGCCAAAAGGGGTTTTTGCTAACTATTCCTCCCTTTATGTATTTAGAAATTTATTTCCTATTTTCCCCAATCTAAAATCCCACCCTCCTCCTATCTTGGGGACGTGCCAGGCTGGGTTTAATGACTCCAGCTGTTGACTTGAGTTTATAGCGACTCATACTCGCTTGATGCTGCCCGTCACAAGACATATGAGGTATTTCAGTGGAGATATCATAGTATTATAGTATCACCTGATATCCCACCCCGACCTTGTGGGTAGTATCGCCAGTTTGTGGTCAACTGCTTATTTGTCCAGAAATCTGGCTTATATCGCAGCCAACCACCAGATATGCAAGGTAGTTACCCTCCGTATCTGGAGGTCGTTCCACTATCCGCAACCTGTGGACGCGCCTTGTAGGGGATGGTTGCCCCCCCTCCTCTCAGGACATTTGTATTCAAAAGCTTGTCGTCGTCTCTCAATGTCCGAAGTAAGTGTCAAAATCTCACAACCATACAGCACAACCGAAAGCACTAATGAGTTATAAAGTGTTATATTCACTCTAACTCTGATGCTGCTTTTCCAAATCATGTTTAGCCTTGACATAGAAGCTAAATCCATCTCCAGCCTTATCTTTAATTCTGTTTTGCATTTTCCATCGCTGCATATTCTAGGTCTGAGGTATTTGAAAGTATTCAACTCCCCAAGCTTATAACAATTCATCATGATGTTGGTCTGGTCTTCAGTGTTTCTGCTGTTAACCAAGACCTTGTTCTTTTCTGTGTTGATTTCCATTCCGTATTTCCACAAGCGTATAGGAAGGTACGGAGCACAATTTGTTTGTTAGCTAGTGGATTCGTCTTGATGATCCAAAACACACCTTCAACATTGTATGATAATCCTATTGGTTATATCAAAGCGTGTAGCGTGGTGTAGTGATCTAGGCTGTCCTGTGGAGTGTAGGGAGTGTGATTCAGTGAGCACAATAGCGCGATTTATCTGGTAGAAAATATTGTCACGATTATCTCCCCTAATCATGACGCTAAACATGGCTGCTATTTCAGGAATGTGTTTTTAATATTTAGCTACATTCTAACTTTTGAACAACTTTTCGTCTCATCTCAAATATACAAGCAGTTCTATAAATTGCAGTAATTTCAAGGTTTGTTACAGCAAACTAGAAAAGTTGTTTGAGAGTGCGATAAATTCGTAAATTTAAAGTACAAAAGTAATTGACCTAGCAATGGCCCTGAAAATACTGACTAAATGAATGATTGTGTGAAGTAGGATTAAGGATACGGATATGTATTAATTAATTATTATACCCAGTCCTTAATAGGTGATCAGTCGTTTTAAGCAGATTGTGAGGGGCTTGCATGATTATAGTTCTCATCTGTTCTGCTACATTTTGCATACGTTAATCATCTATTAATATAATTCGGTGCAATATTTTATTATTATACTATACTCTCTGGTCTGCTTGTCTTATCAAGTTAGTTTTTTGTGTGACTAAGATGAGTAGGCCTAAGTTACTAAGTACTTGAAGAAAATTTTCAAAATAGTGCTACATACACTACACAGTGATTTTTTTTCTGCTCATGATGATGGTGGTCCTCCTTCGCAAGCGAAGATGAGCATGGCATGAAAAACAATAAATATGTGGGAATAAAACATTTGTGATTGTCTAATTTGGTTTGGGTTTGTGAATTCGTAGATACACGATGAGTCCAATTAGGGCCAGGAAAGTTCTATTGCAGTGCATGCAGTTGTACAGAGGGTACAGAGTAGGATAATTTTCGGATTTACCCTTCCATTCTGTCGCCTGTCAATGCCGTAGTATTCTCTTTTTCAAATTAGTGACACCCAGTGTTCTAGGTGAGCTGAACAATCAAGGTCTGTAGTCTCCCAGGAGCTAGGATTGATGCTGCAGTGCTGGAGAGAGTTCTTTAGGTGATCCTTGAAGCGCTTTTTCTGCCCTCTACTTGAACGTTTACCATCGCACAGTTCCCCATAGAATAATCTCTTTGGAAAGTGCTTGTCTGGCCATACGAACAATGTGACCAGTCTAGAAGAGTTGGGATCTAGTCAACAGGGCATGGATACTTTTCGTAAGGGACTTTTGATGAAAGCCATGACTTGCGTGATGAAAATTTAATTTAAGTGAGGGAGAGTTGCGCATTGTCGTCAGCCTCACTCTCTTGGAGTGTGTGTTAGAATGCAGTTGTGAATGACAATGTCCTATTCTGAGATGTAGAATGACAATCTGTTCTTGTTTGTTCATAATTTTGTAGTCATTGTGTGTTAGTGTTGGCTTTCTAATTGATTTGATCATGTTTCTTTTGATGGTATATTCATCTGCATCATCATCATCATTAAGTGCCATCTCCGCAACGAAGGTTGGCTTCAACGTATCTCCAACATCTCCTGTCTCTTGTCTTGGTGGTGCACTCTGCTAGACTGTAACCTGTCCATCGTGTGATGTTACTCTCCCACTTGTATCTCTGCCTACCTCTTGCTCGCTTCCCTTTGACTTTACCCTCAAGTAAGGTCTTCAATAAGGTGTCATGTCTTTTAATGTGTCAAAATATTTTATTTGCCTGATCTTTATTTCTCTTAGTAGTTCCTTCTTCATATTAAGTGTCTTTAGCACCTCTTTATTTGTTTTCTTCTATTTCCATGATGTTCTCCCTATTCTTCTATATACCCACATCTCAAAGGCATCAATTTTGTCTTCTAATTGTTTATTTAATGTCCATGTTTCTGAGCCATACATTAATATGGAATAGATGTAGCATTTTATAATTCTCATTTTTAACTTGTTTGTAATTTGTTTAGATATTAATATTTTCCTCATGTCATTGAAGGTACTTTTAGCCATTCCTATTCTCCTTTTAACTTCTGTTTCACATCTGCCGTGTTTTGTGACTATGTGTCCAAGATATTGATACTGTTTTACTTGTTGTAGTTTCTCTCCCTGTATGTTTATGTTTACCTCCTGTTCTTCTGTGTCTTTGCTGATTATCATGGTTTTTGTTTTTTGAATATTTATATCCAGTCCATATTCATTACTTGATTTATTGACTTGATATATTAGTCTTTGTAGTTCATGTTCATTTTCTGCCAAAAGAACAGTGTCATCTGCATATCTAAGGTTGTTTATTATTTTCCCATTGATCTTGAGTCCTGGTATTTCTTCTCTTTTTTTTAAAGATATTCTCTGTATAGATATTAAATAGGCTTGGTGATAAAATGCATCCTTGTCTTACCCCTCTTCTTATTTCTATGTATGGAGAGTAGCTGTTTTCACACCTTATTGATGCAGTTTGTTCCCAATATATATTTCTAATCAGTCTAATGTCTTTTCCATCTATGCCTATTTCTTGAAGACATTTGATTAATTTTTCATGTTGGACTTTGTCAAAGGCCTTGCTATATTATTGATGGTATATTATTGACACCCAAAACATCTTAGTGTGTTAAAGATTTGAATGATTTTGTATATATTTTTACCAGATTTGAAAGAAATTGATACCATAATTACAATGTCAGCCCCAGAGTTGGAATTGAAGAATATTTCTGAAGAACTCTCCATTACTCCTTCACCACCATTGCCTGAAGCTGAAGGGTGTAATCCCATGGAAGACTTGGATTTAGAGGAGGAAACAGTGGATCAGAAATGCAATAGGTAATTTTTTTAATATAGCCTTACATAGCAATTTTCTTTGGTGTCTTTAAGTAACAGAACATTGAGCTTTACTAAGATGAAGGTGCATCATATTGTCATTAGCCATATGCTGAAGTCAGATGTGTCAGGCAGATAAGTGTAGATATCAGCTAAGCTGTAAACACAAGATGTGGGGGGTGAGTGTTGTGTTAAAATTCAGTAATTATTACTAACCAAAGATCAAGATGGAAGTCAAGAGACAGATGATAAACAGTATTTTTATGCCAACACTCTGCTATCAAAGCCAGACATGGGCACTGACAGCAGCCCAGCTGAGAAAACTTACAACATATGAGATGAAATGCCTGAGAAAAATCGCAAGAGTGACCAAACTAGACAAAATGATAAATGATGAAATCAGGAAAAGAATCGGTATAAGACCATGCACATGCCCGTGTGTTGGCGGAGCCTGAAAGGGGAGCAAAGAATAGCAACACTGTTTACCTTCCACGCATGTCGTAAAAGGCGACTAAGGAGGTTATGGGATGGAGTTGGCTGTCCCATCCCATATAGGGTCAGTGACCCAAAGCCATGCTGAAGTCGGATGTGTCAGGCCGAAAGGCGCAGATATCGCAGCAATGCTGTAAACCATGACACAACGCATTCGGTTCTCCGGACTACATCCCGCTAATCTGCAGGAGTTTGAGAACGAACGCAGAAGAAGAAGAAAAAGACCATGCACAGAATACATTGTGAAACAACATATAAAATGGTTTGACAGCAAATAAAATGACAACTGACAACTGAAGCTCCCATTCACCACCCCTACACTTAACGGCAAGTTTGGATATTCTGACCTTCATCCACCTGGGGATAGGTAATAGACAATAAAATTATTACTAATACGAACATTTTTTTCCTCACATGCACGTATTGATGGGAAATTTAGAAAAGGTAAATCTTTCAAGCCGAAGTCTAAAATATCCCAGATATTACAAATTATCTATAAGCCATGCCAGAACACATTCTGTTCTCCGGAATAAATCCTTCTAATCTGTAGAAGTGTGGATAATGAATGCAGATGAGGAATAAATCCTTCTAATCAGTAGAAGTGTGGATAATTAATGCAGATGAGGAACAATGAATATTGAGTTTAGTGCAGGACTACTTAAAAATATTTTCTATCTCATACAAATATTTACTTGTTGACAGGTTGGAGACTCAAGATTTGAAGAACCCAATCAATGGGTTAGATACTGAAGGAGAAGATGGTGATTTCATATCACCATGTGCTACTGTGGTCCCAAGCAATACTCCTGTGACTGGTGACTCAGGACATGTGTCACCAACCATGGAGGTAGGTATTGTTTAACTTTATATGGATGTCTATACCAACTGCAACAAACATGCAGATAGAAATTACAGACTGGCTTGTGCTGCTTGTGTGAGTGAAAACTCAAGCGCTGGATAGAAGAGATCAGGTCTATGTCCTGTTAGATTATTCAAGGTACCCAATATGGAAATACAGTACAGTAACACTCTATCCTGTCATGCATGTCATAAACGATGGCTAAATGAAGACTGACAGAGAAAATCCACAGCAAAAAGTTCTCAAATTATACAGGGTTTATTTGTATGTATCAACCTCCATGAACTGTGAACAGTGAAGCTCTTGTTTGTTATGTGTAATATGTGGGTGTGGGAGGATTCCTCTAGAACTTTCATTCATATCCTGAGAACTGAAATTCTTGATGGTGTTCAGTACACTGCAATGATGCCATCTACTCAGAAAAAGGGGCCTATGTGTGTCTGAGAGGTCTATGTGTGTCTGAGAGGTTTATGTGTGTCTGAGAGATCTATGTGTGTCTGAGAGGTTTATGTGTGTCTGAGAGGTCTATGTGTGTCTGAGAGGTCTGTGTGTGTCTGAGAGGTCTATGTGTGTATGTAAAAGACATGTTCCACCATCTTGTATACAGACATCTAATCACATAGTTGAAAGGGCATAGAGGATTAGGTTACTCTCATGTGCATTCTGTTGCTATCAGCATACAGTCTGCAGAGAGTAGCACTCAGCACGTAAATTCATAGCTTAAAGCAATAATCCTCATGTATCTCAGAAAAAAATCCACTATGCAAACAAGATGTCATGAGTAGGATTCAAACCTGTGAACTCTGAAGGAACAAGCTACATGAGTCATGACTACAGTGAGGAGGATGATGAAGGAACAAGCTACATGAGTCATGACTACAGTGAGGAGGATAATGAAGGAACAAGCTACATGATGAGTCATGACTGCAGTGAGGAGGATGGCGATTAGATTAACCTTTAGCAAGTTGCGTTTACAATTACGTAATTTCTCTCTTGCCGCTGAATTAATTTTTGGAAATGTTACATAATAGTTGGTGGCTGTTTTGAAATCATGATAACTTTTTTGTTGTTTAAGATATTTAAATAATTTTTGCACATATAAATAAAGAATTGAATTCTGCATATATTGGTGTAGGTTTTGTTTGTGTGTGTGTGATACGAGACATATAATAAGTCTCAATGACGATTTTCCACAAAACCTCAGTGAATTTTGACCTTTAAAACAATTTTATAATTGTACGAAGTTTATTACATTATTTGTAAGTATTCAACTATTCTGGAGTGGAAACAGTATACCAGAAACCTAATCTGGTGTGATTTATGGTCAATTTGTTGTTAAATTCAGCGATTAAACGGATTAAATGTACAGGTATGTCTTAAAATCCTTCTATAAACTTAGATCTAGTCCAGAAATGTATCATTCGAACGTGGTTGATGCTTTAATATCAAATTAGATAAAGCAGCGTGGTGTAACTGATTTTCGAGTGTGGAAATAACTTATCTCTCCATAAATAATCATTTGAATCACAATCCATAATGATTTTAATGAAAATTTGATAAAATATATGTCTATAAAACCCAATTCACCGTCATGACGATGAATTTGTTTGAAATTGTCAATATATTGCGAAAATATCAATTTTTACATGACATTAGGCACATGATTGCCACTAAAACTGCTGGAAAAGGTAGTCAATTTAATAAAATGCCAGATTTAACAAATCTGGTGAAAAAAATATTAAATATTGGGGATTTTTAATTGATTGAAGTGTGCCTAGAAATGGCGGTCTACGGCAGCAAATATACTTGCCGCTCACTAACCAGAGAAGGGGAAATGTTGTTGAATAAAGTTGCCACATGCATTCTAAAGGTTTCTATTAATCAGATATCTCACTCTTCAACATACAGGTTAAGACAATGGAAAGATTTGGAGATTCATATTTGTATCATTGCTAGATTTGATGTACAAATTTGAATCATTGCAAAATTTGAGGTGCATGTTTCTTCTTCTTCTGCATTCGTTCTCAAACTCCTGCAGATTAGCAGGATGTAGTCAGGAGAACGGAATGCGGTGTGTCATGGTTTACAGCATTGCTGCGATATATGTGCCTTTCAGCCTGACACATCCGACTTCAGCATGGCTTTGGGTCACTGACCCTATATGGGATGGGACAGCCAACTCCATCCCATAACCTCCTTAGTCGCCTTTTACGGCATGCTTGGAATGTAAACAGTGTTGCTATTCTTTGCTCCCCTTTCGGGCCTCGGTAACACACGGGCGAGGTGTAAGTTTGAATCATTGCAAAATTTGAGGGTGCAAGTTTGAATAATTGGAAAACGTGAGATCACAGGTTAAAATTATTTTTGTTTAAACACATCTGCATATTGAAATATGGTAATTTTAACAATATGACAGCCACATTAGGTTTTTATCTCAAACCAACAACTTACTGGCACATTATATATACACACTCAGATGTTTGATAAACTGGTAAGTTGAGAACTTATTGGATTGTCATGGTGCTTGATTCTAACCAAGAATCTCTTTCAGCAGTTTTAATAAGTTTTAATTAAAAGGTTTGCAATTTAAATAAATTTGTTTCCTTATTTATTCTGGCAACAGAGTAGTTTAGACAGCCTTAGTGATGGCACCCTACAGCTGCAAGATACCCAAGAAAACTGTGATGCCAATGAGGCCGTTGCTATTGTTGCCCCAGAAGTTGTAGCTACATTTACTCCATCACAGTCAGTGCCGGCTGAAGCCAGCAGCAAAATTGATGCTGATGACAGTCAGAGCAGTACTAAAACCAAGGCAGTGACGGATGAGAAAAAGAAGAGCAAAAAGAAAGAAGATAAAAATGGCAGTGGTGAGTTTGTGAATGTTGTTTAAAGAGAAGGAAAATGTTTCTTTCCTTTTTTTCTAAGTGCAATTGCTTGCCAGTTATTTTAAGAATTTGAGAAAAAATACTATTGGTGAGGTGTAGTAGAACAATGTTGTGCATCTTGGACTAGTAATTTTGTGGATCTGTAACAAGTAATTTTGTTTGTAACAGGTAAGTTTATGGATCTGTAACAAATAATTTTGTTTCTCTGTAACAAGTAATTTTGTTTGTGGATCTGTAACAAGTAATTTTGTTTGTAACAGGTAAGTTTATGGATCTGTAACAAATAATTTTGTTTCTCTGTAACAAGTAATTTTGTTTGTGGATCTGTAACAAGTAATTTTGTTTGTAACAGGTAAGTTTATGGATCTGTAACAAATAATTTTGTTTCTCTGTAACAAGTAATTTTGTTTGTCTGTAAGAAGTAATTTTATGGATCTGTAACAAGTAATTTTGTTTGTCTGTAACAAGTAATTTTATGGATCTGTAACAAGCAATTTTATGGATCTAGAATAATTATTACTTTTTTGGAGCTGGGACAAAATCCTGATTCTTGATTTGAAATCAGCATCATGGCACTAGGGGCATCCCCATAAGTGCACAGCTACCAAGTCTTATCAACCAAGAATATAGAAGCTCAGTTTCGCATTCAGCTGTTAGTTATGTGTTCTCTGAATCTTTCTAGAAAGGAATCACTTTCTTCCCTCTTCACAGGTCACTGATTTCTATTATTCTCTGAACATGAGCGTTGTCTCTTTCAATCTCCTCTTCATCTTCCAGCAGGATGTAGTCCAGAGATCTCTCTTGTACCTGGACAATGGTTCTACTAGATTTCCAGCACGATGTAGTCCAGACTTTGTAATACACCTGCAACTGAAATAATTGACTCACTTGTGTCTCTTTTGCCATCCACTATAGCATTGAGTCTTTTGTTGCCTCTGACTCCTGGATCACCTGGGCAGTAGATCCATATCATATTTTGGACATTGTTGAGAAGAATAACAGACTTCTTTCTTATGATTCACTTTATTATCTTGCACAACAAGCACTAGAATTCTGATAGGATACTCTGTGTGTTTATGGTTGCATTATCAGGACAGGTTATGCCATCGCATACTGTTGTGTGCCTTCTCAAATGTGCAGCTTTTGAACTATCTGCTATCATTTTCTTCCTTGTGAAATACCATTCCTGATATTTTTCCTCTATAAAACTCAATCCATAGCATCCTGTACCTATAATTGCAAATCAATGCTTGTATCATACAAATCCCATTTGCATACATCTTCATACTGAAGTATAGGTCAGCCCGAAATCTTTTCCGCATATAATTCTATATAATAACTATATAATAATAACTATAATTCCCCATAAAGTTTCTGTATTTTTCCATCCTCCTAGTGTGTCCCAGCAATCTTTCATCCTCCTAGTGTGTCCCAGCCATCTTCCATCTTTCTAGTGTGTCCCAACCATCTTCCATCTTTTTAGTGTGTCCCAGCCATCTGTTTTCAACATTACTAAAACACATGGAGCCTAAAAATTTATTCAACAATAGTTGAAAGTCACTGTCCTAAACAGGATATGCTTCAATTGATCTATGACTGTAGGTGATCATCAGCACAAACTGGACAAGTCCATAAATGTTTTGATCCCCATCTCAATAAATCCATCAGAGTGTAGTTGCTCACAGTTAAAGTTTGTTACTGGTTTATCAATCTCATTGTATATCTATTATGTTTCTCTTTATGGGCTGTTTTGATGTATATATCAGTATCATGTAATTTTGAGAATTACCATGATTCATAGAAAAATCTGAGTGAACAAAGTCCATCAGAACACTAAACATGTCAGAACGATTGGTGTATCTTTTGACACCGTGGCCATGCTCGCCAGTGTATAGGCTCACATTCATTATGTTAAACATCCTCATGTCCATCACAGTTATAAAGGTAATATTTCGGGCTAGAGATTGTGTCAACAACTTCACCCATTGCTGGCGGATGACTACCACTACAACTTTGCAGATCATGTTCATTGACTGAATAAGTGCATACATGAGAATAGTTGTGATGATATCGGGAGATGGCCCTTGTGTGTGCTGAGTATATTGTGGAATTTGTCGCCTCTTTTATTTCGGTGGTCTATCGTTTTCGTGGTCTGTCTCTAGATCTGCCTTCACTGTATCTGTGTAGCATAAATTGCTGTGGTATACTGTCTGGTGGTAGTCTGCTGATGTGTGCAAACCATTTGATCTGTTGGCTCTTAATATATTCCAAGATTGAGGGTGGTGCCGGTTTTTTTGTCTAATGTCCTCATTTTTAAATCTGTCTCTTAGTGATATTCCTAGGATTCTGCGTAAGCATGCCATTTCAACTGTCATAAATTACGTTTGTCTTGTGCTGTCGTTGTCCATATTTGGCATTGGTAGCACAGCGTTGGCATAATAATCGTTTTGAATAGTGTTATTTTGGTGTTTAAATCAACATTTTTGTTTCTGAAGATTTGTGTCATTTGCCCTAGGGCTTGGTATGCTTTACTATATCTATTGTGTATTTTTTTATTGCTCTTGCCGTCTGTTGTTGCTTCCTAGGTATGTGAATTCTGCCATTTGCCCTAGGGCTTGGTATGCTTTACTACATCTATTGTGTATTTCTTTACTGCTCTTGCCGTTTGTTGTTATATTGTTTCCTAGGTATGTGAATTCTGTCACTTGTTTAAGTCTGCTGTGTCATATATATATATATATATATATATATATATATATATATATATATATATATATATATATATATATCATGTGAACGATAGGAAGAACAGAAAGAAACACCTATATATAAACATCTGTATTTACTGTGAGCATGGATACATGAAGTAAGGAAGATAGGATGAACAGAAAGAAACACCTATATATATATATATATATATATATATATATATATATATATATATATATATATATATATATATATATATATATACAGAAAGAAACACCTATATATATATATATATATATATATATATATATATATATATATATATATAGGTGTTTCTTTCTGTTCATCCTATCTTCCTTACTTCATGTATCCATGCTCACAGTAAATACAGATGTTTATAATCCATAATTTTGAATGTCTCTATAGAACACATCCTACGTGCTCTGAACAGTCTTCAAAGTCCAGATGAGAAACTAGCTGCTTTGTGTAAGAAATTTGCAGATTTGCATGAAGAGCATCGTATGCTGCAGACTTCCTTCAAGACACAGCAACGAACACTGTCAACGGTAAACATCTTCATCAAGCATGTTCTTCATTATTCATTAGTCAGTCATCAGATCACAGCACCAGTAGCATTATTGAATCATACTGAATCATTTAATTTTATTGGTCATCATCACCTAGTGTTGCCATGGCCCAAAAGAGGAGCAAAGAGTAACAATATTATGACCTGTCATTCATGTCATAAGAGATGGCTAAGGAGGGGCCACAAAGTAAAACTGACCTAGAAAGAACAGTCATGGATTTACTGCAGAATACTCAGGAACACATACTTCAGGACTGTCCAACTTACAAAGAGCAGAGATAGCAGACCTGGCCAGAGGATAAAGACTTGAGGCAAAAGCTATGGGGCAGCCGCTCTGACCTGGAGAAGACAGTGGACTTTGCCCTGACGACATACCTGACAATATAACATGACCACAGATGTTGAATGCAGAAAAAGACTACAGAATGAAGAAGAGAATGCTGTTAGTGATAATATGACAGAAGTGAGGATGATCAGGGACGAGGGGATTGATTGAGAACCCCAGTGTTTGTGAGTGATTGCTCTACTTCTTATGTGCAGTGGTGTGGTTTTTCTGAGATTCTGTCATACCCAGGACACTTCAGCTTTCGGCTTAGTGCAATGCCTATTGAAGGAGCATTCTACTCAGATGGGGTCTATAATTGTATAGATGACATGCTACAAAGTTTCCATAAGAGAGCCTCAATATAATGGCATGTCATCTACTAAAGTTTTCTGTTCCACGGGTGGTTTGTCTAGTGGGCAATTGATGAGAATTAACATCAGACTGGGACTTTGACTCAGTATATTCCTGAATGGCT
This sequence comes from Meghimatium bilineatum, assembly GCA_034231615.1. Classification (NCBI taxonomy): domain Eukaryota; kingdom Metazoa; phylum Mollusca; class Gastropoda; order Stylommatophora; family Philomycidae; genus Meghimatium; species Meghimatium bilineatum. The sequence goes on from CM067319.1 coordinate 23,625,957, forward strand.
GCTAGAAAAAATAACAGGTCATCTGTGGGAATGTCCCATGATGCTACTTTCTTTTCAAGAATCACAAAGGTTTTGGGATTAGCAGTCCCATTCCATAGGGAGTCAAAGTGACCTCAGGAGCTATTCTGAAGTCAAGCTGAAAGGCTGTAAATCACTCATTTTGTTCTGCAGGCTACATTGTACTAATCTACAGGAGTTTGAGAATGAATGCACAAGACAAATAAGAACCGGTCTTCTTCAATACAGACATTATACAGACACATGATGCTGCTGGTTAGCAGGATTCGGTCTAGAGAACAGAATGTTGTGTATCACATTCTACAGTTTAGCTGTGATATCAATGCCTTTCGAGCTGAGACATTTTAGCATGGCTTTTACTTTGAGTTCCTTTGATTTATGGGTGGAACAGCCAAGCCCACTTTAAAAAATCTCCTAAACTGTCTACTCTGACATGCATAGCAGGTCAGAGTTTTACTATTCTTTGCACACCTTTTGGCAATAGCAGAATTAATGAATTGAGTGATGTCATCAGATCACAGCAACAGTAGCATTAATGAATTGAGTGATGTCATTAGATCACAGCAACAGTAGCATTAATGAATTGAGTGATGTCATTAGATCACAGCAACAGTAGCATTAATGACTTGAGTGAGTGATGTCATCAGATCACAGCAACAGTAGCAGTAATGAATTGAGTGATGTCATCAGATCACAGCAACAGTAGCAGTAATGAATTGAGTGATGTCATCAGATCACAGCAACAGTAGCAGTAATGAATTGAGTGATGTCATCAGATCACAGCAACAGTAGCAGTAATGAATAGTGATGTCATCAGATCACAGCAACAGTAGCATTAATGAATTGAGTGAGTGATGTCATCAAATCAAGCAACAGTAGCATTATTGAATTGAGTGAGTGATGTCATTAGATCACAGCAACAGTAGCATTAATAAATTGAGTGAGTGATGTCATCAGATCACTGCAACAGTAACATTAATGAATTGAGTTAGTGACATCATCAGATCACTGCAACAGTAGCATTAGTGAATTGAGTGATGTGATCAGATCACAGCAACAGTATCTTCAATCATCTGTGTCTGTGATTCCTTCTTTTGTATTTGCCACTATCCTGTCACGATGATAATCAGATCATAGCACCAGTAGCTTGAATCAGGGCATACACTAATATATACTTAATATAAACTTGTTTGAATGTTTCCAGGATTCACAGATTGAAGGTGCTTTTGAGTTAGTCTTCTAAGTTTATACATAATATCAGCATTATTCTTTCCTTCCAGAATATGTCCAATTTGGCATGTTTGGATATTAGTCAGAACGTAAAAACATTTTATCAGCTGTGGTTATTTTTTCCTCAGATGGTAAGGGAGAAAGATCAGCTTCAGTCAGAACATTCGAAATCCATTCTGGCCAAGAGTAAGCTGGAGTCTTTGTGTAGAGAACTGCAAAAACACAACAAAATAATTGAGGTAGGTCACCATATAACATTGTTAACCTTTAGCAAGCCATAGTCTAATATATGCAACAACGGTTTTCTCTTTGCATTCATTTAGTGATGTTGTATCACATTATTGTTAATGTCACATGAGCGCAATCAGCGAATCCTAGTTAGCTATTCTATTGTACTTCCTTTTCCTGCTTTGTGTTTGATAAAAGAGAGAAGAATATAGGAAATGTAATTTTAAATTTCTATCGATCTGTTTCGATCGGCGCGACCAGCATGAACGGGTTATAATGTCCATCATTTTGGTAAAATCATTATGAATTGTGATTCACGTGATATGGAATTCTTGGGAATTCACTTTTGTTTTAAAAAGTAGATGTAGTAACACGTTGGTTTTGTTATGAAATGACACCGGACAAGTATCAATCTAATATATTGACTTCATGGACTACAGACACTAGGTCTAGACCTAGAAAAGAATGGATTCGACAAAGTAAGTGACATCTTAATGTTTTATTTGTTTCCCCAGTGATATTTTGTTAGTTTTTTCATGAAACAACATAAAAATAATAGACCTAGGTGTGTAAAAGAATGTTATCAGGTTTGCCACTTCGGACAATAAAGGTGAGTAATTTTTTTTGAAAATATTTTTGCCTATGATGTCTTCATTTCATAATCTGTCACGCCTGGTGACCCCTGCAGCTTTTCTCAAGTATTAATGTGATGTAATAAGTAAAAATCGATGAACAAATGGTCACATGGTCATTCTCATCATATACTTAGTGTCCTGTGCAGCAATCACCAACATGGCAGATGTGATAACGAATCCGTCCAAATTTGATCAACGTGCAGTGATTCAGTATTTTACAGTCAAAGGATGTCCACCAATCAATATTCATCAAAACATGAAGACTTGTATGGTGGAAAATGTGTTTCAAAGACAACAATGAAGTATTGGGCAGGATAATAACATTGTTTCGGAAAGGGTGATAGGTAACAAATGATCATCTATGGCCAGATCATACACGTGTTGTTGTGACAGAACAAGCCATGACCAAGGTAGTTACAGCAATACATGTTAGCTGCCAACAGAGTTTGTATCCACTAGCTAATGAATTCTCTGTGTCAGCATTAGGAGCTGTTCAAATGAATGTTTGGAAGAAACTGAAGCATCGGAAAGTGTGATCTCAGTGGGTACCACGGTTATTGACTGAACATCAAAAGGAAAAACAAATTGAGTGGAGTTTGAACCATTTGCAGCTTAACCTAGGGGGTGATGCATTTCTGTCACGAATAATGACAGGCAACAAATCGTGGTGGCATCACTTTGAGCCATGCAGCAAAGTAGACAGCATACAATGGAAGTATCCTGGATCACCAAAGATCAAAACATTCAAATCACAAAATTCTATAGGGACTATTATGCTTACTGCCTTTTTGATCAAGCAGGATTCTTGTAGTGGACTACTGTGAACATCAATGATATCGGTTACAAGAACACATTAGACAAGCTGCCATAAAAAATAAGTGACCTGGCATGTTGTTGCATGATGTCATTCTGTTGCATGGCAATTAACCTCATGTTGCGAAAGTTGGGCCCTCTGTCACAACACATGCCTGACCTGGTTGCGGAATATCATTTGTTATTTGTCGCCCTTCCCAAAAAATTCTCACTCAATCCATCACAGTTGTCTTCGAAACAAATTTTCCACCATACACCACTCTTATTCTTTAACACTTTGCTCACCAGCAATCAACAGCGTACTTATCCGCCATTACCTCAGCGATACATCTGGCCTTGGAAAAACAGCTTAAGCTCCTACCCCTGTGCTTAACAGCAAGTGTGAATGCGATCAACAATCATTCACCTGGGGAAAGACAATAGACCGAGGGCGCACGCAAAATTTAATACATTGACATCGCAGTCTTTAAAAATAAGTATAAAATTGATCTAGAGTGAGAGAGCCTTGAAACTTCCTATGTGTTGTAATGACTGTTTGCACTTTCTGAATGAATTTGAAAGCTCCAGAGTTATTTCAAGTGCAAAATGCTACTTATCATAATGATAGGCCTAGATTGACATTAATTTCTATATATCATACAATATTACCTTCGAAATCTCCTATTTCATTATTAAAAACTCATCTACGATGTCTATATTGGTATTCCACAAGTTCCGCCATTTTTACACAACATAATTTCCTGGAAATGCTATTTTTAGTCACAATATTGCAATGGATATTCCCATTTTTGTGATCTATCATAGCGCTTTCGACTATCGTCGAAATTGGTCCGCAAGGTTCTGTAACGAAAATTTGACGTGTCAAAATTGGTCAGGAAAGCATTAATGAATGTTGATTAGTGAACATTCTTCTGCTGTAAGAAACCGAATCACTGCTATTTGGACAGATTTGTTGTCATACCAGCTGTCAACTGCCTGCACGGAACACTAAGCATACAAGGTGAATGACCATGTGACCATTTATTCATCAATTTTTACTTATTACATCAGTGATGAAGTCTTCACTCTCCTTGCGCATTGGTATAGGTGATGCAGCACAAGCGGGTTTCATTTGAACACGTCTCATATGTCTCGATATACACTGTGTCTACAGTCACTGTGTACTCATTACATTGGTGGTGACATTACATCATATGAATTGTGGGTAATGCAGATTTGTGCAGTGTCAGTGCACTGACTTTACAGATACCCAATATAATTGTTATCTCCATGACCTAATGTCTACAATGTGTCTACACTAGTCATCTCAAATCAAGGGGTGCAAAGGGAACGCATTGCTCTAGGCGGACCCAGGGTTAGCAGATAACCAAGATCCCAACCGCCGTTTACACAAGTCCATGAATGGTCTGACAAGACACGTGACTATTGCCGATTTCCAGAACGACGATACTGTCTGGCAGAAGACGGACGAGACAAAAGGTGCGGCGTTGCTGGCACACTACACCGCACAAATTGGTCAGAGAAATGTGGAGGCATATCAAGAAATCAGGAAAACGCTCAGACACGTGTAAGAACTTGAGCATGGAAAACCATATGCTAATCACAGTTGAAGAAATCAGGAAGGCACTGGAAAATACAAAAAACACAGCACCAGGGCCAGATGGCATTAGATACGATGACATTAGTTAAGAACGGATGAGGAGTTGGGAGAGTTGGCGGACATGTTAAATAATAGCCTTCTAAAGGGCACAGTGAAAGAAGACTGGTTGCACAGCTATTTAGTTCCACTACACAAACCTGGGAAGGACCACACCAGGATACATGGCTACAGAATAATAATTAGGCAGAATACGATTGGCAAGCTTTTGGAAAAAATTGTGGCCCGGAAGGTATCGTGTTATCTTGAAAGAAATAAGTGTTTACCAACATTGTTAGGAGGATATCGTCCAGGAAAGAAGACATGGCAGAATGCAGCCATATTTGCGTAGGATGTTTTTGAGGGGTTCGTTTCGCGCATGGAGACATGTGCGGTCGCAATAGACCTCGAGGATGCGTACAATAGGGTGTCCTTGGATATCTTGATGCACCAGCTGTTAAATTTTGCAGTTAATCCTTTTGTCGTGCGTTGGGTTGACGCCGCCCTGATGCACAGGGTTGTAGTTCTTAAGTGTGGTAACTGGATATCTACACCAACGGTTATTAGCCCTAGCCTGCCACAGGGATCGCCTCTATCTCCTATACTTTTCAATGTATACACAGTACATATCGCTGGCAATCAAATCACAGGTGTTGGCAGAACGATGTCATATGCTGATGATATCCTGATGTATAGACAGGGCAGAAATCGAGAAGAGTGCATCGTGGAACTACAGAAGGAGCTGGACAGACTGACAAATTGGTGTTGAGATACGGGAGCAGTGGTTAATCCATCTAAGGCATTTGTGATGTGGTTTTCCTTGAACAATCACATGGTAAAGACACCCATGTCACAAGTTTCGTTGTCCGGGAAAAGTTTAGAAAGAACTAGCACAATGAGATATCTGGGTGTGTTTTTTAACTGAAGCCTGAGTTTCAGGGAACATGTTGACCACATTATCATAAGGGCAGGCAAAGGCTTAGCAGCAATGAAGGTTATGGCTGCTGCGCAGTGTGAGCAAAGATTGTTATTTCTTTTGTACCAGGGTTTGGTTGTGGCCGTGGTGGAATATGCACTGGCAATTCTGACTCAGCCAAACTCAGATCGAAAGACTGGATAGAGTTCAGAATGCAGCAATGCATATCATTCTGGGATTGAATGACAAGATCGACAAGAGCTATGCGATACCTACTTGACTGCCCAACAGCTGAGCATAGATTACAGTATTGCTGTGCACGGGTGTACCTTCAAATACATACAGATAAGGAACACCCGTTGCATTCCGAAATACAGAAAGTTAAAGGCAGCAGACTCAAGAGAGGAAGGTCGTGGATGGGACATGCTGAGGATGTAATACAAAGCGTGTGCAGATTACAGGATGTGGCAGCAGGTGCGGAATGGATAGGTCTACCCACAGATTTCGAAACTTGTTTGAGAGTAGTAATATCACTTAGCAGGGAATGCAGAGAATGGTGTCCCACAGCTGTGGAGAAAGAAGTGCAGGCTTTAATCAGTGAGAATACCAAAGAGGGGGATGTGATTATATACACTGATGGATCTGTAATTAGGCATGTTCACAGTGCTTGGGCCTTTACAGCTCAGTGCGCAGGTAAAACGATCAAGGAGGAAAGTGGTGCCTTTGCGGTCACTACGAGTAGTATGACCATGGAGACTATGGCGGTGACCAAGGCATTTGAGTGGCTACGCACACAGAAGGTAAAGCAGGTCTGCATCTTGAGTGACTCTATGAGTATGATTAAGAAGGTACAAGTGGGTCTCGTTCGCGAACAGTGGATTGAGGCCTTGAGAAATGCGAGCTTGAAAGCGGTAACAGTTATTTTCGTGCTGGGACATGTGGGCGTTCGAGGCAATGAAAGAGCGGATCAACTGGCATCGTGTGCGATTGTGGCACAGGGCGATGGGGCAATGAATCGCGTTGACGTTTTAAACTCCTTAAGAGATATAACACGCGAGAGTGAGACTAATGTGGATGATGATTCCTTTTCAATGGCTAGGATTAAAGATCAGGGATTGAAATGCGGTGTTGCTAGAGGTGAACATTTTGGAGGGCACAGAAGAAAGATGGTCAAGCAGCATAGGACCGGTATTGTCAGCAGAAGTGTGATGGCGGATACACTCAAGGAGAGATCAGAGCAACTATGGATGTATCCAGTTTGCAGTGATGATGATCCGACGACTAACTAACTAACAAGATCCCAAATGTACCTCCCCGCGGTGCACCCTGGTAACAGAAAACAGCAGCTTGAGCTGATTCTGGCCAAATCATTTGGGGATCGTGTCCGAGAATGTGGAGGAAGCAGATGGAAAGAGATTTGACTGCAAAAAGACAGGCATTATCTCCAACACCTCCGTGCCAACACATGAAGCAACACTGTCGACACACAGAGAAGCTAGTAAGTCTGGTTGAAGCATTGGAGGGCAGATGTCCCAATAAAAATAAAAGCACAGTGAGTACACTGAGAAAGATGCACAACGATAGAGGGCAGTGTCATGTGCAAAAAGCACGGAAAATGGTTCGATGAAATTGGAACTAAAGCATTGTTTGCTCGAGGCAAGCTTCTAGTTACCGGTGATCCCAGCCTGGGCCCAACTCTACTGTCGAGTCTTTCCTATACCGGAAGCGTGCTCGCGGAGAGAAAAGGTTCAGTACCCGATGGGCACAGGCATAGCAGTCCGAGGTGACAAGCACTGTTCAGCCCTAGAACAAAACACAAGTCCCTAACATTCCTAAATATGTGTACAGATTCAGACCTGGACAAGTGGCTTACGAAGTTGGTGATCAACACTTCGTCTAAGAAGACGAACGAGCCCGAGCCCAACTCTTCTGTCAAGTTCTTCCTAAACCGGAACCAGGCTTGAGGACGAGAAAAGGTTTAGTACCCGATGAGCACGGGCACAATATGTCTAATTACACGATGCAAGTTCACTGGCTGCGGAACGCCTCGTGCAGGACAGACGTGAAGGACAAACCGTCTTGGCACAGAGTCAGTAAACATTCACTGTCTGGTGACAGATAGGAAGGCTGTCACAGGCTAGGGTAGCCCACCCAAATTGTCAAGGCATGCCAAAATCGGATGTGCTAGGCCTACAAGGCGCATAACGGTGGCACAACGTAATCACGCTCCCGGCGGAAATCGCACGGATATCCGTGATGGTTACAATGGAGCATTTTTTGGGCTGAAGTGATTTTCTAAGAAATATAAATACATTCAGAAGTTTGCTTTTGCTTTCTGAAAGGTCCAGATGCACATTTGCCTGCAGTGGGTATCGAAACGGTACCTTGGCCAACACAGATATGCTCTGTACCATTCTGCCACAGAGCCTGATGCTAGTGATCTCAATTCTATAAAATGTGCCTACTCTAGTGATCTCAAATCTCAAATGTGCTTATACTAGTGATCTCAAATCTAGATTGTGCTTACACTAGTGATCTAAAATCAAGAGTGTGCCTACACTAGTGATTTCAAATCAAGAGTGTTCCTACACTAGTGATCTCAAGTCAAGAGTGTGCCTACACTAGTGTTCTCAAATCTAGAATGTGCCTACACTAGTGATCTCAAATCAACAATAACTTTCCAATCTAGGCAAATTCTAGTAGTTAAACAATTTTCTTTGTGCAGACGGGGTTAAGGTTTGATGCCTATCCGTATTGTCTTGCTTGCAAGTGCAATTTTTCAGACATTCCTAAGGATTATTGCTTGAAGCAACAGATTTCCTGCTATGAGTGATATTCTCAACAAATGGTGTAAAGTTCTCTGGAGATGGTTTGAGTGCATATGGCGAAACCCAAGTATAATGAAGTCTAAGCTTTTTAAGCCTATTTGATATATTTGTATGTGTGCGTAGTGCGTGCATATCTTGCCGAATGTGCCCATATCCCTCTCGTTCTTCTCTCTCTGTGTGTATAAATATGTGTGTGTGTGTGTTTACATTGCTATGTATGCCTGTAACTATGTTTCTTTTTTACAGACTGAAAGTATAAAACGAGCCAAGGAGAGTGATGACAAGCGAAAAGAAATCTCAACTCATTTCAATGTAAGTTGCCACGTATATGTTATTATTTCTCTTTATGTTTGCAGCTAAGTGTTTGGTGTGCTAGCTTTGAAATTAATAGCTACTAGGGTTGCTTCTGGTTAGGTAATACTCCAGACAAAGTCAGTCAAGCAGGACAAAAGATATGTGTATGTTTCTTGTTCACTTAGCTAAAAATCTTTTCACCTCATTTCTGAAGAGAGTTTTTATGAAAATATCCAAATAGTACAGAGAATCCTTTTATAGCACATCCTTTTATAGCACATTACCCTATATAAAACACTTTTCTTCTTCTGTGTTAATTCTCAAACTCCCACTGGTTCTCTCTTGTAGCAGGACAACGGTCCTACTATATTTCCAGCAGGATGTAGTCCAGAGAATGGAAATGCATTGTGTCGCCATTTTATTTGCACCAATGGCCCATCACATTCATCTTTGGCGGTCAACACTTTTCAAAATACTCAATTATATTTATTCTATATTGCTTGTACTATATATAGTGAATTTCTGTTATTACGTACATGCTTTGTCGGTCCAGACCAAGTTGTTATAATGTGATTCCACTGTATAATTATTGGGGGAGAGTGTGTTTACCATCCTGTTTTTTAGTAGTTCGTCTGTGTTTGATCTCTAAATCAGGAAAAAAAGTATGAGATGGGGAGGAAAATGATTGACATAATGAAAGGAGATGAGGTATAGATAACGGGAGATGAGATGCAGATTATGGGACTTCAGGCATAGATAATGGGAGATGAGGTGCAGATTATGGGACTTGAGGCACAGATAATGGGAGATGAGGCGCTGATTATGTGAGATGTGGCAGAGATAATGAGAGATGTGGCACAGATAATGGGAGATGAGGTGCAGATTATGGGACTTGAGGCTCAGATAATGGGAGATGAGGCGCTGATTATGTGAGATGTGGCAGAGATAATGAGAGATGTGGCACAGATAATGAGAGATGTGGCAGAGATAATGGGAGATGTGGCACAGATAATGAGAGATGTGACACAGATAATGGGAGATGGGGCATAGATAATGAGAAATGTGGCACAGATAATGAGAGATGTGACACAGGTAATGGGAGATAGTACTTTATAATGACATTTATTCAAATATTATTGCAGCAGCTCTGAAAGACTTCCCATAAACATTATAGTAAAAACTTCCATCAAGGTACAAGAATGATAAGCTCATTCTGTTTTGAAATTCTCAATTATTGCATCGATATACAATTATATTTTTATTGCATCCATAATTATTGCATCGATATACAATTATATTTTTATTGCATCCATAATTATTGCATCGATATACAATTATATTTTTATTGCATCCATAATTATTGCATCGATATACAATTATATTTTTATTGCATCCATCTCATAATTAGACAACAATTAGCGAGATTCAGAACCAGATGAGCGACAACACAGAGAAGAACAACATGCTGAGGAAGGAGAATGAAAACCTGGCGGAACAGCTCCGTACCTTCATTGCACAGTGTCAAACTCGAGATGAGGTATGGCTTTCTTCTATTATTCGTTTACAAGCTGGCATGCTTATGTATATTTATCAATCAAATATCATGGCGAGTGATGCAGATGATCATGTTTCTTCACAACTCTCTGTCTCTTATGTTGTTAAAAAGTTCATTCTGTGACATTCTTTTATGCTGCAATGACAACCCATCCAGCAACTTCTCTCCTTGTCTTCTTTTGTATTCTACTGCACCAGGTTTCTTTATTAAACTATACAAGTAAATTTAAGTAGGAAGCCAGATGACAATTTTTAAAAATTCTTGAGACTAACGGGAATTGAACCAGTCTGTTCAACGGCACCCAATCAGCAACATATTACATTGTACAACATATTACATATATAATCTTTGTAAATTGTTTTCGAAATATTTGGTCCGGATATATTTTGTCTCGATTTGGTGCCGTTGAACGGACTGGTTCAATTCCTGTTAGTCTCAAGAATTAGTAAAGCTATGACGATTCATTGTAATAAATCAGATGGAATATAGTCACTATTGTAGGTCATTTAGAATTTTAGTATGACAATATAAGGTAACTACGTGAAACATAACAACAATTGTACTTAGACAAAGAAAGCTCATCTGACAGAAACTCAGGTTTGTAGTAAGCTTGTCTCTATTGAGGTTGTAGATAATGGGAGATGAGGTGCAGATTATGGGACTTGAGGCACAGATAATGGGAGATGAGGCGCTGATTATGTGAGATGTGGCAGAGATAATGAGAGATGTGGCACAGATAATGAGAGATGTAGCAGAGATAATGAGAGATGTGACACAGATAATGGGAGATGTGACACAGATAATGGGAGATAGGGCACAGATAATGAGAGATGTGGCAGAGATAATGAGAGATGTGGCAGAGATAATGGGAGATGTGACACAGATAATGGGAGATAGGGCACAGATAATGAGAGATGTGGCAGAGATAATGAGAGATGTGGCACAGATAATGGGAGATGTGGCACAGATAATGGGAGATGTGACACAGATAATGGGAGATGTGGCACAGATAATGAGAGATGTGACACATATAATGAGAGATGTGGCACAGATAATGGGAGATGTGGCACAGATAATGCAAGATGTGGCACAGATAATGAGAGATGTGGCAGAGATAATGAGAGATGTGGCAGAGATAATGGGAGATGTGACACAGATAATGGGAGATGAGGCACAGATAATGAGAGATGTGGCACAGATAATGAGAGATGTGACACAGATAATGGGAGATGTGACACAGATAATGGGAGATGGGGTACAGATAATGAGAGATGTGGCACAGATAATGAGAGATGTGACACATATAATGGGAGATGTAGCACAGATGAGAGATGTGGCACAGATAATGGGAGATGTGACACAGATAATGGGAGATGATGCACAAATAGTAGGAGATGAGGAAAAATGTGAGATGAATAGAAAGAAAGAGAGGGAGAGAAAGAGAGAACAGGAGAGTGAGATGATTAGACCAAGAGTGTAAAATGAGTGGATGTATGTTACTGCAGGTGCCTGTGGTGATGAAATAATACTTTTATCTGTGGTCAGATAACTTTTAACAGCTCATAGCCTTTCTGACACAAGCATGGGTCCTCCTCAGTTGAGTATCCTAGGTGATACTTAAATGTATCAAATTTGTTGACTCAAAGACATGTTCAGTCCCCACAGGGAGGCAACCCAGTGTGACAGTATCCCAGGGGGGGGGGGGGGTAAGTATGGATACATGTTCAGTCCCCATAGGGAGGCAACCCAGTGTGACAGTATCCCATCATGTCTGCTAGGAGTGCAGCATACATATCTGGGCCAACTAGTTTATCATTCTTCTATCAAATCTGTTGACCTATCTGCAGTGATGGCACAAATATTATTCCTCGCCACCTAGGAGGCTGCCACAAAAGGATACAAGTGCAATGTTCACTGGCCTGCATCTCTCTGTCATCCATGGGGACCACTTGAAAGAATACAAAAGTAAAAACTTGAGGCAAGACATGCAGTGACAAAAACTTTTTCCACGGGTGACATGTTATCAGCCCATTCCCCCAACTTTCCTTAGTCTCCTATGAAATACCAGGAAAGAAGACAGTGGTCCTATTCTTTGCTCCCTGAACTAAAAGTCCAGGCCCTGGTTTCGAGATATTTGGTCTGGATATATTTTGTCTCGATTTGGTGACGTTGAACGGACTAGTTCAATTCCTGTTAGTCTCAAGAATTAGTAAAGCTATGACGATTCATTGTAATAAATCAGATGGAATATAGTCACTATTGTAGGTCATTTAGAATTTTAGTATGACAATATAAGGTAACTACGTGAAACATAACAACAATTGTACTTAGACAAAGAAAGCTCATCTGACAGAAACTCAGGTTTGTAGTAAGCTTGTCTCTATTGAGGTTGTCTGTGGTGAGCTTGTCTGTATTGAGATTGTCTCAGGTGAAGTTGTCTGTGGTGAACTTGTCTGTTATGAACATATCTGTCGCGAGGTTGACTGTGGTGAGGTCTGTGGTGCCGGCATCTCATTTCCATATTTCCGTTTGATACGTTTGTGTGTTGTGATAATTTCCATTCGTCTTTTGATGTTTTGTGCGTATCTTAATAAAGACCTTTTGGTTGAAACGTTGAATATGTTTTATGTATTGTAATTTGTATGTTTTCTTGTGTGCACATAATTACCCACTAGTTTTAGGGATAGTCCGTCTTGCCTCAGTGGAACTGTTATAAAAACCTGTGTTTTACCTAAGTACAATTATAATTTTAGTGATTATTTCTGTGCCGTAGTCATAAGAAAGTCCTCCGGCCCCTGGTATTTAAAATTTTTCCTTTGTAATCTTATGTGATCCAAAAGATTTATTGTATTATAAGTCTAATTTTGTGCACATTCAATAATCCACAGGCTTATATGTTCACTTTCTGACAAGCTCAGTTACAACAAACTTGGTCGTAACGAATTCGCTCATAATCATAGCATATTGACTCATAGCAATCTCACTCATATCATACTTAGTTATAACACTCATAATAAACTCAATCATTAAAAACTCTCATATCAAACAAAATTATAGCACATTCAGTTATAACAGTGGCCGACCATGTGACAACTGGGATCTGGACTTTGATCTAGTTCAGGGTGCACTGTCTTCTTTCCAGATATGTCATAGGAAGTGACTAAGGAAAGTTGGGGGATATGCTGACAACCTGTCACTAGTGAAAAATTATCATTGCTACATCTGGTCTGATTTATTACTTTTGTCTTCAATCAAATAATCCCCATGGACGATGAAGATATGCAGGCCAGAGAACATTGCACTTGGCTTTTGTGGCAGATTTCTCGGTGATGGGAAAGCTAGATATGGCATCACAGTGGATGGGTCAACAAATCTGACAGAAAAATTATAGGATAGTTTCGCCAAAGATGGATGTGTCAGACCATTGTCGCAAATAAAACGGTGACACAACACATTTCCACTCTCAGGACTACATCCTGCTTGAAATCTAGTAGGTCCATTGTCCTGCTACAAGAGAGATTCAGCAGGAGGATGTTTGAGAATGAACACTGAAGAAGAAGAACTTAATTGATCCAAAAGTGTATGCTGTGCCCTGAGAGTATGAGATAATCCTGGGATACTGGTGCACTGTAAAGCCTCCCTTCTGTGGCTAAATTTGCATCCATAAACCTTCCTTACATAACCATGTTTTTTAGACAACCCTACATGAATCATCGGGTTGTCAACTCAGTTAATAACTGAAAAGAACATGTTCTTTTGTCTGAAAGGCTATGGGTTGTCAAGAGCTACATGCTCACAGCTAAAGGGATTATTTCGTAATCTTTTATAACATATAGACTCATTCATAAGCTCACTCAGTTTTAGGAACTATCATTTCACTGCAGCAAACTGTCATTTCATTGTAATAAACTATCATTTCATTGCAGTAAGCTAAAGTCTATCATTTCACTGTAACAAATTCTATAATTTCACTATAACAAAGTCTATCATTTCACTGTAACAATCATTTCACTGTATAAATCCACTATGCAAGCTCTATCCTTTTAGTGTAACACGTTCTATCATTACTCTGTAACATATTATTTCCACAGCATGTTAAAAAACTCCAAGAGCAACATGATTTGGAGAACAAACTGGCAGCTGCAAAACTAGCCCAAGCAGAAGCTATCACAAAGGAATTTGAGGAGCGAAGCAACAAGGAGAAAGAATTGGTGTGTATTCTAGAAATGTTCTAAATGGTTAACACGTACAATCAATCCTTAGTATTCTAGAAATATTCTACATGGTTAACACTTTACTTACCATCAATATTCTTGAGTATTCTAGAAATGTGACCAGCGTGTAAATATAAAAATCCGGTTGATTTGTTCGTTTGGCCTACTATACTAACGATATGGTTACAGACATACATCATTCAGTGGAGATGGTAAAAATATTGAATGTACTACACTGACATCACCGAAGTTGGATGTGTCAGGCCATTGCTGCAAATAAAATGGAGACACAACACATTTCCGTTTTCTGGACTACATCCTGTTTGAAATCTAGCAGGCACCATTGTTCTGGTATAAGAGAGGTAGGAGTTTGAGAACGAATGAAAGATAATGGGATGCATACCCTTTGATGCCTGTCAGGGGGAGAGAGGGAGGAAGAAAGCATGTATAGATCTACCTAGTCTGCTATGTCTGTTCATTTATTCATTTTTTGATGTTTATTTGGAGGATTTGATATTTATTGATGCTTGTGATGAGGATTTTTATATTTACTGATGTTTGTAATGATAATTTTATAGTTATTGATGATTATAATGAGGATTTTAATATTTATTGATGTTTGAAATTCAGATTTTATATTTGTTGATGTGTGTATTTAGATGTTTGTATTTATTGATGATTGTATTGAGGTGCTTGTATTTGTTGATGTTTGTACTGCAGTGTTTGTATTTGTTGATGTTTGTATTTGTTGATGTTTGTGTCTACGTGTTTGTATTTGTTGATGTTTGTATTAAGGTGTTTTTATTAGAGAGTTTGTGTTTGTTTATATTGAGATGTTTGTATTTATTTATGTTTGTGTTGACATGTTTGCACAGCAATCTTGTTCTTCCTTCAGATACTGCTGAAACTCACTGAGATGACAAAGAAAGCTCATCTGACAGAAACTCAGGTTTGTAGCGAGCTTGTCTGTAGGGAGCTTGTATGTAGTGAGCTTGTCTGTAGTGAGCTTGTCTGTAGTGAGCTTGTCTGTGATGATCTTATATGTGGTGAGGTTGTGTGTAGTGATCTTGTCTTTAGCTTGTTTGTGGTGAGCTTGCCTATGGTGAACTTTGTGGTGAGTTTGACTATGGTGAACTTTGTGGTGAGTTTGACTATGGTGAACTTTGTGGTGAGTTTGACTATGGTGAGCTTGACTATGGTGAGCTTGACTGTGTTGAGATTGACTGGTGACTTTGTTTGTGGTAAGCTTGATAGTGTCGAGTCTCGAATATACTTGTGATGATCAACTTTACAATCATATAATTTTTGGTGTATACCTTTTATGACCAACTATAACAGACATAGAATTTCTGTTATGTTTTTCCTTATTGCCCTGTGTTGCCCCAGCCCTCACATCTCTAATCTGTTGGGTTGTTCTCAGACACTGAAGATTTATCCCTTTATGACAATCATATAATTTTTGGTATATATCTTTGATGACCAACTATGAGACATAGAATTTGTTATGATGTAACAATAAAGTGGTAAGCATAGCAATAGTACGAACTCTTTCCTGGCATAATTATGCTCTTGTGTCTGTTATAGTATTTTTTAAAGTTCTTTTTGCAGGTATAAAGTAGATCTGACTTTTGTAGTTGTAGTCGTACCACTTGTAGTATGTGTATCCTGACATACCTGGGAATGTTCATGTTGGATGCCGTAACGTTCTAGTCTGCAGAAACGTGTAGAATTGAAGCTGGGATGAGTTGTTCACGATATCAGTGAGAAATCAAAACCTCTGCTAAGAGGGCAAACCAACCCTAGTCCTATTCTGCTTTTGTGTTTCTTGATTCTTGATTAGAAACTGGTCTCACAGCACATGGGGCATTCCCATAAGTGCTCCGCCCTCTGTTTCAGCAGCCATTCGACTCAATGGTGTTTCGAGTCTAATGAAGCCGAAACAGACATCGACATCAGAGCACAACTCTGGCCCCTGCAACATGTTTCTTTGCTGTTCCGCCCACCCTCGCCGTGCCCATAACTAGTTCAAGCACAACGCTGGCCTGTCAGAACAACATGGTAACTGTTATCGAAGGTTACAACTATGGGAAATTATTTGTTTCTTATTCCAGTACCAGGCTCTCAGATGATTAAATATTACATGCCCATATATGGACACATGGGGAAATTGACCATATAATGTAATTAAATGAGTTTTCTGACAATGCAACACCTCATACAAGATAGACATAGTCAATCCAACTCCCTGTCTGCGAGTTTTCTGACAGTGCCACACCTCATACAAGACTCATGGTTGTTTCCAAGGAATACACACCGCCAAATTGCACTATTACTATCAGTGTTGCAAAATTAAATCTGGTTGATAAAATCAATTATCTTGGCAGCATTTTAACATCAGATGACATGTGCTCAAATGTGATCAATAACAGGGTAGCACAGGCCAAATCAACATTTCAAAAAGTGAGAAATATTCAATGTAATAGAGTAATATCAATGCATACACGAGTTCTAGGGCTAGGATGTTATATTGAGCCAATCCTTCTTTATGGAAGTGAAGCATGGACAGTAAACAAACTGTGCTCAAGATAAGCTGGAGGCAACTGTGTTGTTGTTTTTAAGAAAATTCCATGCACAGCCAAGAAAAGCAATGTAAAAGTTCTCAGAGATGCTGGAGTAAAACGACAAATTATAGAAAAAATTAGAAACAGATAATCAAGATTTTTAGGGCATGTGATGAGAAAAGTACAACTTGAACATTTAGTAACCACTGGAAAGATCAAGTGGAGAAGAAATAGAGGAAGACAAAGAACAATTTCTGGATGAGCTATCACTGCGGCACAAAATGAGTCACCAACTGAACTTATAACATCACAAAAGACAGAAAGTTATGGAGAAGCATGATCGCCTACGCGACTCGATTGATTGATTGATTGATTGATGATGGTGTAATGAAATTACTTATTTTCTACATTGTTAATACTTCATCTCTTATTTATAAATGTTTTTAATATTATACCAGCTGGAACTGTACAAGTCAAAATATGAAGAGTTCAACGATCTGCATTCTCGTAGCAATGAGACCTTTCAGAAATATAAAACAGAGATGGATAAGGTATGTGTTAGTTGGATAATGTGTTGAGTTAGTCAAGCTATAATATGTGTTAGTTGGATAATGTGTGTTGAGTTAGTCAAGCTATGATATGTGTTAGTTGGATAATGTGTGTTGAGTTAGTCAAGCTATGATATGTGTTAGTTGGATAATGTGTTGAGTTAGTCAAGCTATGATATGTGTTAGTTGGATAATGTGTTGAGTTAGTCAAGCTATGATATGTGTTAGTTGGATAATGTGTTGAGTTAGTCAAGCTATGAGATGTGTTAGTTGGATAATGTGTGTTGAGTTAGTCAAGCTATGATATGTGTTAGTTGGATAATGTGTGTTGAGTTAGTCAAGGTATTTGATATTTAGCGGAGAAGTAATATATGATCTGTGTTAGAGATGTGGAGTCGTCCGTGTGTTGCCGGGGCTCAAAAGGGGAGCAAAGAATGGCAACACTGTTTACCTTCCACGCATGTCATAAAAAGGCGACTAAGGAGGTTATGGGATGGAGTTGGCTGTCCCATTCCATATAGGGTCAGTGACCCAAAGCCATGCTGAAGTCGGATGTGTCAGGCCAAAATGCGCAGATATCTCAGCAATGCTGTAAACCATGACACAATGCATTCCGTTCTCCGGGCTACATCCTGCTAATCTGCAGGAGTTTGAGAATGAACGCAGAAGAAGAAGAAGAGATGTAGAGTATATGATCTGTAGCAGGACTGTAAATAAGTAATTATGTATTATATAAACCTACTGCAAAGTTACTTAGTTACAATCATTACTTTTGTGTTACTTCAACCCAGACTTAGAAGAAGTAAAGAAAGCCAGAACTTCTGATCTGTCTGGTGATTATATATATCTAGTAGGAACCTAGTGTGTGTCCCTGGTGATTACATATATCTAGTAGGAACATAGTGTATGTCCCTGGTGATTACATATATCTAGTAGGAACATAGTGTGTCCACCACTGCTTATGAATATTCATTTGATAATCTTTGGCTAAATGACAATTTTTGTGTGGTTCTAATAGATGAGTAAGAGGGTCAAGAAGTTAGAGAAAGATGGACTTCAGTGGAAGACAAAATGGGAGATCAGCAGCAAGGCTTTGTTGGAACAGTATGAGGCGGTGAGTTCATTTCTTCCATCTGTAAAGACATTTCATTAAATCCATATCCATTTATCTATTCACTTTCATAACCCTGTCGAATATAGGGCAGAAACCAGAGCTCTATAGTTTAAGCGATGTGATGTTACTGTGTGTAATTCTTGCATGTTATTCAGACCCATAGTCATACCCTTTTTGATGGTTGTTCTGTGAAGTCTCTCTTGGTCTTTTTCTTTTGTGATCAGGTAACGATTTTAATGTTTGTAGTGGCAGTGTGTTTTCATTCATTACATGTCCAATATAAGTCTGTTTTCTAACACGAGCATGAATGAACTTACGGCCTGCTTACTACACCTCAGCAGTACTACCAAAGAAACAGTGGTATACTCTGGTCACTGTGGCATACCTGGAAATGACAAAAAGCTGGTCTCCTGGCAAGGAAAGGGGGATCACTGGAATAAATAGAAAGTAATAATACTTACTATGAATGTAAGACCATGTTAAAAGCAGAATTAAAGAAAAAGTGGAAGCAGATGCACCCAACTGCAGAACCAAATAACCCCTACCATCAAATGTCACACAAGGAACAATCATCTTCAGACTATGAACTGGCCACAACAGACTAAAAAGTCACATGTTCTGAAAGCTGAAGATTGGCGAGACAGACTTGTGCAACTGTGGACTGAGCCCAGAGACTGCAGAACACATTCTTCATGCCTGTCAACTCTACCAAGAAGAGAGGGAGAAAATATGGCCTACTGAGACGGCACTACTTCCCGACTTGAGGGATTCCATGGATGACCTGAAGCGTGTCACACAATTCATTGAAGCTATTGACGCTGTAACCTGATATCTGACTGAAGAACGATGAAGAAGAAGAAGAAGAAGTCTGTTTTCTTCTTATTGTTGTATAAACATATTCCTGTTTGATGTCTTCTCTTGCTTGTTTGACTGAAATTCTTCCCTACCAATGTTTTTCTAAGACATTTATTTTCAAACGAATTTAATTTCTTCTCCAGTGCTTTTGTTATTTTCTAGCTTTCACAACCATATATTAATATGGATATTATTACATTGTAGTTGAAGTCATAGTTTGGTATATTTACTTATTGTTTTTTATTTCCCAATGTTGAAAAGTTGCTGTGGTGGTTATAACATTTCCATCAGTATATCTAGACACACAGAAAAACAGAACTAGAATGAGTTACCAGTTTTTAATACATTGGTTCTCTTATAAGTAGCAACTGGGATTGCTGTGAAGAAGTCAAATGGACGTTGACCATTGTAATAAACATATACAAATGAAAACCATAAGACTGGGCTGCAACAAAATAACAAAACTAGCTTTCCTTAGAGCCTGCAAATTCCCAGTTGTAACATATAGATGTGAGTCTTGGACAATCACCAATACGGTGAGAAGCAAAATAGGAGCATTTGAAATAAAATAGTGCAGAAGATTCCTCAGAATACTATGGACCAAAAAGATCACCAATAATGACATTCTGGGAGAATTGAAAGTAACATAAAATTGGCTAAACTACAAGGTTCTCTAGAAAATTACAATATTTTGGCCATATCAAACATAAAGCTTATAAAAGATAATAGAGGGGATGATGCTAGGACAACAAAAAAAGAGTTAGGCCATGCAGATGATGGACATGAGATATCACAAACAACTCATGGAATCAGGAAGATTGGCTCAAGATCAAGTATTTAAAGTTTGTGATGACTGCTACATCTTGTCTATGATGTGCTACATCAGGGGTGGGCAAATTATGGCCTGCGGGCCGCATGCGGCCC
Source organism: Meghimatium bilineatum (assembly GCA_034231615.1). Classification (NCBI taxonomy): domain Eukaryota; kingdom Metazoa; phylum Mollusca; class Gastropoda; order Stylommatophora; family Philomycidae; genus Meghimatium; species Meghimatium bilineatum. The sequence continues at coordinate 23,646,326 of CM067319.1, forward strand.
GCCATTGGATATTTTGCGGCCCTCAAACACATATTTACATACACGAACATTGTTAAAATATTTGCAAAACCTTTTATCCATATTAGAAAATATACTGTTATAGTGTAAGTCTGTTAGAAATGTAATTTATTTCAGAAGTTATCTACATTATGTAAAACTACCTTTCTTTACAATAAAAATATTTAATTGATTACTTACCGAGAATTTTAAACAAAAACATACATAATATTATATGCGGCCCTCTGCACAAAAAGTTTGCCCACCCCTGTGCTACATGATGATGATACCTAGAAAATATATGCACTGTATGGGAACTCTAAGCAGCAATATTTGTTTACAACCATCTGATATTGTGATGAGGCAAAGTTTATTTACAATCATCTGTGATAAGACAAATCTTGTATATTCATGCAACTAGAGATCCATGGACCAACTAATCTCTCTTCCACAGTAGCTGACCCAAATATATCATCTTCTCTTGATTGATTTCCCTAGCACATTTTTTATTTGTTTCTTTATCTCATGTAGAAGTCAAAGTCAGAACAGGAGGCAGCAGTGTATGCTCTGAAAATTAAAAAGTTGGAATCTCTTTGCCGAGCCTTACAAGCAGAACTGCACCGAAAGCAAGCATGTGCTATTGAAAATGCAGAAGAAAATGGTGAGTAAAATGAGAAAGAGATAAAAGAAAGAAGAGAGTAGAATGATAAGATACATGCATTCTGACAGTTAATATTCATAATCAATTTATCAGGAGAATAAGAAAAATCATAGAAAGCAAAATCAATACATTTGTTCCAAGTCCAGCATCAGCAGTATTTTTTATAACAACTGCTGCTACATTTGTTCTCAAACTCCTGCTGGTTAAAAGGTTGTAGACCAAAGAATGGAATACATTGTGTCATGGCTTAAGTTCATCTGCAATATCTGCACTTTTGGTCTGAAACAATTTCAACATGGCTTTTTGTCAATTTGACCAATGGAATGGGACAACTAAACCCACCTCCTAACCACCTCAGTTGCTTCTAATGACATGCATGGCAGTTGATTTTCTTTGTTCCCCTTTCAGACCCTAGCAACACAGGTCCATATAGGACATTTCAACTATTGTTCTTCTGTGTTCAGCATCTGCGGACATGTTATATTGTCAGGCTTGTCATCAGGGCGAAGTTCACTGTCTTCTCCAGGTAGCAGCTGCCCCATACCTTTTGCCTCAAATCTGTATCCTATGGCCAGAACCACTGTCTCTGATCATTGTATGTTGGGCAGTCCTAAAGTATGTGTTCAGGAGTCTGTGTTCAGAATTCACATGAACATTCATCTGTGTATGAGATTCTCAGTCGGTAAAGGTGACCCAACAGTCTGCATTGGTCTGTTCTAAGGCGAAATATTGTGGTCTGTTGGCATCTTTGTAGAAATGTAGAACACAGGTTTCGTAGTTTTACTTGTTGAATTGTTAATTGAAAAATAAAAAGTTGTTTAATGCACTTCACCTACGTTGCTAAAGGTTAATGTTGTACTACAAAGGGAAACAGACAAAATATGACTTGCCACATCATTTTGACTGACAAGGCACTCATTTATCCAGAGCAACAGAAATGAAAGCCTTCTGCACAACATCAGACATGAGCTAAGACAGATCCAAAAATCAACAGCTATTGCCCTTCAGTGGATACTATCACACTGTGGAATCATGGGAAATGAGAAAGTGGATGCTCTTCTCCAGGTTAGAGCGGCTGCCCCATAGCTTGTGCCTCAAGTCTGTATCCTCTGGCCAGGTCTGCTGTCTCTGCTCTTTGTATGTTGAGCATTCCCGAAGTCTGGGTTCCGGATCCACATAGACATTCATCTGTGTATGAGATCCTCAATTGGTAAAGGTGACCCAACAGTCTGCAGTGTCCTGTTCTAAGGCGAAATATTGTGGTCTGTTGGTATCTTTGGAGGAGACAATGATGTTAAATAGTGATAAGGATATGATTATGTCATACTGATGTTGTCAGCTGAACAGTGCTCTGTATGAATTAGACTTGTGGAGAAAGTACACTCTAGATTTGTTTCACGCACGACTGTTGCAGGTGACAGAAACATTGTCTTCAAGAAGCAAGTCTATTAATATCAAAGGTTTCTTATATTATATGTGTCCACCTGAGTCAAATATTTTTAGTTTTGTATTTTTCTTTGCTTATCACTAAATCATAAATAATTACTGTATATGCATGTTTTCATATTTTCTTTGCTTATCACAAAAACATACATAATTACTTTATACATATGTTTTTATATTTTCTTTGCTTATCACACATAAATCTTACATAATTACTGTAAAAGTATGTTTTCATATTTTGTTAGCTAGTAAGAAATGTTATGTCCAACCACACATTATTTTCTTGTTTTACCACCAGCATCATCCAACTCAAGCGTAGCTATAAAGAACGACACCACAAGTGCTTCCAATGCAACTTCCGACTCTGCAGAACCCTCTTCATCTGGTGAAGTTGTGATTGATCCATCTTCAGCTACCAAGTTATCCTCCAGTCCAATACACAAGTCGTCTTTCGTGCCTGACAACGCAGCTGAAGCAGAAGTCGGAAAATCCACAGATCAGGACTGTTCAACTGGAGACCCTACCTGCATCCCAAATGGTTGTGATATCGATGCCAACATCAGCAGAGGTACAGAAGATAAAACTGAAGGTTTAACCACTTCTCTGTTAACATCGACAGCAACTCTTCCGGCGCAGGAAGTCAGTGCCAACAAAGATAAAGTTTCTTCATCAGAAGTGACTGCATCTGCTGTGACCTATCCAGTGGCACATTCTTGATATCATGACCTAGTTTAAAGACTACGTCACTTTTAAATGACTAGTTAAGATACCATTGATCAGTTTGGCTATAATTTATATCTTCATGATGCAGCAGTAGGATTACTAATATAAACTGTGTGACATGAGAGTAGGATTACTAATATAAACTGTGTGACATGAGAGTAGGATTACTAATATAAACTGTGTGACATGAGAGTAGGATTACTAATATAAACTGTGTGACATGGGAGTAGGATTACTAATATAAACTGTGTGACATGGGAGTAGGATTACTAATACAAATTTGGACATGATGTAGGATTACTAATAAAAACTGTGACATGTGAGTAGGATTATTAATAAAATCAATTGACATGAGTAGGATTATTAATAATAAGTGTGAAATTGGAGTAGGATTACTAATAAAGTAACATAGGAGTAGGGGACTAATACACACTGTGCGACATGTGTAGAATTACTAATAATAAGTGTGACATGTGTGTCAGATTACTAATACAAACTGTGTGACATGAGTAGGATTACTAATAATAAGTGACATGGGAGTAGGATTACTAATAAGAGTAGTATGATGTGGAAGTAGGATTAAATTATTACATGATGTCATTATTATATGCTACTTTGACACAGTGGTTAGGGCACTAGCTTCCAAGTTCTGCTATTATTTGTTCAATTCCCATTGAGTTGGAATCTTTATTGACCACAGGCAGCTCCCATATTTATTCAACATCAGGAAATTGGTAACAGAACAGATCTGAGATGTTAAGTCAGCTGGAGAACATAATGATATCTGAGAGGATTGAAGAAAAGAAAGACAGGACAACAGCCTGAGGAAATATTAAACTGTTTAACATCCTGACATGGAAGAGAATCAACAACGATGCTAATACATGATAACTAGATATAAAGAGTAGATATTCATGATAGCTTGTGTCAGTCTAATGTATGAATCAATAAGTAAGGATGTTTTTATTGTCAGTGCCTTCATTGAGGTCAAAAATGAGATGACAATAGCAGGTTTTTATATTGTGATTTTTGTTGTTGAGAAAAATAGAAGTAAAATAAATATATTTATTGCTTATAATGTCTTAGCGGTTCAAGTGTTGAAGAACTCACAGTTGTTGTTTTTTGTATTCAGTTGTGAGGTATCAATCTGTCTTCCAAGTTCCAATTTTTATTTCTCAAAGAGTGTAACAGAAAATTATTTGTCCAGATCTGTAGACAGGAGTGTGTCTCTGATCTGTGATGTGAACTAGGGTATTAGGTTTTTTACATGGGGAGATTGTATGGAGGTTAAGGGATATCCTGAAAGAATTGGAGGGGCATTAAGGGATATCATAAGGGGATTATTAAGAAATAGCTTGAGGGGATTGTAGAGAAATTAAGAGATAACATGAGGGAATTGTAGGGGGATTAAGAGATAGCATGAATAGATTGTAGGGGATTAATGGATAGCATGAGTGGATTGTAGAGGGATGAGGGGGATTAAGGGATAGCAAGTGGATTATGGGGAGATTAAGTGATAGCATGAATGAATTGTATGGGGTTATTTAGAGATACATTGAGGGGATTGTAGAGGAATTAAGGGATATGAGGGGATTCTAGTTGGAAGGATTAAGGGATAGCTTGAGGGGATTGTTGGGGAGAGGATTATGAGATAGCATGAGGAGATTATAGAGGAGGATTAATGGATAGCGTGAGTGGATTGTAATGAAGAGGATTATTGGATGATGATGATGAAGTAATCCCATTAGCCGTGAGCAGGTAGCTCTTAGTCTCTGACAAAAGCATAAACCCTCCTTAGTTGAGTAACCGAGGCGACACTCAAATGTATAAGACTTGTCGTCTCAAAGGCATGGTTGTTTGAGAGGGGTTTATCAATGCATGTTTAGTCTCTGAAGGGAGACATTCCAGTGCGACATATCCCAGGATCATCACATCTTGCTAGGAGTGCAGCATATATGTCTGTGCTAACTAGTTCATCGTTCTCTTGTCAGATCTGTGTACTATCTTCAGTTTTGGCACACCTAGCATACCTAAGAGTGTCACAAAAGGTTAAAAGTGCAATGTTGGCTGGTCTTCATCTCTCTGTCGTCCATGGGGGGCATATGATGAAGACAAAAGTAAGAAAACGAGACAAGACATGCAATGAGAATGATTTTATCACTGGTAACAGGTTGTCAGCCCATTAAGCCCATCCCCCAACTTTTCTTAGTTGCCTCCTATGACATGCCTGAAAAAAAGGACAGTGGTACTATTTTTGCATCCACAACTAAAAGTACACAGGGTCCCAGTTGCTATATGAGTGAGGGTTAAAGGATAGCATGAGTGGATGTAGGGAGGGTGATTAAGGGATAATATGAGTGAATTGTAGGAGGATTAAAGGATAATATGAGTGAATTGTATGGGAGAGGATTAAGGAATAATATGTGAGGATTGTAGGAGGAGAGGATTAAGGGATAATATGAGTGGATTGTAGGAGGAGGGGATTAATGGATAATAGTGAATTGTAGGGGAGAGGATTAAGGGATAATATGTGAGGATTGTAGGGGAGAGGATTAAAGGATAATATGAGTGGATTGTATAGGAATGAGAGAAAATGATATAAACAGACAATATAAGATGTTCCCCTGGAGACAGATAAGTTAAGGATTTTATCAAATGTTGGCAAGATATAACTGAAACATTGGCAAGATATAACTGACATTCAATGAGGGAAATCAATACTGAAACATTCATAGTTAAATCATTGCTTTTAGCACTAATCTATGCAAACATATCTCTTTTATACTTCTAGTATAAATATATGCAAACATATCTCTGTTATCTTACTTAAAATTGCATGAGTTAACTAGTGCCATTGTTTATAGCATGTTTGTTTTATCATTTTATATACTTAAATCTGTGATTTTCCTCTGAGTGAAAGTGCTTCTTCCTGTGATTTTCGTCTGAGGGAAAGTGCTTCTTCCTGTGATTTTCCTCTGAGTGAAAGTGCTTCTTCCTGTGATTTTCCTCTGAGTGAAAGTGCTTCTTCCTGTGATTTTCTTATAAGTGGAAGTGCTTTGAGAAATTTGAAATCACAGTGATGTCCTGTCATATGTCTCACAGCCAAACCATTTGGAACGGAGGGGTGTTTACTGTGGTTCAAATCAAACACCACACTCCCCACATTAGTCATTTACTACTTAGAAACAAGCAAAGAAAGTTCTTTTTATTTCTGTTTATTTATGGAAGAGAATGTTCTTTCCCATACATAGATACAACAGGTGTAACTTCTCTGTTTAAGTAGGATAATGTTCTCTATCTTACATAGATACCTTAATTTCTGGAAGAGAATGTTCTTTTCCTTACATAGATATAGCAGGTGTATCTTCTTCTGCATTCATTTTCAAACTCCAGCAGTTTAGTTTGATGTAGTTTAGAGAATGGAATGCATTGTGTCATAGTTTACATTTTAGCTACGATATCTGCACTTGCTGGCCTGACACATCCAACTTCAGCATGACTTATGGGTCATTTTTACCCTCTATGGGATAGAACATTCAACTCCATCTCCTAAACTTCCTTAGTCACCTCTTACGACTTGCCTGGCAGGTAACAGCATCGCTATGCTTTGCTCCCCCTACGAACTCAGCAGCACATAAGCAGGTGTATCTATAGCCCTGCTGACAGCTCAAGACTACTAAAGCATGCTGGATAAGATAGAAAGCTGCAGGTTAAGAAAATAATGAGAGTTACTGAACAAATCAGTTATCCAAAATATTAAATTGATACACTGCCCTTGTCATGCAAGGGCCAGAGGAAATTCAAGAGCAGACTCATTGGCAGGCAATGATGTGGTTGGTTGTACAGAACTAAGAAGTGATAGGGCTGATTTAATAAGGGAAGTCATTCATTTACTACAGAGTGAAGAAAAGAATTCTGGATGTGATAAAGAGTGCATACAAAGAATGCCAAAATAGAGGGTTACCAAGGATAAGGGGATATCGTGGCCTCTGGAAATATCAGATCACATCAATATCTGACTGTGAATTTGAGTTGGCAAACTCTATGATTGCTGCTGGAACAGAGACCGGACACGTACAAGAATATCCCTTGTGCCAAAATGCTGGTTTCAAATCAAGAAACTTCTAACATCGTTCCAAGTATTCATGGAAGATAATGGGTCCATGGATGACAGATTAAAGAACTGCTGCGTGACTTGATACTGTGACACGATTAACTAGCTCTAGTCTTCATGAATGAACATAGTTTAGTCTTTGTGATTGTCTTGTAGTTGTTTTTAGTTTGTGATTGTCTTGTAGTTGTTTTTAGTTTGTGATTGTCTTGTAGTTGTTTTTAGTTTGTGATTGTCTTGTAGTTGTTTTTAGTTTGTGATTGTCTTGTAGTTGTTTTTAGTTTGTGATTGTCTTGTAGTTGTTGAAGGGCAAGAATATACTATAGGATTGATAATTTTTTTATCTTAGTTTATTCTCAAACTCCTGCTGGATCCCTCTTGTAGCAGCACATTGGTACTGCTAGATTTCCAACAGGATGTAGTCCAGAGAATAGAAATGCACTATGTCACCATTTTAATTGTGCCATTGAACACACCTAACTTTTGTGATATGGAACATTTATGGATGTTGATGGAACATATTTGATTGCAAATGTGGAATTTAGTTGTATTAGTGGAATCGATCTATAGTGCAATTTTTATAACACATTTCCCTTTACAACAACATTTTTCAAAATCCCTAATTACCGGTATTTCTAGTTTCTATTGTTTGTACTGTATATAGCGAATTTCTGTTATTACATACATACTTTGTCGGTCCGGACCAAGTTGTTATAATGGGATTCCACTGTATACTCTTAATTTGTATAGGCGTCTACTCGTGTAGCAACCAGGGCCTGGAATTTTAGTTCAGGGAGCAAAGAATAGGACCACTATCTTCTTTCCTGGTATTTCATAGGAGATTAAGGAAAGTTGGGGGAATAGGCTGATAACATGTCACTCGTGGAAAAAGTTTTTGTCACTGCATGTCTTGTCTCAAGTTTTTACTTTTGTCTTCTTTCAAGTGGTCCACATGGATGACAGAGAGACGCAGGCCAGTGAACATTGCACTTGTATCCTTTTGTGGCAGCCTCTTAGGTGGCGAGGAATAATAGGTGTGCCATCACTGCAGATATGTCAACAGATTTGATAGAAGAATGATAAACTAGTTAGCCCAGATATGTATGCTGCACTCCTAGCAGACATGATGGGATACTGTCACACTGGGTTGCCTCCCTGTGGGGACTGAACATGTATCCATACATCCCCCCTGGGATACTGTCACACTGGGTTGCCTCCCTGTGGGGACTGAACATGTATCCATACATCCCCCCTGGGATACTGTCACACTGGGTTGCCTCCCTGTGGGGACTGAACATGTCTTTGAGTCAACAAATTTGATACATTTAAGTATCACCTGGGATACTCAACTGAGGAGGACCCATGCTTGTGTCAGAAAGGCTATGAGCTGTTAAAAGTTATCTGACCACAGATAAAAGTATTATTTCATCACCATAGGCACCTGCAGTAACATACATCCACTCATTTTACACTCTTGATTTAATCATCTTATTCTCCTGTTCTCTCTCTCTCTCCCTCTCTTTCTTTCTATTCATCTCACATTTGTCCTCATCTCCTACTATTTGTGCTTCATCTCCCATTATCTGTGTCACATCTCTCATTATCTGTGTCACATCTCCCATTATCTGTGTCACATCTCTCATTATCTGTGCCACATCTCCCATTATCTGTGTCACATCTCTCATTATCTGTGTCACATCTCTTATTATCTGTGTCACATCTCTCATTATCTGTGCCACATCTCCCATTATCTGTGTCACATCTCTCATTATCTGTGCCACATCTCTCATTATCTGTGTCACATCTCCCATTATCTGTGTCACATCTCTTATTATCTGTGCCACATCTCTCATTATCTGTATCACATCTCTCATTATCTGTGTCACATCTCTCTGTATCTGTGTCTCGTTTCCCATTGTCTGTGCCACATCTCACATAATCAGCGCCACATCTCCCATTATCTGTGCCTCAAGTCCCATAATCTGCCCCTCATCTCCCATTATCTATGCCTGAAGTCCCATAATCTGCATCTCATCTCCCGTTATCTATACCTCAAGTCCCATAATCTGCCCCTCATCTCCCATTATCTATGCCTGAAGTCCCATAATCTGCACCTCATCTCCCGTTATCTATGCCTGAAGTCCCATAATCTGCATCTCATCTCCCGTTATCTATACCTCGTCTCCTTTCATTATGTCAATCATTTTCCTCCCCATCTCATACTTTTTCCCTGGTTTCACTCTTTGCCCCACCTCACCCTGCTTCATCTTTCTTGCCTGATCTCAATCTATTTTCCTAATATTTCTTTCCTCATCTCCCTCTTTTTTGCCTCATCTCACTCTATTTGCCTCATCTTTCTTTCCTCATCACTCTGTTTTCCTCATCTGTCTGTGCCTCATCAATCTTCAGTTTTAATAGTATCTTCCTCTATTATTTATCCTGGCCTCCTTCTTATCCTGGTCCCCTGTGGGTTCTAAATCAGTTACTGAAGTTCAATAAATACATTTTTAGTGATTTATTCAACAAAACTTGACCATAGAATCCTGTTTTGTGATATCTGATCATCTGTTTCTATATGGCTACAACATATGGATCTGATTATACTGTTTTTGTACATCTGCAACATATGGATCTGGTTATATGATTTTGTATGTCTGCAACATATGGATCTATTTATGTTTTTGTATGTCTGCAACATATGGATCTATTTATGTTTTTGTATGTCTGCAACATATGGATCTATTTATGTTTTTGTATGTCTGCAACATATGGATCTATTTATGTTTTTGTATGTCTGCAACATATGGATCTATTTATGTTTTTGTATGTCTGCAACATATGGATCTATTTATGTTTGTGTATGTCTGCAACATATGGATCTATTTATGTTTTTGTATGTCTGCAACATATGGATCTGATTATGCAGTTTTTATATCTGCAACATATGGATCTTATAATCTGTATTCAGTTTTTTTTTTTTTTACAAAGCAGAAAAGGAAGCAATAACATCTGGGACAGGGTTGAAAATTAAGTTTAGTTGATAGCAGCAGCTGTGGTGACCCTATGTTCTACAGAGTAGGAGGAAGTTTCTAGCAGTAGCAGTAGATTGCCTCTTGATTTTGTGAATAAAATCATAATTGTTTTTTACTGGTAGTAGTGTTAAGCTGTGTAAGAAGATTGCATATTAGTGATTTGTGTGTCATTTTGTGTGTATATTTTCCTGTTGCTGCTTTTTTTAATCTGTTGGGGTTTTTGTGTGCTGTGTGTGGGTTTCTCATCAGTAATATTTTAAAATTTGTACATGTGGGATTTTAATGCTTTGTTTCATATTTAAGATGAATCAATCATGTGATTATTGTCTCAGTTCCAGTTGTCATGTCTGATCATATCTCCCAACAAGCCTGTAGATAATGTAGGTTTGGTGGGGGGGGATCTCTTTTCTTTCTCTTCTCGTCCCCCCCCCCCCCCCCCCCATAAATATGAACATGACTTAGTACTAGGAATTTGGCCTAAAGACGGGTCTATGTAGTTGTGTATGTTTGGCTCCCTGTTGAGTGTGGCTCCCTGTTGAGTGTGTGTCAAGCTATGTAGTTGTGTATGTTTGGCTCCCTGTTGAGTGTGTGTCAAGCTATGTAGTTGTGTATGTTTGGCTCCCTGTTGAGTGTGTGTCAAGCTATGTAGTTGTGTATGTTTGGCTCCCTGTTGAGTGTGTGTCAAGCAATGTAATTGCGTATGTTTGTAAACCAGTGAACAGGTTGTGGAACTATCCGTAAACCAACTAATCTTGGGTTGACAACATCAAAGAATATTGTATGTATGATTTTTCTACTTGTCTAACTGCTGAGGCCAGAGATGATTGGTGGACTTTTTTTGGTCACAATGTCTCCAATGTGGCACCACTATAACCTTGATGTGTTATCGGTCGTATTATTATTGTTATGATAAGCTACAGAAGTCACTTTTTATGCATGCACCGAAGATTTCTTCTTCTTTCATTTGCTATGCGATAGTGCATGGTATTCTGGTGTTGTGGTGCTCTTTCTGGCCAAATCTCTCTGATTTCAGTACCGTAACTTTCTACAGTGGACTGTGGTCCTGACAAAATGTAGGAGCTCCTGGCCAGTCTTAGTTTCCAGCTTTTGCTGGCTGAACTATGCCTTATCTCAGCAAGTAGCTGGCCTTGATAGGGTACATCTTACGACAGATATTCTTCACAGATGCATCTGGACGCCAGTGACCTCCCGTATGTCTAATGTTCTGTAGAATAGAGTAGCTAACCCCAGCAATCCTAGTCACCTCATGACACATGTAACAGGTTAGAATCTCACTTTTCTATGGTTCCTTTTCAATAACACACAGACATGATGACTTTCTCCTTGTAGTATCCACACAATCCGTCCTGACCTACTGATGTTATTCCTCTGTCACAAGCGAGGAATAAGTAGAACAATAAAGTACATTGTATTTGGTGTTTGTGAGTTCGTAGTTGGATGACAAGTCCAATCCTGGCCTGTAGAATCCTGTAGCAGTATAAAGAAGAATGAAGAATATCTTGAGATAAGAGAAAGTTGTCTGACTTCTACTTTCATTTTTGTCTCTTTCGATTCCCTGCAGTGTTCTATAGTGATGTCTCATTATAACGAATTGTTCCAGACTAACGAAATATTTATTTCATAACAGACTTGTTATATTCAATCAATAAAAAAAAATCTGGGATTTTTAAGTGTTGTTAAACAGGGAATTTTATTATAGATGTGTACGTTATAATGAGACTATAGTGTACATTTGTCAAAGTTTTAAATGCCTGTACTGGGTGACAATGCCAGGTTGATCAGTCAAGACCTTGAGTTAATGCTGCAGTGATTGAGTTAATGCTGCAGTGATTGAGTTAATGCTGCAGTGATTGAGTTAATGCTGTAGTGATTGAGTTAATGCTCCAGTGATTGAGTTAATGATCCAGTGATTGAGTTAATGCTCCAGTGCTTGAGTTAATGCTCCAGTGATTGAGTTAATGCTGCAGTGATTGAGTTAATGCTCCAGTGCTTGAGTTAATACTCCAGTGATTGAGACATGTCTTAAGTAATCTTTAAAATATTTTTTATGAGCTTCACATGAACTGTTACCCTACCTGTCTTATTTAATGTGACATTACTCTACCTGTCTTATTTAATGTGACGTTACCGTACCTGTCTTATTTAATGTAACGTTACCCTACCTGTTTATTTAATGTGACGTTACCCTACCTGTCTTATTTAATGTGACGTTACCCTACCTGTCTTATTTAATGGGACATTACCCTACCTGTCTTATTTAATGGGACATTACCCTACCTGTCTTATTTAATGGGACATTACCCTACCTGTCTTATTTAATGGGACATTACCCTACCTGTCTTATTTAATGGGACATTACCCTACCTGTTTTATTTAATGTGACGTTACCCTACCTGTCTTATTTAATGTGACGTTACCCTACCTGTCTTATTTAATGTGACGTTACCCTACCTGGCTTATTTAATGTGACGTTACCCTACCTGTCTTAGTTAATGGGACATTACCCTACCTGTCTTATTTAATGTGACGTTACCCTACCTGTCTTATTTAATGTGACGTTACCCTACCTGGCTTATTTAATGTGACGTTACCCTACCTGTCTTAGTTAATGGGACATTACCCTACCTGTCTTATTTAATGTGACGTTACCCTACCTGGCTTATTTAATGTGACGTTACCCTACCTGTCTTAGTTAATGGGACATTACCCTACCTGTCTTATTTAATGGGACATTACCCTATCTGTCTTATTTAATGTGCCATTGTATTCCATTCAGTGACAGCTTAATAATATAATAATTCTCAACTGTCAGTGCTGCCAAAGTCAGAAGCATTGGACCATTGACGAAATAACCAACAACACAATAAATCTCCTTATCTGCACTACATATATCCTGCTGGAAATCTAATAGGATCATATTCCTGCTACATGAGAGATTCAGCATGAATTGGAGAATACAATCTGAAAATCCTCTAGCACAAGTTGTTGAGAAATGTTGTCATGTGACTACATCCATATCATAAACATATATCAACATCATCATACTCTTCAGAGTTGTAGGGGTCATCTCTGGAAACATTCACACATAAATTTAGCCGTGCCTCTCTGTTCTCAGTTTGGAGTGTGGAGAATCTTATTCTTCTGCATTCATTCTCTAACTCCTGCAGATTAGCAGGATGTATTCTGGATAATGAAATGTGTTGTGTCATGGTTTATAGCATTGCTGCAATATTTGCGCCTTTCGGTTTGATAGACTTCAGCATGGCATAGGTTATTGTGACATACTAGTCACAACCACCCATAACCCCCTTAGTCGCCTCTTATTGCATGCATGGAAGGTAAACAATGTTGCTATTCTTTGCTTCCCTCTTGGGCTTCAGCAACACATGGCCGTGGAGAATATTAATCCTGTCCAGTCTAATATTGTCAATCCATACTTTCTTTTACCCCTATTCTTCTTCAACCCTCAACTGTTGCCTTTAGAATAGTTCTGGAAAGAGAATTATATCTCATCACATGGCCAAGCCACATAAGTATGTATTATTTCACCGCAGCTGCCAGGTGATGGTCTTGTTGACCTGCAACAGCTGCCAGGTGATGGTCTTGTTGACCTGCAACAGCTGCCAGGTGATGGTCTTGTTGACCTGCAACAGCTGCCAGGTGATGGTCTTGTTGACCTGCAACAGCTGCCAGGTGATGGTCTTGTTGACCTGCAACAGCTGCCAGGTGATGGTCTTGTTGACCTGCAACAGCTGCCAGGTGATGGTCTTGTTGACCTGCAACAGCTGCCAGGTGATGGTCTTGTTGACCAGCAAGTGTATTTAGTTTCTCATGTATATATTGGTTTATCTTCTGTATAATTGATGCGTTAAAAAAATGTACATACAGTACTGATACTCATAATCACATTCATGGTTGTGTTTTCTCTCTTCCCTTGGAGAAGAACAATTTGTATTACCTGCAAATTAACTTATTTTGTAGACAAGCCCTGTATCTTTTTCATAGTCCGTTTCTAATCCATAATTATCCAATTCTAATCCTTAATTTGTAATGCTTAGGCTATTTAATATGCCCTGAATTTTGGTGTTTTATTTTACACACAATAAATGTGCTAATAATAAAATATGATTCTTTTGCATTGTTTATTTGTTTGAATTTCAGGAGACCTACCACAGTTTATAGAACACATTCTATCACACTTTATAGGACACCACCTACCACAGTTTATAGAACACATTCTATCACACTTTATAGGACACCACCTACCACAGTTTATATGACACATTCCACAGTTTATAGGACACCACCAATCACAGTTTATAGGACACCACATATCACAGTTTATAGGACATACAGTTTATATAACAGCTACCACAGTTTATAGGACACTTTTTTATTGTAGCCAAAAGGAGTCCTTCTACCACAGTTTATAAGACACCACCTATCACAGTTTATAGGACACATACGATAGTTTATAGGACACATACCACAGTTTATAGGACATATACCACAGTTTATAGGACACATACCACAGTTTATAGGACACAACAGAACACAGTTTATAGGACATATATCACAGTTTATAGGACACATACCACAATTTATAGAACACCACGGAACACAGTTTATAGGGCACCACATATCAGTTTATATGACAGCTTTCACAGTTTATAGGAGACCACCTGTCACAGTTTATAGGATACATATCACAGTTTGTAGGACATATATCACATTTTATATGACAGCTACCACAGTTTATAGGACATATATCACAGTTTATAGGACATAACATAGTTTATAGGTCATATATCACAGTTTATAGGACATACCACAGTCTATATGACAGCTACCACAGTTTATAGGACACCACCTATCACAGTTTATAGGACACATACCACAGTCTATATGACAGCTACCACAGTTTATAGGACACATACTACAGTTAATAGGATACATATCACAGTTTATAGGACACCACATACCACAGTTTATAGGACGTATATCACAGTTTATAGGACGTATATCACAGTGTATAGGACGTATATCACAGTTTATAGGACGTATATCACAGTTTATAGGACATATATCACAGTTTATATGACAGCTACCACAGTTTATCTGACACATCACAGTTTATAGGACACCACCTACCACAATTATAGAACATATCACAGTTTATATGACAGCTACCACAGTTTATAGGACACAACCTATCACAGTTTATAAGACACATACCACAGTTTATAGGACATCACAGTTTATATGACAGCTACCACAATTTATATGACTCATACCACAGTTTATAGGACACCACATATCACAGTTTATAGGACACACACAATTTATAGGACACCACTTATCACAGTTTATAGGACAAATACAGTGTATAGGACACCACATACCACAGTTTATAGGACGTATATCACAGTTTATAAGCCACATACCACAGTTTATAGGACACCACCTATCACAGTTTATAAGACACATACCACAGCTCATAGGACTCATCACAGTTTATAGGACATCACAGTTTATATGACAGCTATCACAATTTATAGGACATATATAACAGTTTATATAACACATACAATTTATAGGACACCACTTATCACAGTTTATAGGACAAATACAGTGTATAGGACACCACTTATCACAGTTTATAGGACACATACAGTGTATAGGACATATCACAGTTTATAGGACGCATACCAAAGTGTATAGGACACCTTTGATTGTAGTCAAATGGAGTTCTTCTACCACAGTTTATAGGACATCTTTGATTGTAGTCAAATGGAGTTCTTCTACCACATTTTATATGACACCTTTGATTATCATCACCAGGTAGCATATCCTGAACAGTATTAAGCAGCTTTTCACAGCCTTTCGAAACTTTTGTCGATCTTGAGCCAGTCTTCCTGCTTCTGTTACTGTCATGTTCCGGTGGTCGTTGATGTCTTGCGTCCATCTTCTTCTTGGTCTGCCTCTTGTTCTTCTCCCTGGCATCATCCCCTCCATTATAGTCTTCTCTAGGCTATTATGGCATTTGATATGGCCAAAACATTGTTATTTTTCTTTCTGAAAAGAACCATGCTGTTTATCAGTTTTCTTTTACATTCATTTCTTTCAGCATGGCTATATTGGTGATATTTTTGGTACATAGTATTTTGAGGATCTCTCTGTAACATTTTGTTTCAAATGCTGCTATTTCATTTTTGTTGGTGATTAACACCTTTGATCACAGTCTAAATAAGACCATCTAACCACAGTTGTTAGGGCACCTTTGATCACAGTCTAAATAAGACCATCTAACCACAGTTGTTAGGGCACCTTTGATCACAGTCTAAATAAGACCATCTAACCACAGTTGTTAGGGCACCTTTGATCACAGTCTAAATAAGACCATCTAACCACAGTTGTTAGGACACATTTGATCACAGTCTAAATAAGACCATCTAACCACAGTTGTTAGGACACATTTGATCACAGTCTAAATAAGACCATCTAACCACAGTTGTTAGGGCACCTTTGATCACAGTCTAAATAAGACCATCTAACCACAGTTGTTAGGGCACCTTTGATCACAGTCTAAATAAGACCATCTAACCACAGTTGTTAGGGCACCTTTGATCACAGTCTAAATAAGACCATCTAACCACAGTTGTTAGGACACCTTTGATCACAGTCTAAATAAGACCATCTAACCACAGTTGTTAGGACACCTTTGATCACAGTCTAAAGGAGATATTCTACCGCAGTTAATAGGACACCTTTGATCACAGTTTAAGGGAGAACTATCACAGTTTATAGAACATCGTTTATCACAGTCTAAAGGAGATCTACCACGGTTTATAGGACATATTTGATCACAATCTGAAGAAGACCTTCATTGAGAGCCTACAGATCTTTAGCTTCTGTATCTACATTCGTTCTCAAACTCCTGCTGTTTGACTCCTGCAGTCTGGAGAGTGAAATGCATAGTGTCAGACCTTTAACACCAATCTTTTGGAAACGTTTGACTATTGTCTTCAGGTGATATTTGCCTGCCAATTTACAGGAGATATTTACCAGTCTACAGGGAATCGTTACCAGTCTACAGTCTACCAGTCTAATTATCGATAATTGCTATCATGGTGCCCGTGATATTCGTATGATTGCCATTAAATCGCTCTTTTCAGATGACCAGATTCAACACGCACATTAAGAATTGTTACATCCATTAATTTGGCCCTATAGGGCGCTTTGGGATCAATGCCGGTCCTGATATCCTGTTGTTCCGTAGTTTTTCTGTTTGGTTTGTTTTATCGATGTTTGGGTGTGATCTGTAAAATTTTTTTGTTCTGTTACTTCACCACTGACCTTCCAATTTTTACTCTTCCGGGGTGTATCTATATTTAGCTCTGCTTGTTAAAGTGCCGTTCTTACTCGTCGAACTATATTGCAAATATGTTCTTGATAAAGACCTTTTAGTTAAAACGACAATTTGTGTGTGCTGTTATGTTTGTTACCAGTGATTAACAAAACTCCAATACCTGTCCCAAGTTTCGTCTTTTGGATATCAGTTTTGCAGCAGTTAGCACATATCAACGATTATTTGCAGTAAGGAGCTTTGACGGACGTCTCCATAAAATGAACAATGCTAATTTAGTGTTCGGGATAATGGAGCCGGCCATTAGTCACAGGAATATATGACCTAACACAATATTTCACGAGTCTCTCAATGCCCTTGACCTCATAACATCATTCTATACAACTAAACATTACATAACCTTGAAATCGATACTCGTACTTCAGAGTTTAATCAGTTATGCGCATGTGCACTCGCGCACACACACACACACTTTTGCAAACACCACCCCTACAGTCAACTTCTAAAATGGCATATAAATACAAGCTGATCGCATGTATAAACAAATATATAGTGTCGCTTAGTTTCAATGACATCTCCCTTGGCACATAGCCAGCTTTACACACACACACAAACACACACACACAAACAAACAATCCAATCAGAACACTTCTGCTAGTATTGATCAATAACAGACTATTTTCTATTATATCCTATTTTTAGATACATCAAATATGAATCGTATTTTTATTCTACGATTTTGGTCTATCTCTTGTAATAAAATATCAAATGATTTGTTTATAACAGATTTCAAATATTGATGTGCTGTACGTGAGCGAATATAGATGGTTGATCTTACATGATTTCTGTTTTAGCCAGTATTTAACTTTCTTTTTGGGAGCAGAAGTTGACAATTTTTCGTTAATATTTGAAAGACAGGTATGCGTAAAGACATTGAAAGACCCGTAGTCGTAACCTTTGATAACAGTTACCATGTTGTTCCGACAGGCCGACGTTGTGCTTGAACTAGTTACGGGCACGGCGAGGGCGGGCGGAACAACAAAGAAACCTGTCGCAAGGGCCAGAGTTGTGCCCTGATGTCGACGTCTGTTTCGACAGCATTAGACTCGAAACACCATCGAGTCGAATGGCTGCTGGAACAGAGGGCGGAGCACTTATGGAAATGTCCCACGTGCTGTGAGGCCAGTTTCTAATCAAGAATCAAGACAGGTATGCTCGTGATGTAAATGGAGAGGGGATGTGCGCCACCAGTTAAACCGTTCGCCCACTGAAATATTGCAATGGATAACACTGATCAACATTGAAATCATTAATTACTTAAAAATGCCCTAATCTGTAGTATCTTGGTGTGCTAACAACGAACATAATAATAAATAAATTGGGTACTCTACATGGATCAGTGACCAGGTTTCTACCGAACAAAAAGCACACATAATTAAACGGAACGATATTTAGACAAGGAAGCATATACCGACGCATCCAATGTTCTACACGTTACGCGATGAGAGCTCTGGTCGAGTCTCACAAAATCCTACTACCACTCCTTCACATTAAACTGAGTTTGATGAAGAATTTTTTGAAAGCCATGGACCGGACATCGCCAGCTTTCCACATGCATGAAAAAAATCTCTCGACCCAGTGAAGAAAAGATTAAAGAGATCATTTTTGTGGTTCCTCAGATTCGAGAGCTCATAAAAGATGACCGGTCCAACAGCTTGCTACAGAGTGATGCGAAATAAGCATGGAATGCTTTTCGCATAGTGTCCACCAACTTTCTCGTTAATGTTAGGGCAGAAAACTACAAGAAACTAGTAGACGACATGCTGATGAAGTATCAGATACTTGACTACAATATCTCTCTTAAGATCAACTTCCTTCATTCACATCTGGATTTCTTTCCCGAGAACTGTGGCATGGCTAGTGATGAACATAGCAAATTTTTCATCAAGATATCGCAACAATGGAACAAATTTACAAGAGAAAATGGTCAACTTTAATGATGGTTGACTATTGCTGGACACTCCCTAGAGATACTCTCAAACAAATGTACAAGAGACAGACTTATAAATCTAAGAAGTAATATATGACTTGATTTATTACTGCCGAATACGGATGTGTCGGACCATTGGCGCAAATAAACGACGGCACAACGCATTGCCATTCTCTGGATTACATCCTACTGGAAATCTAATAGAACCATTGTCCTGCTACACGAATTTCAGCGGGAGTTTGAGAATGAACGCTGAAGAAGAAGAAGATAATAATATAGAGTTAGATCAAATAACTTTACAATTATTCAAGTTTATGTCCCCAAACTACCAACCATGAAGAAGAGGAAATAGACGTATTGTATAAAACTCTAAGTGTAAAGGTAGGTCTCATGGCAGCAACCTGCCGTCGGAGATCAAGATAAATCTTCATGTACTAAGCCGCAGCAACTATTAGGTGCAGTAGCCAATTCCCTTCCTTGTTGTGTTTTCCTTCCTTAGCTCATGCGCCAGGTATCCATTCACAGCTGGGTAGACTGGAAGAGCGATCGTGTCTGGCGAGAAATCACGACCCGGATATCCTTTTCGTTCGTGATTTCGAACATGTCACACTGTAACCTCTGATAGCAAGCTCGACACAATAAAGTGTATTCTCAGAAAAGGTAATAGTATTAGACAATTGCATTGCGAATTTGAGACCAGACGCTTATGATCAATGGGTTGGAACAGTAAGAATATTTGGTACAGGAGAAACGAGTGAACGAGAACTAAAACTATTGAAATTTTGCCAACAAATTTCAACTCACTATATAAACAAATAAACTATTCCAGAAGAACAACATGACATGCGCCAAAAGCAGAAATATACAATCACATTGATTTCATTCTTACATCTTAAGATTTCAAACGAATATAAATAAAGCAAAAACAAGAACTTTTCTAGGAGGAGACATCGGTAGCGACCATGATATAGTGCTAATGACGACCAAAATTAAACTCAAAAGGAAACATAAGCAAAACAAACGCACACGATTAAGATTTAATCTAGAAAAATTGAAAGATAGAGATATTTCAGACAACTGTTGGTATAAAATTTGCAGCTATAAACTTTGTAGACGAAGATGTTTACTCTCTCACAAAATCCATAAAAGAAGCATGAATGGAATCAGAAACAGAAACATTATGCACAAGAAGAATAACACACGATCCTTGGGTAACAAATGGCATTCTAAAATTTTGCGATGAGCGAAGGGAAATTAAAAATATTAAAAAGTTTCTGAACTGGCAATGTAAAATAGAAAAATTAACAAAAATATAAGAAAAAAATGAAACATGCGCAAGACGTATGGGTAGAAGTAAGAATGTGAGACCATCAATTTGGATTTAAATATATGACACCATACGAAAGGTAACTCAATCAATAAGACTAAATATATCTACTATGCAGATACAAATGGAAATATTCTAAAAGAAACAAAATATATAATATTCTACGAGTATTAAATTTGTAATAGCATGTTTTTTTTCCAAAAAAAAATTGACAACCGACTGTTTTTGTGACGCCATAGCATAGTCATTAATAATATAGAAATCCATGGTATGATAGCGAAGTTGCTGTCTGGGTCAAGGCTAGAAAGGGAACATAGATCAGGTTTCAACTCCTGGCATGCCGGGAACGTGTTGTCAAAACCTTGCCGGACTAGCAAGGAAAGGATCAATATTGTTGTCAATATTCTAGAGACATGAAGTTGTGGTGATCAATGATCGCCTAAACCAGTCAACGCTTGATGATGATGATGTCATTGGTGATGATGAAAATAAGGAGGAATGTGATGATGGTAGTGAGGGCCGTGGATATGATTACCTTGAGGAGCGGGGGGAAGGGGGGTTGTGAGGTCTTACCAAGAAAAGGTCATTCATCTGTTCGTGTTCACTGTCACTATTTGACAGGAAATTTGAAGACCTTCTTGTGATAAATTGCTGAAGGGGGAAGGGGGGAGGGAGGGGGGGTTACCGACATTTTAGTTACGTTTTTATTACTAAAAGTAATGTTCAGATGTACTAAAGAGGAGAGGAGGGGGGTTAAACACTCCCCTCTTATCTACGGACCGGATGGTATTTGTGGTGATGATGGTGGCACTGATTGTTGTGGTGATGATGGTGGCACTGATTGTTGTGGTGATGATGGTGGCACTGATTGTTGTGGTGATGATGGTGGCACTGATTGTTGTGCTGGTGATATTTGTGCTGGTGTAGACGATGACGGCAATGTTTATGGTTGTGATGCTGTTGATGATGTGTACGGGGATTGTAGTGCTCAGATCCTACTTTCTTTGACCAAACACACCATGGGTTGGTGGTGAGGAGGGGCGTGATTTACTATATACACTCCTGTTCTATATTCTATTGTAGCCACGCTGTAAAATATGACTTGTTTCATGGACACAGTTACTGACTGGGCAGTGGCGGGGGAGGAGGATAGTTATTGTATGGGCAGTTAGTGGGGGTGTAGTTATTTATTGGGCAGTGGGGGGGGGGGGGTTCATGAGTGAGCAGTATGGGGTGGAGGAGAGTTGTTAACTGGGCAGTGTGGATAGTTATTGAATGGGCAGTGGGGAAGAGCGTTATTGAGTGGGCAGAGGGGGGTTATTGAGTAGGCAGTGGAGAGGAGAGTTATTGAGTGGGCAGTGATGGAGTTATTGAGTGGTAGTAGGGGGAGTTATTGACTGGGCAGGGGGGAGAGTTATTGAGTGGGAAGTGGGGGGTTATTGACTGGGCAGTTGGGGGAGTTATTGAGTGGGCAGTGGGGGGGTTATTGACTGGGCAGTGGGGGGGGGATTATTGAGAGGGCAGTGGGGGGTTATTGTTTGGGCAGTGGGGAGGAGAGATATTGACTGGGCAGTGCGGGGGATGGTGGGAAAGTTATTGACTGGGCAGTGCGGGAGGGGGAGTTATTGACTGGGAAGTGGGGGGAGTTATTAAGTAGGCAGTGGAGGGTGAGAGAGTTATTGACAGGCCAATAGGGGAGTTATTGAGTGAGAAGTGAGGGAGAAGAGTTATTCACTGGTCAGTGGGGGTGGGGAGTTATTTAATGGGCAGTGTGAGGTTATTGAGTTTGCAATTGGGGGAGTTATTGAGTGGACAATGGGGGAGGAAGAGTTATTGACATGAGCAGTGGGGGAGTTATGAGTGGGCATTGAGAGGTTATTGAGTTTGCAGTTGAGGGAGTTATTGAGTGGACAGTGGGGGGGGGGGTTATTGAGTGGGCAATGGGGGAGTTATTGAGTGGGTAATTGGAGGAGTTATTGAGTGGGCAGTGAGGGGAGAGTTATTGATATCAGCAGTGGGGGAGTTATTGACTGGGCAGTGGGGGGGGGGGGTGTTTACATTTTTGTTCTTAAAAAAAAACGTGTCATCTGTCCTAGGATCGGGTATGTTTTGTTGCATCTATTTTGTATCTCTTTACTGCTTACCCCTTCACTCGATATAATACCTAAGTAAGTGAACTCCTTTACCCGTTTAAGATGTTGGTTATCGATGGAGATAGTGATATTTCTTTTTTTCTTCTTTGCTACTGCCATTATCTCGGACTTTTCAATATTAATCTTGATGTTGAATTTTTGATGTATATTGTGTTATATGCTATAATATTATAATAGTATGTTATTATACTATATTACATGACATTATATTATATGTTGTATGTCATATTTTATGTTGTTTCCCTTTAAAGATAAATCATTTTATGATAGATCATTGTAACTTTCATGATGACGTGTCTGATATTTTACGTGTATTAAATTTGTAATAGCATTTTTCCCCACACAAAAATTGTGTAACTAAAAAAATATTTATGTGAATGTTTACAATGTATATTTATCTTATGTAGTATCACTTTAGTAGTTAATTTTATAAAATGATGTACTCAGTATTGATACCGCTTTACTTTATTTTGCATTCAATTTTTGCACAAAGATATACTTTTCCAAAAATTTAATTATAGAGAGGGGGGGGGGGGGCTAAGGTACTCTCATTGCTCTCGTGCGAATCCAGGGTTAGCAGAAAACCAAGATCTTAAAAGTACTTTCTCGTAGTGAACCCTGGAAACATAAACAATCTGCTCTTGCTGTATTCCTGGCCAACACTAGTAGGCTCGTGTCCATGAGTGTGGAGGCTGCAGATGAAATGAGATTTGACTGCATAGACTTCAATATCCCCAACACCTCTGTGCCAACAACACATACAGCGTCAATATCGACACACAGCGACACAAGACAGTCCGGTCCGGCAATCAAATTAAATGTTGATCACATACACACATGCAGAGTTTAACACATACAAACATGCAAGGTTGAATATAAACACTCTGCCGAAGAAGGATGTGTCGGACCATTTGCGCAAATAAAACGGCGACACAACGCATTTCCATTCTCTGGACTACATCCTGCTGGAAATCTAGTAGGAACATGGTCCTACTACAAGGGAGATCCACGAGAGTTTGAGAATGAACACTGAAGAAGAAGAAGGATATACACACTCTCTATACGACAAAGAAGGCAAACATTAAGCAGATATAGTTCTAGCAAATGTTTACATTAGAAGACACACTGTTTTTTAAGAAGGATTGTATCCAGATATATGTATTAAATCGCAGAGCTCCACTATTAAACTCCGACCATAAATCCCAACAACATAGCCACCACTTAATATTTTCATTTTCCAAAGAAGCCCAGTTCCGAAAACCAAAAACAAAATAAAAACACAACACTAATTTAAACACTCGTGTTAACTTGTTAAAAAGAGGACATATTCTTTTTTATTTCGCCAATGATTTTTGTACAACAGCATGTAGGAATTTATATTACATTTTGCACTGTTTTCCTTATGTTTTGTTTGAAAATAGTTTATATACATATTCATAAATAATGTGACAATGCCATTAAGCCGCACAACTATAATGAAAGCATCAAACTTCAGCTGCTAATTGCGTACACAAAACACAATCAAGTGTCGGGACCACTATCAGTTAAATTTGCAATAGGCGCTTCAATTTCGCTACAATTTACGTTAATTTCTCTAATTATTTAGGTACTCTCTGATATAATGCCCAAAATATTTAAATAAGTGGAATTATGGGAATTACACGATCGTCATGTGATCAAAATTACAAATATACCACCCGAGTCATTGTGGAACAATTGATTATTAGTTTGATAGAACATCTTTGTACTCTGAGAAAATCAATAGATGCTGCTTGCCCAAGCATATATCGAAGAATATGCTTCCTTTGTTGTGGTTGCTATAGCTCGATGATTCTATACACTGTCAAGTGTGCCCAGTAAGAAGAAATTTCGATTAGTATCACAGTTAATGCCGAGTTCTCCTAACAACTGCCGTGATTTGTTAATCAATCGCAGCGATGCACTCATGAAGAAACGTCAACATATTTATCAGTACAATACAGGGAGAAGTGCCTACATTTATAACGAAACAAATCATAAGCTTGAAACGAACTCATCCTACCTTATTTAACAAAACGAAATATCGGTAAAGACGCATTTCACAGTCGCTAGTTCTGCTGACGGATCCATCGATCAGAGTGTTATGCACCGAGAGGCTCCCCCCCCCACCAAGGACGACCCTAGGGGTTGGTGGCTCTCAGTGCGTAGAGCGCAGAGCCTTCATCGGGAGGCAGACCTAGCGACTTTTAAATCTCCGATTAAGTTAACTACTTTTTTTCCAGTGACGCAACGAAAGCTGAATGAAATTCCGTATAAAATTATAAAGTTGGAATGTAGGGACTTCTTCCTATATTGAGCCCATTTACCTTATCCATTGCTAGCTTAGCCGTAACCTTCGATAACAGTTACCATGTTGTTCCTACAGACCGAAGTTGTGCTTGAACTAGTTAAGGGCACGGCGTGGGTGGGCGGAACAACAAATAAACCTGTCGCACGGGCCTGTTGTGCCCTGGTGTCGACGTCTGTTTCGGCGGCATTGGACTCGAAACACCATCCAGTCGAATGGCTGCTGGAGCAGAGAACGGAGCACTTATGGGAATGCCCCATGTGCTGTGAGGCCAGTTTTCTAATCAAGAAGCTTTCATTCTATAGATTCAGTCGATACAAGCCAATCATCATTCTCATTACCATATAAGAATCTAGATGTTCCACATGAAGTCAAATTACTATAAATAAAGCATCGCGGAGACTTTCGCATATACCATCGACGCGGCACCTGGTAATGACCGTCGAAGTCGAAATTAGCAAATATATGCCATACATGAATGTGAAGAACACCGTACAATCAGCCTCATGAGCCAAATAACCAAAATACTGCTCAGAATCATCATGAAGAGAGTGAGAAACAAAATAAAACCAGAAATAAGTCCAGAACAATGTGGATTTGTAGAAGGCAAAGGCACCAACAATGCGATTTATATATTGAGAACACTAATAGAGAGGTCTATTGAGGTAAAAACAGATCTGTACCTCTGTTTTATAGACTACACTAAAGCTTTTGACAAAGTTAAACATAGCGAAATTATACACATGCTAGAGAATCTGAACATTGACAGCAAGGATTTAAGAATAATCAAGAACATGTACTGGCAACAAACAGCAGCAATAAGAGTAGGAAAGCAATTTGGCCCTTTTCAACAAATAAAACAAGGAGTCAGACAGGGATGCGTGCTTTCACCAGACCTGTTCTCTCTATACAGTGAAAACATAATGCGTGCAATAGTAGATATCCCAGGAATATCAGTGGGAGGACATAACATAAATAATTTGAGATATGCGGATGACACTGTTCTGATTGCAAAAAGTGAGGAAGACCTTCAAAAATTAATTAAAGTAGTAGTCACAGAAAGCAAAGAGAAAGGCCTCTTCCTAAATATCAAGAAAACAGAAGTAATGGTTATTTCAAAGAAAGAAAATAACACACCTTGCAAGATCATAGTGAATGATATAGTATTAAAACAGGTCCACCAATTCAAATATCTAGGTACAATTATAACAGCAGATGGAAGAAGTTCAACAGAAATAAGATGCAGAATAGGACAGGCAAAAACAACATTCAGAAAAATGAAAAATATACTGTGTAATATGACCTTGTCATTAGAGGTGAGAAAGAGAGTTCTGCAGTGTTATATAACCCCTATACTAACATATGGGTGCGAGTCTTGGACAATAAACAAACTGGAAAGTGGGAGATTGGAGGCAACGGAGATGTGGTTCTACAGAAGAATGCTGAGAATACCATGGACTGCCAGAAAAACTAATGTAGAGGTGTTAAAAGAGTTAAATGCGAAACGGACCTTAATCAACAATATAAGAAAAAGGCAATCTTCTTTTTTTGGCCACTTCATGAGACAGGCAGGTTTAGAGAACATAATCACAACAGGCAAGATTGAAGGCACCAGAGACAGAGGGCGACAACGTGAGAAAATATTAGACAGTTTGACAACCTGGCACGGCAAAGAAACAACAACGACTTTGATACATAATACTGTGGACAGAGAGCTGTGGAGAGCCATGACCGCCTACGCCACCCGGCATGGCACCTGATGATGATGATGATGCCATACATGCATATCGATACAGTCCACTAGCAATAGATGTCACACATTCAAATCGATGCAGTCAATTTAGGATATATCGAATCATGGACTGAGAGTCTAACACACTAACTGCCTTAGTAAATGGTTTTCACATTTAGGTTGTCTGCAACATCAAACTCTACAAAGCTGTCCTGTATGGTCCGCTATGGTTGCGAAATCATAATCAATAACTAATTAAAATTCGATCGACTAACGTTCATACTGGAAAAAATACACAAAAAGCTCCGATTCTTGAGAAAATAGCAGAGCTTCCCAGATAGGATCGAAAAAGCCCAGATCTGGGGAAAAGGTACAAGAGCGGCAACTATGCAACACCATATTGCTACATTACAAATGCTATAAATATAAAGAAAACTGTATAACTAAATTATTGTCTATAATAGTCCTGCGCACGGATTCCCAAACAACGTCACATACGTTGGCTTATGTAACATTTTCCGCGTCTTTCATTAACTGACGCCACAAAGTGTACACAACATGTCCAATTACCAGTCTCATCAGCCAAGATAAATGACGCTATATGGGATCAGCGAAACGTTACTCAGAAAAGCGTGATAGAACTCTGGCCTAAAATATTAAGTTTGTTCTAGAACTTCGGTCTGGAAATTTGCGTAGGAGGCGGGAGAAACAAATACAACGTGGTCTGAGTGTTTCCTTCCTAAGGTGAAGGTCATATGTTGAAGAACAGTGCTTCTCAGCCGTTGGGCGGCTGCGACAACATGTCTACCGGGCGGCTAGAGCTTTTTAAATCGTCAAGTTATTTATGAGTTAGAATTTGTTTGAACAGGGCCCTGACCATATACATTTTTTTAAACAACCGGGCGAAGGTCTTACAAAGGCTGATCAGTACTGGTGTAGATTAGTTGAAGGTGCTACAAGCTTCATTAAAAAGTAATACTGCTGTAAAACTATGAAATTAGAATAAATATGCTGACGGGAAAAAATACAAATGACACTGCACAGTACATAATCATACAATTAACAGTACAAAATTAACGTTTCGACCAAAATGACTTTATCAAGATGACAAGGACATTTACACACACAAAAACCAGTAGGAACTACATAACAAGCTTCATGTTAGTAGAGGCATGACCATCACCAATAAAGACCTTCCAACTGAATTAATTAAGACTCCATTCGTTACGGTTTTTTTATTAGTGTTAGGATTTTGGCTGGTCACTATTTACATACTTGGAATTTCATGCCAAAAATAGCCAAGGTGACTGCAAGTATATAAATAGTGGCCAACTCCAAGAAGGACCCGCGTCCTGACACGTGATAATTCTAGATAACAGGTCTTACTGGAGACTAACATTACAAAGCAACCAAAATGAAAATAAATACACATAATTAGACTAGAACTGGCGAACATGAAAAAGGCTAAAACATCACTCTTCAATGGCTACTCGCCGATTGTGGTATCACTGGAAATGAGAGAGATGATGACCTGGCAAAAGCAGGAGGTAAAATGGAACAATTTAGTTATCCTCTGCTATACAGTGAGGCCAAAACACAAATCCGTAACCTTTATACATCACAGTGGAAGAAAGATGGATATTGCCTCGAAACCAGACCCCATACACCAACTTCATAGGCAACAAGAGAACATTATCTTTCGAATTAGAACTGGCCACTGCAACTTATAGAGCTACTTGTACTGGATCAGTGTGGCCTTCACAAATGAATGTTTAACTAACGCAGATGAAGAAGAAGAAGAAGCTTAAACACATACTCCAAGACTGTCTATAATACATACAATCAAATGCGAGACAAGACATGGCCACAATGGACCGAACTGAGGCTAAATCTGGGGCAGCGCTCTAGCTTGGAAAATACTAGGATCTTCATCGTGGCGACTGGCATGAAAAAGATTCCTAAGCGCAGAAAAAGAAGAACTGAAGACTGTCGTGGATGAGGCGTCACATTGTTGTTATAGCCCAGCCTTGCCGTGATGCAGCAAGTTCTGTCTGTTTTCTTCTGTGGTAAAACCAAGAGAAACTTGTGGATATCTGATGTGACATGGATAATTATGTCGTAAATCATGTGGATCAAAACAAATATATAGCCCGTCTTACAAACGATACTTGCCCGTGTGTTGTTGGGGAAGAAAAGGGAGCAAAGCTTAGCGACGATTACCTGTAGCAAATGTCATAAGTGGAGACTCCTTCTTCTTCAGCGTACATTCTCAAACTCCCCGCTGGATCTCTCTTCTAGCAGGATCATTGTCCTACTTGATTTCCAGCAGGATATAATCCAGCGAATGAAAATGCGAGTTGTCGCCGTTTTATTTGCGTCAATGGCCCGACACATCCATCTTCGGCGGATAAGTGGATACTAAGAATGTTTTAGTGGTGATGTTTGTTGGTCCATCCCGTAGAGGGTCAAAGTAACCCGGAAGTCATGATATGTAGGTACGCACAAAATGGCAGATATCGCTTCAAAGCTGTAAACCAGGGATCTACACGTTTTCAAAAGGCGATCATAGCCAACAATATTGAGTGTGCGAGCACCACTGATGACACGGATGTTTGATAAATGACACCAAAGCGCCCTGGAAAAAAACATCAGAAAACGGCAGATCTTATCCTGCGCCATAAAAAAAAATACCACACTGTTTCAACATAAATGGCTTGCCTTGCCTACGTAGAATTCTCGGAGTGACAATAAGAGACAGAATCAGAAATGAAAATATCAGAAAACTAACAACACAATGCCAATCATGGAATACATCATACAGGATCGTGCGGTAGATTTTCTCAGTATGATGCAAGTTTTCAAAATGTCATCCACCTTCCTCCATTAAAACGTTTTTATTCGAAATGCTGCGCCTTAAATGTATTTTTATTGGTGCCACCACTCATCAGAAGACTTCTGAATCACCAGAAGACAACCGATTAAGTGGTTTCACATGCTTCCAGACTACCATCAGATAGTGCCCCTAAAAAAAAAACATTGTTATAGAGACAAAGGATACAAAGCTATGGGCAGACCATACAAAAAAATGGATTACAGAAATAAACGGGTAACGAATATACAAATATACGAAGCATATAAAAAAGCCGTCTCCAGGGAACTCTTCTAAACCTGACGCTGCAGGGCATAAAGGGATATAAAGCAAAAAGAAAGAAATGAGACCACATTAACGTCTTCAATAAAGGAGAGACTGTTTTACTAAAAACAATCGCATTTAGTTAATTTCATTTAACCAATACTTCTGTTCACTATTGTTTATACTTTCCATGTAGAAAGTATCTTGGTATCATGTCTTTACTATTTATTAGGTGCAGGGCCTGATTTAGAATTGATAGGGCCCTAAACTATTTGAGATATGGGACCCTATGCTATTTGAGATATGGGGCCCTTAACCTAAGCTATTTGATATATGGGGCCCTTTAACGATTAAGAATATATAGATAGTGAAATAAAAAAATGGGGGGGGGGCCTAAGCTATAGCTTGTCTAGCTTATCAGTAAATCCGGCACATATTAGATGGAGTGTCTGACAACCTTGCTGCTACAAATCATCATGAGGTGACGTGCCGACTGGTATAAATGATCATGGATCTTCACAACTATCTATTTTCAGTATTTGTTAACAGGATCATTGTTTATTTTTTGTGATGTCACGATATCAGACTATCTAACGAGTACATCCAGTGAGAAAACTCCAGCTGTGACACTGCTGACCAGCAACATAACATATGATAAACATAGAACTTTGAAAGTGAGAATACAAGTCAACCTGAGAACTGGCCATATAACATTCTTCATTGTAGAGTGCACGTCAATCCTCATACACCGCCCCCCCCCACTCATAGTTGTGTATAGTAACACTGTTTTGGTTAGTACAAAAAAGTTTGAATTTTAAAAGTAAACTCATGACTGTTAGCTGCAAAGTTAATAGTAGTCACGTTTTTACGACAGATCTGCTCACGAGACAGAATAGTAGTCACGTTTTTATGGTAGATCTGCTCACGAGACAGAATAGTAGTCACGTTTTTTGGAAGATCGTCTGACTTGATCATTATTTTATTGATTGACTTAATCATTGTGTTATACTCTATATAGTTGGCTAAGGGCCAAATATATTAAATAAAACCTGTGAACCCTAGAGAGAAACTCGTGAAAAATCATGTCGTACTTTGGGGTGAAAATTGATTCTGAATTTCTCTCGTACAAACCTAGAGTTAGCAGTTACCAAAAT
The DNA here is from genome assembly GCA_034231615.1 of Meghimatium bilineatum. Taxonomy (NCBI): domain Eukaryota; kingdom Metazoa; phylum Mollusca; class Gastropoda; order Stylommatophora; family Philomycidae; genus Meghimatium; species Meghimatium bilineatum. Next base: position 23,677,495 of record CM067319.1, read on the forward strand.
TCTAAAAGTACCTCCTCGTGATGCATGCATCAAAGCTTGTGCGAAGTAGCCTGGCTAACGCTTTATCGATCGTGTCTGGGCAGTGTAGACCGCGAAGGAAGGAGATTTGATTGCACATCACATGACAAACAGGATTTCTGAATGACACCGTTCAGTTCCAACAGTCAACTGTTTTGTTATTTTAAGTGAAGAATTTTTATTTTATAATCCTGCCGGAGAAGGGACTGGGTAATGGATGGATTGTAATTGTGCAACCGGACCGTTCAGAAAGCAATGGTAAACCACTTTCACGTAAATATATAAAGAAAATCCTATACCGTGTTTAATTTGTTTCACTTTTAAGATAACGATATACAAAAATTGCAACCCAAGCAGTGTTCAGCTCGAGAATAAGCTTCTAGTTACCTTGCAGAAGTTTGTCTCGTGGACAATCAGAAGTAGCAAATGTTCCATGGAGCTCCTAAATATGTGTAGAGGCTCAGTCTTGAACGAGGTATTCATGATGTCGGCGAATGAGGCATCGGCTAAGATGGCGAACTAACATTAGTCCAACTCTACTGTAGTTTTTTTTCCATACCCGGAATAAACTAGTTTCCATACAAGTTCAAGCCCAACTTGTAAAGTTCCGCGGGGAACTTGCCACAGCTGAGAAAGGGTTCACTGCTAGAGCGCACAGGATTGCACAGGAGACAATTGGTCGTCTAAGTACGCGAGACAAATAGAACATGGTATAGTGATTTTCTTGATATATTTACGTTAAAGTGCTTTGCCATTACTTTCTGAACGGTCCGATTGCACAATTGCAATGCATCCATTATCCAGTTCCTTCTCCGCCAGAATTGAAAAATTAAAAAAAACCTTCACTTAAAATAACGAAAACAGCTCACAGAGGATTGCTAAACAAAAAACACAAAACAAAACTACAAAAACGAAACAAATAAAAGTCTTGGCAATGTGACAAATAGTCATGTTTACCTCCCATTTCAATGAGTCAGCTTGCCCAACCATATCTATGAGTTCAGTTGTCGAACAATCGTTATAATTTGTCTTTTTTATATTTAAATCAACATCTTATCAGAAAGCTTCAGCTAAATATAAAAACAAACAACGCTTTTATTGTGTGATTGCAATATATAATCTATCCAAGGAAGTTCACATTTGTAAACAATCTACATATTTAGGCCCTACGCTTTAGACGTGCTCACCGGGGATTCTAAAATTGTGTAAGGAATGAATGTTATAAATTATCGCTTGCTACATTCGTGTGTTTTCCATCAGGTAGCGTTAAGTACGTTGTGCTACATTATGTAGACCATCGCTCCGCCATGTAGACCTAGTACACTTGTCGTGTTGTTCTTACGGGTCGTTCTTTGATGTGTACATCTATCTATTTATCTATTGTCTTTTCCACAAATGCGGTTAGGCGTCATGCGGAGATGAAGTCTTTGGCCAACTTTGTTGCGTTTGCCATGGTCAGACCGCAGTTCTCAACAATATATCTGATTGAATCTTCCCATCTTGTTCTTGGTCTTCACCTTGCCTTGTGGCCGTTCTTTCTGCTGTTGTACGCATGGATGGCTCGTTGTGATGGCTCCATCCATTCGTATAATGTGTCCGAAACAGTTGATCTGCTGTCTTTCTATATATTGTTTGTATGATATGGTCTTTACTATCTCTTTGGTGTCTTTCATTTCTCATTCGGTCTCTTCTGGTGACGTGTATAGCCTTTCTCAGGCATTTCATCTCGCATGTTGTAATCTTTCTCAAGAATCTTTGTGTCAGGGGCTATGCCTGGCACTGGTGACATTGGAATAAAAATATTGTTTATTATCGTTTGGTCGCCATGTTGATTGCTGGGTTTTTAAGCAGCGGTGACAGTTGGTATGTTACAGTGTTTCATTTTTTAGCACCTCATCTCAAATTATCTATCCATTTTGCTGTCTTCTGTAAAAAGACGTCCTAGATATTTCAATCCGCCGAAGACGGATGTGTCGGGCCATTGGCGCAAATAAAACGGCGACACAGCGCATTTCCATTCTCTGGACTAAATCCTGCTGGAAATATAGGACAATTGTCCTGCTACAAGAGAGATCTGGCGGGAGTTTGAGAATGAACGCTGAAGAAGAAGAAGAAGATATTTAAATTCTGATGTCCGTTTTAGTTTTGTGCCGTTAACATACACATTATAGCAGTTTTTTGTGGTGAGAGTTGAGATGTGTATTTTTTTTCTATGTAGTTTTGATAAAGGCCATTCTGGTCGAAATGTCGATTTGTATGTGTTATTATGTGTTTCCAGTGAAATTGTATTACCCTGTATCGCTTGTTGGAATTGCTGTTTTGCAACAGTGAGTACATATTATCAATCTTAGACCTAGAACATCCGTTTTCGATGTGCGTGTTAGTGTAAAAGATACGGTGAACACAAAAGATCACACCTACATATCTCTATCATTGATTATGATATATCCATCTGTTATCAAATCATGAACTGTGGAAGAGAACATGGCAGTGGAACTTACTTATTAGATTCCCGGAGGTTGCGAGCTTTCACTCTTTCTCCCATGTGCCAGGTGGTGGTAGGTGCATGTCTTCTTCAGATGTGTTGTCTGTATAAATGGTGTTAGTGATGGAGTGGTTTGGTGATAGCAGTTGCTTTCGTAGGTTTTGTAATATAAGGGCATTCAATAAGTTGGTGGCACCTTATTTTGTTCACTGTTGGCTGTAGTGGTGGATATAGTAAATTCTAAACAGAATAGTGTTGTTACTTTCTGATATATTGAATCTAAGCCATGTACAACAAAATATGCCAGGATTTCTTTAGGAGGTAAATGCTTTGTCTCATCTACATATACATTATTACAGAATGGGTACTGTTTTATTAAACTATTAAATATATTATGGGGGAATTCTTCGCTTTAATCTATAAATTTACTATCATATACCAATCAAATACATTAACATAATAATAACTTATGGCTTAGGTACAGATAAAATATTAAACAGATAGGGGATTTCCATTCTGAGAAATACACGTCATCATAAATTATTTCTAAGCGTATAATTGGTCTAAACCCAGCGTCTAATAGAACTATTAACTCGCTATTAATAGATCAAAGGCCATATCTTCTGCAGCGAATGGAAGTTTCAGATCTGAATGGAAACATGCTATACTGCAGACGGCCATGCATATGCGATAATCTTTGGACGTCAAAGACAGATACGTTTTAAAAACTAAAAAAAAAAGAATAAACCTGTGATTATCTTTCTGTAATGGGTATAGTCTTCCTGTCTTCGTTCTTTTCGCTTTATACTATTGTATGTCTTGCGGCGTCATAACTTATTACTTTTTAAATTTTAAATTGGTGAAATATTTTTTTTTAAATTTATATATTTACTAATGATTATAGTAAATAGCTATAGATTTCTGTGTGCTATTGAAGTTGTTAAATCATGGAAGGGGGCGCCAAATATTTTGATGTCTATTGACCTGGTATCTACCATCTATTTTACTCGGTTTGTAGTGCTATATATATAATGTTTTATTTATTTATAGATAAGGGGGTTGGGGACACAGTGTTGCACCACCGACCGAGGTAAGTGAGCTGCAGTCAAATCAAATCAGATGTGAAATCATTGATCACAAAAAAATTAAGGCTTTTAAAAAAGAAATGGTTGTTTTTGTTGATCAGCTGCACACAGGGTAAGAACCACTGTTGTAGCTCGTTGTTATGTAGTTACTGAAATTTAAAGCGACGTGACTTATGTCATATTGACTCTTTTTCACTTGAACTTTTGTCCCTTTGCCCAAAATGTCATTCCCTTGTATAAACAGCAGACAGTCTATCAATCTGCATTTGGTGAAGCATGTGGTCGGCTTCAATATCTCGGCGTAATGCAGAGGTGGATATAATATTTCAGTGATAAATGTGGTGTGTGGTCGAGAGATTAGGGCTTGGTCTCACACCTATGTTCCAGGGTTCGACTTCCAGTAAGAACTGAGGGGTTTTTTGGTTAAAAGTCCGAGGGTACATTTTAAAACTCACCACATACATGACGTGAAAACAGCAAGAGCATGCGGCCTTTATTACACAAGTCACTCGCAAACTCACTAACTTTATCATACAAGCCATTAGTAAACGCCCTAATTTTATCATACAAGCCACTCGCAGACTCCCTAATTTTATCATACAAGCCACTCGCAGACTCCCTAACTTAATCACACAAGCTACTCGCAGACTCCCTAACTTAATCACACAAGCCACTCGCAGACTCCTGCAGCTCCCTAACTTTATCACACAAGCCACTCACAGACTCCCTGCAACCCCGTAACTGGAAAAAATGCAGTATTGACGGTTTTGTTCCCCTCACAAATATACGACTACTGTATATGGGTGTGATGCGCGGTCACTTACAACATGGTCGTACTTCCTGTATATGGGTGTGATGCGCGGTCACTTACAACATGGTCGTACTTCCTGTATATGGGTGTGATGCGCGGTCACTTACAACATGGTCGTACTTCCTGTATATGAAAGGTTTACGGTAAAGACAAGTTGAGATATGAACCGACGTCACAGCACACGGTTTTTCCATATCTCATCATTTTCTTGTAACTAACTGGCTGAACAGAAACCGCAACACTACCTCACTTGCTCAGTAACCATTCCTCGACCTTGCCAGAGCATGAACCCTGGTACCTACTTCTTTTTCATTGTGTGAGCCATGAAGTAATTTTCAATTCAAACCACAACTAACGAGTGAATTTAAAACCAGGATCTGATGGTCGGAGGACGAGAGACTTAACACTAGCGTACTGGATACAGAGTGCCGACAATAAGTAAGATAACACCGGAAGTGCCGGCTTTTTCTACAGCCTGTCTCTACAATTCTAATACGCGTATTTAATATATACATTTTACAATATTTAAGTTTATACTAAATATGTGTATATTTGTACAATAGCAAATGGTACAACAGATTGATAATCCATATATTTTATGTATTATTATACATCAAACCTGCTATAACTGTCTCCTGCAGATACAAGCTAATATTTGTAATAGCTGCCCAGCAGATAGAAGTTGATATTTGTTATAGTTGCCGAACAGAAAGAAGCTGATATTTATAATAGCTGTACAGCAGATAGAAGATGACATTTGTTATAACTTTTCAGCAGATAGAAGATGACATTTGTTATAACTTTTCAGCAGATAGAAGATGACATTTGTTATAACTTTTCAGCAGATAGAAGCTGATATTTGTTATAACTTTTCAGCAGATAGAAGATGACATTTGTTATAACTTTTTAGCAGATAGAAGATGACATTTGTTATAACTTTTCAGCAGATAGAAGATGACATTTGTTATAACTTTTCAGCAGATAGAAGATGACATTTGTTATAACTTTTCAGCAGATAGAAGCTGATATTTGTTATAACTTTTCAGCAGATAGAAGCTGACATTTGTTATAACTTTTCAGCAGATAGAAGCTGATATTTGTTATAACTTTTAACAGATAGAAGCTGACATTTGTTATAACTTTTCAGCAGATAGAAGCTGACATTTGTTATAACTTTTCAGCAGATAGAAGATGACATTTGTTATAACTTTTTAGCAGATAGAAGATGACATTTGTTATAACTTTTCAGCAGATAGAAGATGACATTTGTTATAACTTTTCAGCAGATAGAAGCTGATATTTGTTATAACTTTTCAGCAGATAGAAGCTGATATTTGTTATAACTTTTCAGCAGATAGAAGATGACATTTGTTATAACTTTTCAGCAGATAGAAGCTGATATTTGTTATAACTTTTCAGCAGATAGAAGCTGATAGAAGCAGATATAACAATATTTTGTTAATCTGCCATGCATTTCATAAGAGGCACATAAAGAGGTTTGGGATGAGTTGGGCTGTCTCCCTCTATTGTGTGATTTCAAAAGCTATGCTGAAGTCTGGTTCTGAAAGACGCTGACGTCGCAGCGAATCTCACCCTGTGGTGTTGGGGACTGAAAGAGTAAAAATAGCAACACTGTTACCTGCCGTGCAGGTTGTCAGAGTTAGTAATTGAACTTTGGGATGAAGTTGGCTGCACCATCCCATAGAGGGTAATGTGACCCATAAACCGTGCTGAAGTCGGATGAGTCAGGTCAAAAGGCGCATATATCGCATGCAACTGTAACTATGACACAGTACATTTTGTTCCCAGACTAAAAAATATGGTACTTCAGATGTATAAGCTGAATTGTTGTATTCACCGGAGGATAGGAGTTACAAACTGCTAACCTCTTAGTGTTCTATGACTGCCCCTACTATCTCAGTGTTCTATTAACTACTGTTAGATGAATGATTGACTGCCCCTACTATCTCAGTGTTCTATTAACTACTGTTAGATGTCTGATTGACTGCCCCGACTATCTCAGTGTTCTATTAACTACTGTTAAATGAATGATTGACTGCGAATGTAAAATATTTATATTTCGCGCCTATATAAATTTGGCTAGTGTTATGATGTTGGTTCATAATTTTAAGTCGAGTAAATATTCACATGTAACTTAGTAACACAACAAATGAGTTCAAGAATAACGTATTTATTTACATGGAAATCACCATGGTAACAGTCGTAACAGTAAACAATTCTCATGAGGCCACTTAAGTCAAGTAGGTAACAAAAATCCAAATCACTGAAGACCAGGTCTCTCAAGACCAGGCTATCCAAATTCAGGTCACTTAAGACCATGTCTCCTCAAGACCAAGTTATCAAAATTCAGAAGGTCACTTAAGACCGCGTCATCTTATACTATATCCCTTAAATCTAGGTCACCTGAAACCAGGTAACTTGGAGACTTTCACAAAACAAATATGATTAACTCTAAATCGCCATATGAGTAATTCTAGCCATGTCGTAATCTATTTAGTAATCATGAAAACATAGTGAAACAATCGGCTTACCTGTGTGATTTTGGGTCTAAATGTTATTTTATAGCAGTCCCTGGTAATAAAGAGTTAAAAGAACTAGATCTGACCAGAAATAACACATAATGCACCTACTGGGTTTCCTTTAATCAGAAATGACACAGAATAAAAAGATATGACTTCAAACGTGTATCTTCTTCTTCAGAACCATCAGAGGTAAAGCTCTTTATAAATGTACATAACCTCCGACGGACCATCTCTGGCATGTTCAAAGATATTAATCTTTCGAGTTTATGAAAAATAATAAAACAAATTCAACTTTCTGAAATTGTGTTTGTACAAGACCAAGTCAGGTAGAGGATGACAGAGGAAGTATGCCAGAGTTTGTACATGACTGAGTCAGGCAAAGGATAACAGAGGAAGCATGCCAGAGTTTGTACAAGACTGAGTCAGGCAAAGGATAACAGAGGAATCATGCGAGAGAATGAAACACAGTCCCACCTTGAGACAACCACATTATAGCAAGCAAGCATTTAATAAACAATATTGTCAATTTTTGCTTTGTGCATACTTTACTTGAATTATCAACTTGCTGAAAGAGACCCAGCACTTGTAAGGACACCCTAAAACGCACATGCATTCATTATATCCAACTAGCTTCTAAAAATGAATTGACAAAGCAAAGAAACATGTACAAATGTTATACGTAGGCTCTATACATTATGCTACGATATTGTAGGAACTGTATCTACATGAAGCTTGTATTCTGCGGATGGATGTCTGTGTGTATATAATTACCATTAAGCCAGATAAGATCAAACAATCAGGTGTGGGCTGTAGCAACACAGACACCACCGTTATTATACTCAATAAGTACATAAGTGTTACAAATAGGGCCTACCTACCACTGCTAATAAAAAGATGATGAAAACAATGACAATAAAATAGATAAGGATGAAAACAGTTGATGTTTCAATCAAACTTTTCAGTTCAAGATCTTTGATCGAAACATCAACCGCTTTTGTCCTTATTTATTTTATTATCCTTGTTTTTATCCTATTTTAATTCACTAATAATTATTTTTATCCTATTTTTATTAGCAGTGGTAGGTATTTGTAACACAGATTTACTTATTGAATATTATGTGTGTATTTCTGTGTGCTTGGGTATCCTTCTAAACCACTAATACATGTGATGTTTATGTCTAATTTTTTTTTTTACTGATTTCACATTATTATGTGTGGTTTTTAAAAAGAATTACAAGTGATGGCACTCTTTATCCTATGTGCAATAGAGGTTTCTCTAGAGCAGATGTAGTCACTATTTTTGTGTGTCAGATTGAACATTTTTCATGTGGCATGGGCTCAACTTCAGTGCATTAGGCATTTCAAAATAGCATGGTAGGCAAATTAAATAGCTTTAACTTGTAAGATTTGACCCATTGTGATATTGTGCCCACGTCTCCTCTAGAACTTTCCTACATACTTTACTTCAACTCTGAGCGGCATGGGATATTTTGAGAAAAAGTCAATGAATATGTGTGTATGTTAAAAGGCATGTTTCTGTATTTTGTATGCAGATTGAATGAAAGCCTGTGTAGGCTTATATGGTGGTCTACATGTGACCACACAGCCCAAATGACTTAAAAAAGGTAAATGTCATTATATAATAACTACATTTAAGAAGTAAACCAAGGTTGAAAGTGTGTTCAGAGCAGACAATGACTTGAAGATGTGCAGAAAATTATAATGTTATTCTTAATGTGAACTATCTTGTCACTATATTCCTGATTAAAATCTACCTGTATCAGAATTCTTAATCTTTCAGGACCCTTAAAATACTTGTAATAGCTTTACTGGACGTGAGTGATAACCTTTCTCTACACATACATTTAGCCTGGAGCGTACAGTCACCTTTCTCTACACATACATTTAGCCTGGAGCGTACAGTCATCTAAGTGCTACCTAGAACTTGAACACAGTCTGAAACAATCCTCTAAGTGCTACCTAGAACTTGAACACAGTCTGAAACAATCCTCTAAGTGCTACCTAGAACTTGAACACAGTCTGAAACAATCCTCTAAGTGCTACCTAGAACTTGAACACAGTCTGAAACAATCCTCTAAGTGCTACCTAGAACTTGAACACAGTCTGAAACAATCCTCTAAGTGCTACCTAGAACTTGAACACAGTCTGAAACAATCCTCTAAGTGCTACCTAGAACTTGAACACAGTCTGAAACAATCCTCTAAGTGCTACCTAGAACTTGAACACAGTCTGAAACAATCCTCTAAGTACCACCTAGAACTTGAACACAGTCTGAAACAATCCTCTAAGTGCTACCTAGAACTTGAACACAGTCTGAAACAATCCTCTAAGTGCCACCTAGAAATGAAAATTACTCTGCCATTTCTCAGTCTTTGATATCAGAATTACACACACAGAAATATATGTATATACACATAGGCCTATGACTACATAGACCATACAATGTTCAGCAATGGCAGTAAGTAGTTAGTTGTATGAAATACATATATTTTCCCAATGCTACAAGCATCATATTATGCACAACACATGGTTATAATTCACATCTGTAATACAAAATGAGTTGTGTACAAGTAGATCTACCATCTATACAAGGTATATACTCATGGTACATACATCTCCCGTAAGGGTAAATTTAAATTTATCTATTTAATGAAAAAAATTTTATACCATTTTTCATTATTTAATGAAATTTTTAATTTTGAGGAGACTCTCCCCCCCCCCCCAAATTTTCAATCTATGGCCATGTTTATACTACAAGTTTTGTAGATCTACCATCTATATAAGGTATTTATACTTCAAAGTCTATAGATCTACCATCTATATAAGGTATTTATACTTCAAAGTCTGTAGATCTACCATCTATATAAGGTATTTATACTTCAAAGTCTGTAGATCTACCATCTATATAAGGTATTTATACTTCAAAGTCTATAGATCAACCATCTACATAAGGTATTTATACTTCAAAGTCTGTAGATCTACCATCTATATAAGGTATTTATACTTCAAAGTCTGTAGATCTACCATCTATATAAGGTATTTATACTTCAAAGTCTGTAGATCTACCATCTATATAAGGTATTTATACTTCAAAGTCTGTAGATCTATCACCAAGATAAGGTCTATGGTATTTCTACTATAAGATGTGTACCTGACATCATTCTTGTAGTGCAATCAAACGCTGCATAGCATAAGACTTACAAATTGTTTGGGATGTCCCAATCATCGACAACTAGTGGGGAGAGTCGGTTGTTGACAAGAGGGAGGCCATATGACATAAGTTCATATCAACAATACTATTTTTATACACCAATTAAATATGAAAAAATTTAGAACAAATAGTTCAGTTATCATACTGTTTTTTGCCCCCCCCCCCCATTTAGGAGGCGTGTTGGTGTAAATTAAAAAAATATTAAGCAGGGGAACGAAGTCCCTGATTTCTTGACATGGCAGGAGGGGATCAAACATTGGCAAATAATGCATGTAATTTATGGACATTACCTTGACAGTCTAACTTCTTGTCAGTGTCGTCTGTCTTGTCAGTACCTTTTTTCTTGTCAGTATCTTCTGTCTTGTCAGTACCTTTTTCTTGTCAGTGTCTTCTGTCAGTACCTTTTTCTTGTCAGTGTCTTCTGTCTTGTCAGTGTCTTCTGTCTTATCAGTACCTTTTTTTTCAGTGTCTTCTTTGTTGTCAGCATCTCTTTTAGTTGTTGATATATTTTTTTTTATTTCCCTGTTGTTTCCCTTCTGATGGTTGTATTGATCTATGGGGCAACATAGTTTGCCCCATCATGATGTTGCCCCATCAGTTTAACTATTCTCTATGAATAATAAATTAGAAGGTCATACAGTACAGAGAACTAGTCAATGAACTGTGACACAGGTAAGTCAAGCATCAGAAAGTATAAATATGTTTCTAGTGTCAGTTCTCTTTACCCAGGTGAATGATGGTTGACAGTATCCACACCAGCCATTAAACGTAGGGGTGGGAACCTCAGTTGCTGTAACAATGCCTGATATGTCGCCTCGAGTTCATTTTTGTTAAAGGTTATCTAGATGTTTTCTATCCACCATTTTCCTGGTCTACCTTTGGTTCTATATCCGTATACTCCTTTGTTACATGTTTTTAATTAGAATTTGGTTTAGGTTTATTCTCATAAGGTATGAATAAAACTAATGTTGGCAAACTGTGCCCTGAAACTGGAATAATAAGGATACGATTTAGGAAACACAATGGTTTTCAGTTGTGGATTGAATAGATATAATTTTTGGGGAGTTGTGGTATGTATGGCCTTTTACGTCTTGGTGATGGTCATTAAGCAAAAAAAAAGAACCAATCCGTTGAATATTTTCTCAGAAAAGGTGACTTTTCAATCGATCATATTACAGCAATTGAAGATTTAAACATATTTCTGAACAATGCTGCTTCCACATGCAGGTTCTGCTTCCGGACAGCCTGAGTTTCGTCCGTCTTTTCCCAGATAGAGGTCTATGAAGAAGACTTTCCTTGAGGATTTACAGAACTCTTTATTTCTCACCATTGGTCTACCACGGGCGCGGGTTTCTAGTTCATTTGTGGCTTACAAAACACAAACAAAATAAAAAATTAACTCTGGAGGTTCATCCAACAATTAGGAAATGGATTTTAACATACATGCTCCGGAAAGGTTGAAGAATGTAGCCATCATTAATGTTAAAATGCGGAAGATAATAGTAGTCAGAGGGTTCCTGGTCAAACACTGGTTAGGTAAGCTAAACAATTACAGATAAACTGTATGATCTGATATTAGATACAAACATGAGGCTCATTCATAAATGAATTACTAATGATCTAGGTAGAATTTAATGGAAAGATAAACAAGGGGGTCCTGGAAATTTAAGGAAAGAACTGCTAAGGAACATTTGTTATTACAATATAGCAAAGATATAACGGGATACAGAAAAATGGAAAGTTATGAAGCAAAATTCACACAAAGATATAACAGGAGACAGGGAAAACTGAAGGTTATGAAGCAAAATTCACACAAAGATATAACAGGAGACAGGGAAAACTGAAGGTTATGATGCAAGATTCACACAAAGATATAACATTGAACAGGTAAAAACTGAAGGTTATAGTGCAAGATTCATATGAAGATATAACAGTGAACAGGGAAAAACTGAATGTTATGATGCAAGATTTACAAAAAGATATAATGGGACACAGATAAATCACAGCTGTCAGACTGCATTATGAAAGCAAGAAAAAAAAATAAATGGGATCCTGACAACCTTCGTTTAGAGCCTTGAGCTAATTATAAGCAGGCTTTAGGACCATCAAAGATGTACACCCTTCAACATCTGTTCAAAAACATTAAGCACATATTGGTCTACGCAAAAGTACAGGAGCATAATAACTAAGATCAAGATAGTCAAAACTAAACAGTGATTTATCATCAAGAAGAAAAGTTAGAGTAGGATTAAGCAAGAGAAATGAGAGTATGTTCCAGGAGTTTCCCCATCAACCATTAGAATGACATATATAAGAGTATGCTTCAGCAGTTATCACATCAACATTAGAATGATGTGTATGTTCCAGCAGTTGCCCCATTATCCATTAGAATGACGTGTATTAGAGTATGTTCCAGCAGTTGCCCCATCAGCCATTAGAATGACATGTATTAGAGTGTTTCAGCAGTTGCCCCATCAGCCATTAGAATGACATGTATTAGAGTGTTTCAGCAGTTGCCCCATCAGCCATTAGAATGACATGTATTAGAGTGTTTCAGCAGTTGCCCCATCAGCTATTAGAATGTTGCATAAAAGTCACATTAAAGTTTCCCTTTCCACAATGTTAGGCCAATATTAATTCCATAAGTAGGAGTGATGTGGTTAGCATCATACCCGCAGCCTTTACTTTCCTAGGAAACCTGGTACTCTGTGAATGACTTAGGAGTCATTAGTGACTGTAAATCTATGTCCTTGTTAAACTGGAAATTTAAACTCTAACCACCAGACTTGAGAATTCATTGCTAGAATGATGTTTACTGTACATTTGTTTGGGCGCTCATTTTCAAACTTACAACGAATCTCTCATAGCAGGATAATCATCTTACAAGATTTCCAGCAGCATGTATTCCAGAGATGCGCTGTGTTGCCGTTTCATTTATGCCAATGATCAGACACATAAGACTGACATTGTACAACATTGAAATTGCTTGTAGTTTAAAAGCTCACATCACACTGGTTATCTATTGGATTATTAGTGTTTCTTTTTATAAAAAATTCAACGATAACTGAACAACAATGCCCTATACAGGATGTTCTTCAACATTCTATACATGCCTTTGGACACACCTATTTCAAAATGTGTGGGCGAGACCAGCCTGGTATGCAGGACTGTAGATATAACTTCACAAAATAGGCAAATGATCTTGTTTGCCTAAAAGTCCCTAATTGGGGTCATGATCTTGTTTGCCTAAAGGTCCCTAATTGGGATCATGGTCGTGTTTGCCTAAAGGTCCCTAATTGGGGTCACGATCTTGTTTGCCTAAAGTCCCTAATTGGGGTCATGATCTTGTTTGCATAAAGTCCTTACTTGGGGTCATGGTCTTGTTTCCTTAAAGGTTCCTAACTGGGGTCATGGTCTGGTTTTTTTTTTATTTCACCCTATTATCTACAGGGGTAATGTTGTAAAAGATGGATAGAAGGTTCACCAAGTTTTTAAGTTGTGTGAATTTGAACAAATTTGATATTATAACTACCTATTGTGGGAGGGGGGGGGGTGTTTTAACTGAGGTAATTTATATCAACAGATAGAATGAATTATATCAATAAAGCTGTCATGGCCTACATTAAGATCATACAGGATTCAGTCGAAAAGGGTTAGCTCTGAAAGACATATTTGCTCCCTCCCTCAAAGAATAAGTTTCAGCTACAAAATTACCTATAAATTCTGCATTTTGACAACAAATTCTGTATAAGATATATTTTTACCAACAGTCAGCATGAACATATGTAAATCTAAGTATACTCTGTACACTCAACAGATATGTTTTAACTCGAAATAATTCAAAAATTTTACTTTTAAAATACATTTAACACTTTCACTGCTGGGGACAGCAAAAGTAGTTGAAGCAGAAAGTCACTGCCATTGATTATTTTTGTTTGTGAATATGAATTTTCACAGAAAATTGTGCAGACCTACCATCAGCATTATGTGGTGCATTAGTTCCCATCTATTGAACTTGACATTCCAAAATGGTAGCTCCTGTGTTTGGATCAGCTTAGCAACAATAATCTGTTTTAATTATTCTATTGAACTTTTTCAATCAGCACTAAAAATGTGTGATGTTGCTCAAGATATCCAAGACCAATCCAGATATCTGATTTGGACCTTTTAATGAGCAATAGCGATAAATAGACTGATACAAAATTGGACTATGATTCAAGTAATAATGATCATAGATTGATATAAGATAACAACTCTCTGGTCCTGAAAAGTGATGGACACTAACCTCGATCCTGTAGTGCACAATATGGCCATGAAAATGACACATTTCTGATTAAAGCTTGAGATAAATGTTTTTCGAAAGTTTACTAATGCCTGAACATCTAAAAGTTTCTGAGTTATTTAAAAATTATTTGTTTATATCACCTACAAAACTCATTGTACCCACACGCAAAATTGAGTGACAGACGCCTGAAAAAATTCTGCAGTGAAAGTGTTAATAAGACCCAAATTTTTGTATTCAATGAAACCAGAGTATTTTCTGTAAAAAAATGCTAACAATATGGTCAAGCTGACAAGACATGCTGTTAGAGACCACATGTAACCAAAATATGTATTACATTTACACATGGTCTACATATTTTTATCTGTAAAAGTACATTTAACTTTATCTCAATCCAACAACTGCAAGGGCATTCAAGGCTAAATGTTTAGTCCAAAACAAAGGAAATGTTTCAATTCTAAATGCATCACACAAAGTGATAAACTAAAGTTTATGACTAACAGCAATTATCTACTAATAACTGTTAGTATCAGTATCCAGGTCAGGGTTACACAAGTGTCCTACACCACATCAAGGGTAGATAAACAATGATTTCAATATGTCCAATACAAAGGCAGCGCTTATCGAGTATCATTTCTGTGGAAATATACAAATAGTTTTGGCTTGGATTGAATTTTGAGATTGATGGAAGATGATGGATGCATGAAGGGGTTCTTGATTCAAAATTGTTTGGGGGACCCCTTTAATTTTAAATAAGCATCATAAAAACAGGTCAATGCCATAAGTACTCTCCCTGGTACATAAGTTGTCATCCAAGAGTGTTGAAACTCAGTCCCAGTCAAAGGTTACTTATGAAATCTAAGCTTCTTTCCATAAAGTGCACACTTTTTTCTTTAATGCTCAATCTAAATTATATCATTCTCTTGGACAGTGAATGTAGCAAGTTCAAACCCATCACAGGCAAATGTGCTCCTGCATTGCTAAGAAAGCAATGGTAAACTAGTACAGACAAATACCATTATAACAACTTGGTATGGACTGATATTATGAAATGGTATGATAATGGTATCAAAGTATATAGTAACAGAAATGAGCTTGTGCACTACAAATAAAGAATAAATATAATTGGGGATTTTGAAGTGTTAAATAGGGAAATTTGTTATAAAACGATGCATTATACAGGGATTCTACTGTATTTATATTGCCTAGAAAATCACTACACCCAGAAAATGCTGATTGATCACAATATATTTTGAATAGGATATGATACCAACAGTTATATATACTGTACAAAAATAGCAATGTAACTTTTTTTGGAGTTTTTTAATAAAAGATATTCGCTGATTGGACATCATTCAACTGATGAACTGTGTCCACATGGTCATTAACTTATCATGGTTACTTGAATTGTATTCACCTCATGAATTGTAAGGTCATGAAAGAGGTCAAGGTCAAAACAATATTTTTGGCAATAACTCAGGACAGGTTCATGAGAATTCCGTGCGCAAGTATGGCTCATCTCACAACAGAACAATGATAGATCATCATTGGACGCTTACAGACTGGACAATTACAAAGTGTAATGGACAGACAATTTAATGTGGTTAGAAGTGTCACTAGTGGCCTTTGGAGACGATTTCAACAAACTGGCTCAGTGGCAGAAACCGTGCAGAGGAAGACCCAGAGTCACAACTCCTGCCAAAGATCACTTCATATGTCTGTGTCACCTCAGGAATCAATTTGCATATGTGTTCTCCACAGTCCAATCAATGCAAGCAGTTCATCAAATTTCAGATCAAATGGTCAGGAACAGATGCATTACGCTGGTCTTCAGGATAGAAGACTCTACAGAGATCCTGTTCATACGGACCAGCATCGCCAGAACTGACTGCAGTGGGAGAACAGCATCTAAATGGACCGTTATGAATGATTGGAGACGAGTTATGTGATGGAACAATAAAGTCAAGTGAAGACTACAGAGTTACATGATGGAAACTGAAGATCTGAGAATTAAAAAAGTTCTGTAGCAAAAAAAATATTAACTATGGAAATCTATGAAGTTACCTGTCAAGGACATGCAACATATAAGGAAAAAGCAAAATAAATTAAAAATAAATGTCCCTATCTTGATAATGGTCTTATGGTTGAAACAATGATTCTGTTTGTTCAACATTAAACTGCTATTTAACCAATTTTATTCTTCTTATATTTAATTATCATATGGTAAAGTTTTACTGCAGTCTGCTATATAATTTTTGCCATTAAGGATGTTTCCCCACCAATAATCCTGCCCTGTCACTGCCTCTGACCCTTGTTATAAGTAAACTCATAAAGTTAAGTATTTGGTCCATTACATTTCACTTTACACTGTAAATAATCTATCACCAGCACAAGAGACAAAGAGTTGCAAGTTGAATTTGCTACAGAAAAAAACACAGGTTATAATCTTCAAACTCCACATAAGTCACAATAGACAGACTGAGATATCATTTTTAAATAAACTAAAAGAAAAATAAGATGAGTATGACTTAGGGCTGGCATATTGGCCATTCATGACTAACATTAACAAATATGGCCATAAAATGTTACTTTTGAACACTGTATTTTTAACTACTCGTAATTAAAAATATATCAAAATTTACATATTTTTCTGGTTTAAATTGATAAAAATATGAAAAGACTGGTCAAAACAGCAAATAATTGTAGAATTATTTCTCTTGTAATTGATTTTAAACACAAGAAACAGAATGAAACTTAAATCTAATAAATGCAGTTATTCGAATTAGAAATTTAATGACATTTGATTCAACTTAAACTATTTTTATTATGTTAACAGTGCTTGTGCACAATTTAGAAATGACCATCTAAGTTTAGCAAGAATTCGGTTAGCAAAAGCCATGCAGTACTATATTAATTTGTAATTTTCTGTTTCCTATTATAGCAACATATTAAATCTATTATGGTGGAATCTCTCTACAGCACATAAATAAATATATATATATATCAAGTGACATATTTTTTCTAGTACATTATCTTCATCATGGATACTCTGAACACCTCTTTGTCTTGGACAAGCAGGCCTGCATTGGCCAGAGACGTACACACATTCTTCGATGTCGCTGGTCCATCATCTTTTTGGTCTTCCTCTTCTCTCACCTAGTACTTTGACCTCCAAAATCAGTCTTTCGATACCATCATGTCACTTTAAGTGTCTAAAATACTTTCGCTTACAAAGCACATATATTTAGCAAATTTCTCTATTGAACAACAACTTTCAAAATCCCAAGTTATATTTATTCTGTATTGTTTAGGCTGTATAAAATAATTTCTGTTGTTATATACATATTTTGTTGGTCTTTTCTGATGGCACCTAGGTATTTGCATTGCAACTTGAGTTAACATGTTTTCCGTATTCAACCAATTTGACAGTGATGCAGATTTGTTGAATATGGAAAATATATTCACTCAAGTTGTGAGGCAAATAGGTGTCATCTGAACAGACTTGATTCACATCTCGTTTGCTGTCTTGTGATTTTTTTCTGTGAGATTTGACTGTACTTAGACCAGGAAACCTCTGGTTTGAGAAAACAAAACAGGCCCTTAGGCTGAATGTCATAGAGGGCCAGGTAATATCTGCATTTTCTGTGACTGATCACTGCCTAAATGGAATAAATGAAATTGTAAACTGCAGTAACACTGTACCATGTTATAAATTAATAAATGTATAAAGCACATTTTTGTGTCATCTTCGTAAAGAATTTTTGACACAAAGATTCCATGTATTTGCTCTATGTAATACTGCTATTTAATTCTTTTTTAAAATCTTTTTTGTTCATATTGATTTACCTAAATTTATTGGAAAGATTAATTGGAGAGAATTGTTCCAGGAAAGAGGGGTGGACAAGACATCAATAGGCATAAGATATTTAGGATCTTTTCAATATGACACTGAAGGAAGCATGCATTGAACCCAGGAGCTTAGTGACAGTGAGGACATTTTGTAAAGGAAACCACTTAGCATAGCCTCCTTGTTAGTTACGCAGTAAGGACTCCCAAATAACACAGTGGTGGTGTTCTACACTTAATCATCAACTTGTAATTTTGTCTCATGCTACTGGTGCCTTGGTTGTAGTTCTGACTGATGTGCAGCACTGAGTACACTGTATTGCTTGATGTGTGATGATGATGTGAAGACCTCAATATTACAATCATCAAGTTAAAGTAATGGAACTTGGAACTTTCCTTGGAAAAAAATACTACATTTTGATAGAAGCCACAGAGAAAGTGTTTGAGAGGACTGAACAACAATTGGGAGACTTTTCTAAGTTAATAGGAAAATTATCAATGTTTAAGAAGCTATTTGGTGAGTAGAATTCTTGAGACTAACGGGAATTGAACCTGGTCCATTCTAACGGCACCGAATCGCCATTTAAACTCGAGTAAACAAGTTTTTCCGTACTTGACTAACCGCTCTCCAAAAAAATGTGATTTTGTCAAGACATTCAAACTGTGCACTCAAATAAATGAGAATGGACCAATAGAGACAAGGACTATTACAACAACAACGAACATTCCATACAAGTGTCATTAGAACAGACCTGGTTCAATTCCCATTAGTCTCAAGAATTTTTAATTTATCCTCTTGCTTCCTACTTTGGTAAGTATGCACTGTTCTGGAACCCAGAGGGGACAGAAAAAGAGAAAGACCATGAAATACCTGAAGGAAAAAATGTTATGCAGATAAGGCTTTGTAGAACATGGAAATAGCTGGAAGTAATAGTAAAGATAGAACACGACGGAGAAGGTATGTTAAGGATCTATTCTCAGCAGGGAACTAACTGGTAAATAGATAGATTTGGCAAGTGCTTTTCCTGAGAAAGGCTGAGTACCCCTACATTCGCCCATCATACAAAGGACTACTTCCAACCACGTGTCATTTTTATACAAACATCTAAGTAAATAAAAAAAACTGCAAATTGCCACTGGTTTATTATCATAATACACAGAACAAAACTAAATAATATCCAGGGAAAAAGAACATCAAACAGAAATTTAGGTCATATTACTACACTGCAATAAACATACATGTGTATTATATAAAATATACAAGTATGGTTTGATGACACCGGTAAAGCACAGCATAAAATAGTCAAAGGCTGCCTTGATGAAATTAAATCGGAATCAATAATGGTTCCAAAGTTTTGCAGATTCTCCAACTGCCATTTAATGTCCATAGTTTTCAGTTTAATTGTTTAACGGAAAATCAGAGGTTATGAATTGGTTATCTGGTGGATGAAAGGTATGTATATTTACGAGGGCAGTTGTCTCACTTTTAGCCTGGACAGTTTCTTCACTTTCAACTCTAATAGTTATTAAAGAAAAATCATAATGCAGTGAACAGGATTCAACCAGTTCTGCTCATCTCTAATAGGAAGATGAAACTGCCAGTTAAAAAAATGGGCAACCTTCTTGGTTCGGTAGGCCTAATTAAGTTTACTCATGCAGAGATAGGGTGACACTTTTGGTGGTTAGAATATTCTAATTGATTTTTAGCCCCGGAATCAAAAGTATTGCACTGAGATTGAACTAAAAACTTTTGTCGTTTTTCATGTGACTCATTAAAGGTACAGAAAAACATCTCTCCCCAAGTCTCTTTTTCTTTCACCTTGAGCCCATGTTGCACTTGCACAAATTCATGTAATAATCTCCTCCCATGACCAAAGAATATAAATTTATTTAGTCAAGCGGGTAAGTAAAGATGGCTTGGTGGACACGATTCAGCCAAGCGGGTCAGTAAATATGGTTTGGTGGGCATGATTCAGCCAAGCAGGTCAGTAAAGATGGTTTAGTAGGCCTGATTCAGTCAATATTTTGTCCACCCTTGACTACCATGCATTAAGTTGATAAAATCTCCATTGATACAGAGACCAAATATACTATTTTTTTTCTGAAATAGGGTTGAAAATTATGAATGCATATACAATGTCGATTCTTATTGATCATTCATTTCTGAAGATTTTGATATTAAACATGCCGATATAGACAATATAATCAAGAACATAAATATTAAATTACTTAAAGTGATATCCCCTTGTCAGGATGTGATGCAGAAAAATATTGTCTTTATCAAAAACAAATTTCCACTAGATTACATTACACTACTAAAATTAACATGCCAGCTGGAAGTCCGCAGACTTTACGAAACTGCCCATATGCTGTGTTATGTGACCAAAATTAGGGGTAGCTGTATGCGGTGATGTCATCTACACAAACCTTTTTTGGACAGAAATAATAAAGTATTATATGCTCTTTACTACATGTCGTACTTTGTTATAAGCACCAAAATATAAACATAATTGTATTTTAATCAATTAATACTCTAGAAACAATGGGACAGCACCAGAAAGATCTTATGGTCATGAGCTAATTTCCATGTTTGGGAATCTTCCTAACTTAAATTTAGTTGATTACTATGTCCTGCTAATTTGTAAAAGTTTGAGAACCAATGTAGAAGAACATTACCTTCTTAACTGTGTCAGTTGTTAATTTGCTTCAAAAGATCTCAGAAGCAAGTGATAACACATCATTATGTCATGGATACAATACATAGCAATACCTATATACTGATAACAAATTCATAGTGGAAAATATGGTTGCTGAAAGTATAGTTTACATACAAGAAGGCAGCCCACAAGTTATCTCAGATTGCTTAAACATGCTGTTAGTTGCAACTGGAAGACGGTGAAGTTGGATATCATGCCAAAAGGTGCAGATATCACAGCTAATCTATAAACCATGGCACAACGGATTCAATTTTCTGGACTACATCCTGCTGATCTGCAGGAGTTTGAGAACAAACACAGAAGAATGTGATGAAAAATTCTAGAAGAATATGTATACTTCTAGAATCCAATTGTGCCAAGAGTATGTACTATATACTGAAAATATTGATGCACAGGATGCTCTGTATCCATCTGTGAAACCACTGACGTGAAACCACATAGTATCCATATGTGTCATTCACTGATATGATCTTAGTATCCATATGTGTCATTCACTGATATGATCTTAGTATCTATCTGTTGATTATTGAAATTTCGTATTGAGCTTAGAATCCATCTGTTTCATCACAGATATGGTCTTTGTATACATTGTGTCATCACAGATGTGGTCTTAGTATCCATCTGTGTCATCAGTGATAGGAGTTTAGTATCCATTTGTGTCATCATCATGAGTTTAGTATCAGTGTCATCACTGCTGTTTAGTACCCATCTGTGTCATCACTGATATAAGCATAATTAGTATCCGTATCATCAATGATATAAGCATACTTAGTATCCGTATCATCACTGATAATGAGCTTCTACAGATTTCTTGCAATCTTTCTGCTCCATGTTCATTCTCAATCTCCTGCAGATTAGCAGGATGTAATTCAGAGAACAGGATATGTTCTGTCATGGTTTACAGCTTAAGTGCGATAGCTATTCCTTTCAGCCAGACACATTTGATTTCAGCTTGTCAACCAATCCTCTAATTTCTAAGTGACACTTTGATGATCATTTAATATTCTTTGTACTCTTCGTGACAAACTTCGACATTTGCCTAATTCACTATGATAATATTAACTATAACATAGTTGAAGTAGCGATGATCTTGTTAAATATATCTCATCAGGGTTAAGGCATCATTTCAAAATCACAGCAACAACCGAAGCAGTGATTAGAAACGTTTTAGAACAACAATCATTGTATAATTTATCACATGTAAGCTCACACAATATATTTAATAAAACAAAGGATAATACAGGCTAGTATTATAAGAAATGCTACTGCGACTCTTGGAAAACAATCTGGAACTAAAAAAAAAAGTGGTTCTATAAATAGCATCCATTCATTATGAGACTATGAAAATTTAAAACTTCTGAGCTCATTGTCAAACTTTATACAGATTAGCAGGATGTAGTATGGAGAGCAGAATGTATCATTTGTCATGATTTATAACTTGGCTGAGTCATCAGCCTAACATATTCCACTTTAGTCGGACTTGTCTCTGTGGAATGGGACAGTCAATACCACCCCCAAATCCTCCTTAGTTCATTCTTATGGCAGGTCACAATGTTGTTCCTCCCTGGCAACACAAAAATCTTGAGTTATGTCAATTAAAAGATATTGTTATTCTACATTTCCAAGAAACATATTTTAAAACAATATTTTCAAACTCTCTTGGTAATTAGAGATAATATGCTCCTGATTTTAGGTCAGCAAAGTGTTAAACATACCTAATGTTTAGCTTTGGTCTGTGATATACTTAACGTCACTGCCAGTCTATTATTATGATATCCATATATCTATTAATTTAACTCATTGATTAATCAAGCCCATGGCCCTCACTAAGAGCATAAGCATCAGATAATTCTCTCTTCGACCCCGTTCTTAGATTCCCATAACTGATTCCAATATATAGCTGAGAACTCACGTCTTTCCCTTGTCTAAGCTGTTCTAGGCCATCTCTTTCATGGATCTCTGGGGCATAGTGGTTAAGTCATCTGTTTTGTCCTCACAAGGTTTGATAACATGTCATGAAATCTTAAGGTTAGGTACAGCACTTCCAACCATGAATATGAGCCCATCTTCTGTTATATCAAGGTGTATAAACATTAAAATATAAAGAAGACCAAATTTCATATTATTATGTCATAACAACATCAGCTCTTTTAATAATCTTGACAATGAGAAGTAAACTGAAAACAAATTGTAAACAAGTCCATTGTTTAGAGAGATTATTGCTTTAAAATATAGAGTTTGGTACTATGTGTGGTATTCTTGGCAAATGGAATACTGCTCTTCTGAGGACAGAATATATATGCGGAAATGCGAGTACAATGGTGTAAATCCTCTATGCATTTCTGAGACATTTATTGGTTATTTAATGCTTGTCCTAACCTGCATTGAGAGCCGCCACAGTGTAATCTTTAGTCCTTCGTCTGTTGACCAGTAAACTCAGGTTTCAAGTCTACTCATTATTGATGGTTTGAAATAAAATTACAGTGGTTTAACCAGCTGCCAGAAATCATGCTCTCGAAGGTAGAGGAATGGAGCTGATCTGGATGCACAATTTCCGGCGGAGGGATTAGAACCCCGTAGCACACCACCACAGAGTTAGACAATCTACATATTTATTCCTCACCTGTGGAAGAAACTGAATGATTCAGCCAATGCTGGCCCTTATTTTTGTGTGCCTAATGAGTTGACTGATTTAGTTAGTGAACTCACTCTTTACTATTGCTGATTATATATCATTGGATTTGATTCCAAATTGCTGTTCTCTGCAAAGCAATATACACTTTATCTAAGAAAATATATTTGAAAAAATCAAAATAAATTGAAGAGCAAGCTAAATGCAGTAATATTCATGTCTATAACAGTTACAATGTCAATATTCATGTCTATAACAGTTACAATGTCAATATTCATGTCTATAACAGTTACAATGTCAATATTCATGTCTATAACAGTTACAATGTCAAGTCAATTCTCAAATTTCACACTCCATCTGCTGTGGTTTAGATGTGAGAAACCAGAAATATTATTCAACAATTTTAAGAATTTAATGAATAAAAAACATAAACATGTTCATATCAAACACACAGGCTAATATTTGGTGAAAGACAGATTTTCAGAGCCAAAACATGAAACAAGCAACTGTTTTCACAATTTAAAAAAAAATCTCTTATAACTGAATAAGATACTTATGAAACCCAAACAAATGAAACATGGATGACTCCCAAATAACTCTGTTTTGATATCATAAATAGCATTTATGCTACTTTAAATGAATCATATTATAAATGACAAATGGCACTACTAATGTGAAGTTATGACATCACAAATTCTCACCTTTGACACCATAAATGAACTAGACATTTTCTACAAAATTTATACATTCTTGGTATGGCACAGAAAAAAGTAAAAAATGTGAATCATGCCAAAAGATCAATAAAAACGCCCTGTAAAATATCATTAAATCCATCCTCCAATATGAAAAATGATCTCTAGACAAAATCATCATCATTATTGTTGTGTTGCTGTATCCTGGATATTATCCTCAACACGTAACCATCTTGTTATCCACAAAAACATGCAATGAATATGTCTCCAATATTAAAATAGTTATTCACTACAAATATAACAGGCAAGATGAAGATAAATCACTGGTGTAAAGCAAAAACAATTGTTATAATTAACATTTTGTGTGATTTCTCCTGATGTCACAATGCAATTAACAAAATACATTATTTCAACAGGTTTTATATGAAAAATTGTTTTTTAAAAAGTACATAACAAGAAACCTGCAGCTGAGATGGGTTAACTTTAAGATGACGCAGAGTCTCCGAAGATCACATATGAATGAGTTGAAGACTAACACTGTCAACATATAGATTCCTTCACCACAAATGTATCATTCAGGGATCTGATGAAGTGGTAGTCATTAGCTTTGCAATAGGGACATATAATCATGCGGCTGTACTGACTATAGTAGTCTAGTCCAAAGGAAATGTCAATGACTGCACGACGACAGTGCTTGCAGGTTAATCTTTTTTGACAGCACGGCATCGCAGCAAAAATGTCATAGGTATACATTGTACCCACAACAAAGGATGTTCCATCCCAATGTGTTTTGCAGGAAGAACACTTAGCCTCTGATGCTCCTTCCAGGCAATTGATACATACTGCATTGAGGAATTGAATTCTTCCCTCCCAAATTACCTGGACAACAAACTGATCATAGGCCTGTGGCGAGAGGAAAAGAGTTCCATCCACAAGGGGGAGACGATCAAACACTGGAAGATGTGTCTTGCACAGCACACAACGTAAAGCTGTCATACGCTTGTTTGTAAGGTTACTGAGGACAAAGTTACGAGTATCCTCATCTTCTTGTTCATCTTCTATATGAATGTTATATGGATTTTGCTTGTTACGCGGCAAGGTACTAAATGCTGAGAGGTCATGTCGATGAAGAAATATACCTGTTTGATTCACTTCAAATTGTTCAACTTTCTTGCCTTTTAAAATAATACTCCCATTGACTGGAGAGCTGGACAATGGTGATGTTGAACCTGCAGAGCTAGGAATACTTCCACTGCTGCTTGCTTGACTACCAACACTGCCAATACTGCTTACACTATTCGTGCGTAAACGGAGATTATTTTCTGGTAGCATCCCATGATTGCTGGTGTAAGCAACACTTCCGACGACATTATGGATATTATCATTTACTATTTCACTATCATTTTGATCTATACTGTTATTCCTGCTTCTGTCTGCAGTAATGCCATTAGTAATGGCTGCTTGTGTTTTGGTTGAAGGGTTGTTGTTTATAGTATTGTCACTTCCACGGCGTTTATCTGGAAGATTGTTACCTGGCAGTTCTTTCTTCTGCAATTTTGTACCATTGTCCAAATGTTGATTATTTTGGTGAATGTGGTTGTCAACAGCTTGGTTGTGATGTAGCGGAAGCTGGACAACATTGTGGCCCGCTTTGTGGTTAGTGCTTACAACAGGCATTGGTTTGTCATTCTTCTTCTTATTCTTTCTCGCTTTTCTTGCATTATCATTCAGCGGTGGAGTTATGTAATCAAGATCCTTGCGCAAATGTCCACGACCACACTTACAATCGCATGCTTTGTAAGCAAGATCGTAACCTTTCTTGGTCCACAAGTTTTGTAACCTTTGCTTCTCGCTCCAGCTACGAGCACGACCACAGGATCGTAAGAAAGACAAAACGGACTGTTCCCATATTTTAAAGCATTCCTTGTGCATCCAGTTCCCCTCGGTGCATGCATCATTATTACATATTACTTTAACTGCATCATAAGGATCTGTTACATCTATAGGATCATCATTACAACCGGTAGGCACACAGCATTGCTGAAAACGAGAACCGTTTTCACCAATATGGTGATTTTGATGTTCCATACGTTCACGTAGATTGTTTACGTGCCGATCTCCATTTAAATTGTCATTATCAACAGCTTCCTGAACAACGCGCTGATTTTTCTGGTGCTTTGCATTAGGCATTGCGAACACAATACTTATAGCACTGCTTAAACTATGCTTGCAGAAAATTAATCAGTTTACAAGTCCTAATTTTGACACAAACACTTACAAGAACATGCCGGTTGCTGAGCTGAGTAGCAGAATATGTTTTTTTCGTTCCAGGAGGTGTGTCTATCGCGGTCTTGAGTTCCGAGATGTAAGCTTGGCAATAATTGGCTGATTTTGTCCCGTGACCACCGGTGCCATATGTGATTGGACTATCCAAATGACCTTCTACAGGTTCAGGTCTATGTTAATGAGGTAGCTGTTTACAACTTCAGAGGTTTGTAGGTCGAGGTCTTTTGCTCAGCTTTCCCGGCCGGTCGGTAAAAAAGGGAAATGGAGAACTGGTTTGGTCACAATAAATGATAGTATCTGCATATGCATATATACATAGTCATTCACAATTATCTATTAATGTGTACTCAAATTAGGTTAATAATAAAACGCTAATCGTCGAATAAATCATAACAATGGAACAAAATGGAGATCTAAAAATAAGTATGGGTCTACCATTGTGGAACCTTGAATGTTGTTTACGTTGCATTTAGGTCTATCCTCGGTCGACATGCAAGCTAGTTCAAAACAATACCGCAACGATAGCGTAATTAGAAAAGGAAATGGCTTGTAATTTCATTGCCTGTGGGAGCAATTTGAAATCTATATACCGGTAGAGTAGAAAATAGTAACTGTTCGTGGGCAATATATACACGGTTTCTAACCTTGATTGAGAAAGGAATAAAGGTGGTGGGTGGTCAGTGGTCAAGACTGTCGATACGAGGAAGGGAGATTTGGTCTGTACAACCACCTTCAACCTCTTTGAGATAATGGACCATGAGATTCAACACAACAAGAAACACACAAATAAGATGGTACTTCACCCCATTTTTCAGCATTGCGGCATCATAAACACGGTGTCGTCTCCGCATGAAGATTGACTGCAATGAATCTCCAGTATCCCGTCACTTGCCATGGTGGTGTACTCCAATAGTCCGAACAACAATACTACGAAAATAATGTAATGATTTCCCCAAATCAGGGGATAGCTGTGTTTTGTTTTTAAATGCACTACTGTTTTTAATTATTTTTATATATATGTCGTATCTACAGGCATGCCAGTTGCGGTGTACTTAAAATAAAATAATTTCAGGGAGACATGTAAAGCAAAAGGCCTGAACTTGTTTCAAAGTTGGATGTTGTTTGAAAAGCAGTTATATAACTGAGCTGGTTTGACACAATAGACGACCTGCAATTGATAGTTGGTCTATAAACAATAAAATAAGTATGAAGATTTCATAAGTTCTATTCAGCCAGATTATATTATTCTATATATAAATATATATCACATTATATTATTCTAATAAAAATCGTCTCCTATAGTGAAGTAACCAGTGAGTAACCACTGACATTTGTCCAATATGGCTATATCAGAGCTTATTACCATTTTAAAAATTCCATTTCTTTCATTTATAAGTCCATAACCCGTTAGGGTCATAGGAGTGTCACATTGGGTGCAATATCACACAGCGACCTGCAACTATTTCTATCTTCAACGGTGCCAATTGGTGATGAAAGATCCCGACCTGTCCATTCATCGATGTTGTTTGTCCATGTCTTCCACTGCTTCTTCCACATCTGACTGTTCCCTATAGTGTCATTATTCACAAAATCGGTTTGTTGGTTGGTTGGTTACTGATCCAGCGGTCCATGGGCTCATGCCCTTTGACCAATGCCATTAAATGTCATTATATTGCTGGGAAGTATTCATAGAGTCAAGTCGGCATTTATGTCCAAATCATGCAAGTGCTCATCATTTCACTATGAAAGTAATGGTTCTTATGAACATGCATAGGCCTATATCTCTATTTTATTTGTAACGTATACATTTACCTTATGTTCTCCGTAGGATATTCGTCTGTAACATTTGTATACGAAGGCCTGTAACAGTCTCTCCATATCTGCAGCGAGTGTCCAGCTCTCACAACCATACAATACAATGGAAAACACTAGTGAATTATACAGTTTTATTTTCACTCGTAACACCAGATTCAATTTAGATTTGACATAACAGCAGAAGTATTTCTAATCTTCTTTTTAATTCTGATGTGCGTTTTCCCATCGCTGCATATGCATGACCCAAAATATTTGAATTTGTTTATCATAAATAATGGAGGCTATAGCATAGGTATTTTTATCCGGCCCCTGAAGAAAATACTAATCACAAAGCACACAGTTGGTCATAGAAAAATGTGAGTCTTAATGGCGGGTAAAGGGATTACTTATTCTTTAAATATTCATAAAATGTCATGACGAGATAACATTTTTTTTGGTCCATTGTCTATCCCCAGGTGGTGTTGTTGTAGCTTCCACACTTGCCGTTGAGCGTAGGGGTTTGTGAAGATGTAGTCTGCGTTCTAGAGCCAGGTGTGTTGTTCTGGTTGAGGTGTAGTCATGTTTATTCAGGATGGTCTTGATGTTGTCTATCCATCTTTTCCATCTTGTCTTACCCATCTTTATCCATCTGCCCTTGGCTCTGCATCCTGATTCCATCTTGTTATAAGCTCTTCTGGGAAGTTGATCGTTCATTCTCATAAGATGTCCAAACCATTGTATCTGTTGTTTCTCTATATATTTGATGCATGGTGTGATACCTATTATCTTTCTGATGTTCTCACTGCGCATTTTGTCGAGTCTGGTGACTCCAATAGCCTTCCTTATACATTTTATTTCGCAAGTTTCGATCTTTCTTTTATGTGTAGATGTCAGTTGTCAAGTCTGGCATTGGTAGCATTGTGTTGGTATAAAAATGTTCTTAATCATTTGTTTCTTTACTTCCATGTTGATGTTTGGGTGCAATAGCAAAGGTGACAGTTGGTATGTCACAGCATTTGACTTTTGATATCTTGTTTCTATCCCTCTATCGAATTGTCCGTCTTCTGCGAAGATACTTTCTAGGTACTTGAACTCTTTGACTTGTTTTATTTGTGTGTTCTCTGTTTGGATGTTTAAATGCTCTGTTGATCTTGTTATTTGCATAGTTTCTGTCTTTCGCATGTTGTATTTATTTCATATTCTTGATAAGTGAGTTGATGTTCGTTTGCAGTTTTTCTTCGCCACCATATATGATGCTTTGATCAACAGCGAAAAGCAGTTCATTGGGTTCGTTGTTACGTTGTTCATTCTCTTTTGTTTTGTTATATATCTTATTTTGTGTTACTTTTATAATTCTGTATATGTAGATATTGAATAGAATAGACGACAGTACACATCCCTGTCTGACTCCTGTTTTTGTTGTGAATGGTTCTGATATTCCACATGTTGTTGTCACTTTGCTTTGGTCTTTTAAAAAGTAATGCTTTGATGTTGTGTAGTAGTTGTCCCTTTATTGTGTGTGTGGTCAAGTACGGAAAACCTGTTTACAGACCTGATTCAATTCCCGTCAGCCTTAAGAATTATTTTCGTTTATCCTCATGTTTCTTACTTGAATTTACTTGTATAAGCTAGTATTTGAAGCAACATTGTCTTGTCTATGTTATTCATGTTTACAACAAGACCTATTGGCCCTTGAAGTATGAATACGGATGTTGTATGTTTGTGTTCCTGGGGATTCTTCAATACTTGTATGGGATGTTCGTTGTTGTTGTAATAGTCCTTGCCTCGGTTGGTTCATTCTCAGTGACTTGAGTACACAGGTTGACGAGATCACATCATGTTTGGGGATGTGGTTGTTCAAGTACTGAAAACCTGTTTTCGTTATTTGCAAGGTGATTCGGTGCCGCTAGAACGGAGCTGGTTCAATTCCCGTCAGCCTGTTTATTTTCATTTATCATGCTTTCTTCTTGAATTTACTTCTTAAAATAGTCATACCTTAGTGGGCTCACTGTGAGATGCAATTGGGTAGAAAACATCAGAAGATGGACATATCACAGTCTAGCAGTACCAATGCAAGAGACATGATGATATAGATCCGTTGCATTCAACCTTCGTTGCGGAGACAACGTAGGTGATGATATAATTTGTTATTAATAACTTACTTAATTCATAGACAATCTTTACGGAGTTCAGAATGAACTTGTGTCGTTATACTCAGTTGTTCAAAATGCATCCCTCTCTTTTTATCTTGTGTTGTTAGACTCAAATGAATATTTGACAATGCTTTAATAATACGATGCTATCCTACATCGGTATAAATATTAAACCCAGAGGTCCCGGTGACTTGATTACCAGAACCACGACCTCAATTATTATTGTATGGTTGTAAATGCCACACCATTTACCCATATGCAGGTTTTATAGTATATATTGCCAGGTGCTGGTTGAAATTTCTGTTTTGTCGGTATTAACATTAAGCCCAAATTGGCTTTGGTGAATCCTGTCTAATGATCATTTATAGATCAGCATCACAGTTAGTATTTAGAACACGGTCAGCGGCAGATAAGAGAATCATGATGATGATGGATTTTACATTGGTTTCTGTTCGTATCAGCCGAGGGTGGAACAGTTTTACATCAGTGCGATTTTACCAACTTTAGATCTCTGTGTTGCATCATCGAGTATTTGCAGAGAACATGATGCTGGACAGGGCACTTACTAATACGCATGGATTCAGACCGTAGGTATGCCTTCGTTAAGGAAAATAAGTGTTTACCTAAACAAATGGTAGTTTCATAGTTTGCGTGGGATCTCGTGTAAATTGTTGGGACGAAAACCATTTTTGAGGAAGAGTTGGTTTTTTAAAAACCTAAATTAACCTAAATGTCATATCCGTGTTCTGATTTTCTAAGGTTTCCACTATTGCATCCACATTTTTCTACATTTTTACACCCGCTTGGGACAGAAAAGGTTGAAAATTACTATCCTGATCTGTAGCTCGTGATGCTAGTCCTGCGACAGTCGAACACATGACGCATACATACCCACCATGACAGCCGAACAAATGACGTAGACATATCCAACATGACAGCCGGACAAATGACGTAGACATATCCAACATGACAGCCGGACAAAAGACGTAGACATACCTGGCATACCAGTCAAACAAATGACGCAGACATACCCAGCATATGATAGTGAACGAAGAGGCACATGATGATGTCCTAACTGTTGTCACGAAACCCTTTTTAGAGCAGTGACCTTCGACATTACTATATGACCTCTCAGCAGAAAGTAAACATGTCTTGGAAGGCTGATTTTTAAATTATTTTTTACGTGCATTTCGTTTGTATGCCTTGATTTTTTTTGCTGGCAACACCATGTAGGCCTATATAAATAATTACCAACGAAAAACACGACAATAATCAACGTCACGAATAAAGGCGTGCTTACGTTCAGTTGAGAGGTCTATAATGTTGCCGGTCATGTTACCAATTAACAAGAGGTAATTGACAAGACATTAAGATAGAATCAAGGCTTAGGTAGCTGCATGAGTAGCCAGGTCACTAGTTGGTTGCTGATCCAGCGATCCATGGGCTCATGCCCTTTGACTAATGTCATTAAATGGCATTATATTGCTTGGAAGTCTGTGGATTATCGGACCACCTCGGGACAGAGCCAGAAAATAACTATCACACCTCCAGGAAGGTAGGTTTCAACCTATGCACTGCTCCCAGCCACTGTCGCCAAGATAGGGTTCACTGTGCTCATTCCCCTCCACCAATTGACTACTGGTTATGCCGAACTTTTATAATGTGCCATGACGCTTCTATAAGAAGATAACCTCAATATAACGGCATGTCATCCCTAAGGTTTTCTTTTGCATGGGTAGTTTGTCTAGATGGCCATTGATGAGACCCACAGACACAACCACATGCGTAGCCAGGTCACTGTAGCAGTCGGTTATAAACAATCAGTGCTGGGATTTTCTTTACATAGAGGCTCTTACACTTTCCTGAATAATGATACAGAGATGGACAAGTTTTGATCAGTAACGCTTAAAAACATATTAAGAACTAGTAGTAAAGGCAGTTTCAGAAATGTTTAATTCCGCGACCCTATCACCGTGACGTATCACATCCGTAGTAAGTTCTTGCGTGTATCTAGATAATGTTTGTGTTGTTGGTCAGCATTTGGCAACTCGTCATTTATTTATGCGTGAAACCGGGTTCCATGGCATTGATTCATTTTCTTGCTACCTCTGTCATTACTTCAAAATACAAAACACCTTTACCAGTCCAGTACACAAACACTTTTAATCAATATGAATAATAGAACACGTCAGGTGTTGGTAACTCCAATGTATTTTATGCGTGATTGAAATTTGTATGAATAATTCATTCTTTTCTTTTTGCACTCGCGCTGGAGAAACCGAGGTTGCCAGATAGTTTGAACTGTTTATGTCTAATTTTTTTAAATGTTTATTTTGGTGAACTGCATTTAAAAGTTCTAATATCAACAGTTGTATCTATGATTATACGTTGCATTCTGTTGCTTGTTTTTTTTTTTTTTTTTTTTTTTTTTTAATAGCAGTTACAAGAAGAAGTCTGATGAGACCACATTTTTCTACAGTTTAACTCTCGATCTCCGTAAGAGTTTCATTTATCTAGTCTTACCAATTTCCATATTATATATCAAGTAAAGTAAAATACAGTATTATAAATAGATGACTAACAAAAATCAATGTAATCTATGTGTTTGTACATGAATGCGAACGTTTAACCATATTTCAGAAAGTAATATACATTAGGTCTGTAAGCTTATCAGAGATAAGGGGTTAAATAAAATAAAAACAACATGTAGGTCTACACATCGATCCTTTTTCAAATCAATCAATCAATGGTTCAAAATAGCACATTCATGGATTTTATAGATAATAATATTTTAAATAGGTCAAATTTGTTAATTTTGACCATGAAATGGCCTCTATGGCAGCCCTCGAGGAAACCACTCAAGTATATCTTTATGATGTCATCCATTTGAATAGAAAAACAACATTCTATGATTTCGTAGGAAAACTGCAGCACTTGCACAAAGTACAAGATCGAATAACTTCAGAATGGGCGCACATTCTATCGGGTACGTGTATGAAGAAATACAGATAACAGTATAAAAACAGCATAAAGACACCATCAGAAAAGCATTTAACTGCAGACGTTTAACAGCTTGGTAACAATACAAAGTAACAATCAATCAAAGCGAAACTGGAATTTTATTTTGTTTTGCAATAAATTACTAAACAGCTAATCCGATATTGGTCACGCATAAAACGGCTTGTTTTTGGTTTTTGTGCTGTTCGCCTTTCAAAACCGATATGACCATTCAACTCAACTGGGATAATTATGAAGATGATGATGTCTGCGGTGTGCCCGACTGGGACTAATGAGTATTATACATGCTTGAAATTATCTACCCCACTCTGTGTCTTTCAAAGTTTCTGGTGGCAACATTTGGTTGTGAGACTTCGGCAATGTTATCCTCCAAACAAGTTATAAACAATTAATATGAAGTGATATAGAAATGTTCTAACAATATCAAGGACAGAGTGACAACATACATCTGCAAAGACCTGAACATAGAGACAGGACCGTAGATGTGATTACCCTAAGGAGGGGGTTTTGCCTACAAAAATTGGTCTTTGGTCCGACTTTGTGGATAAATTTCACTATTTGACGGGAAATTGGAGGACCTTTGTGAAAACAAAAAAATTGCTATGAGGGGTTCGTAATCTTTTCATCTAATTCGTCATCTTTACCAGCCTTTAAAAAAAGTTCATA
The DNA here is from genome assembly GCA_034231615.1 of Meghimatium bilineatum. Lineage (NCBI taxonomy): Eukaryota > Metazoa > Mollusca > Gastropoda > Stylommatophora > Philomycidae > Meghimatium > Meghimatium bilineatum. The sequence goes on from CM067319.1 coordinate 23,711,754, forward strand.
GTACTTAAAATCATGCCTTTTGGATGGGGCCGCGGGGCGTCATCGAACCTCCCCTTTCTACGTGCATGTATAGAGAATATTGGCTCCTCAAAACCATAACAAAATACAAGACATGTTTGGCATTTAAAAAGACACAATCACCTAGAAAGATTAATTATACTTACGTAAAACACAGGTTTATATAATCGCTTCACTCAGACACGGCGGACTATAACTAAAACTAGTGGGTAATGATGTGCACACAAGAAAACATACAAATTATAATACACAAATCATATTCAACGTTTCAACCTAAAGGTCTTTATCAAGATATACACAAAACATCAAAAGATGACGAATGGAAAAATTATCACAACAAACACACTGGTGTGGTGTGGGTGTTCTGTGCTTGATGTTCTATTCACTCATGTGGCCACACACTTAAACGGCGATGGTCACCATGGTGATTTTGATATTCAGGTCTCGTTCTCTGCAATCAGAAATGTATCATCAGAATATCTTAGATTATTCAGAGTGTAACCTCAAACCTTAACCTTACAGAAAAAGCTAGTTTTTTCGGTGTCATTAAAAGAAACGACGGCATAGAGAGAGTGTTATTGAAGGAAACAGATGTAAAGGCTGCATTAAACGCCGTTGGACAAAAGACATTCAATAATACATGCGCATGTCACTAGAAGAGACAGGATAAATTACTCAAGACCGCGAATAATTCAAGGGAAGCATACGTTCTGGAAAGAATATGTCACCTGATGATGATGATGATAAACCTCCAAAAACTATTCCGGGCATTATTTCCATGTTTCACATAACATCCTCTGTATACAGGGAGAAAAGATCTGGTGACATTATACATTCTTGTCTGACACCCATCTCTAAATTTTCGAATTCTCCTACATTACTGTCAACCCTCATCGCCGCTGTTTGTTTCCAATACGTTATTTCTTACTATCTTTAGATTTTTCCCATCAACGTTGAGTTTTTCCAACATTTTCTTCTTCTTCTTTCGTTCACTTGAAACATGTCTATATCTGTAATTCTGTCTTAATAAAACTCACTGTCTTTTGTAGTTCATACAGTGTCCCATAGAGCTTTGATTCCAGTGTTGTTTCCTCAGGCCAATATGTCTGCCTCAGCGTTTCCTGCCCAGAACACTCTTGAAGTATATGTTTGGCACTCTGTGCTGCCTGTCCACATGTACACATGGCCGTGTTGCCAATCTTGAACTTTGTATACATGTGACTGCGGAGTCGGTTGTGTCCTGTTCTGAGACGTAGAATTATAACTTGTTCTGATCTGTAACATTTTATAATTCCTGAATTCTTTACTATAATTTATGAAGCACAAGCACATATCAATTTGTACTTCTATTGCCCTTGTCATCAATGTTCGTATTATATATAGGGAGTTTATTGTGCCTTTTCTTTCCACAATGCTCTTCTGCAATTTCTGGTTTTAATTTTCCTCTTAACGGGTCTCATGATTATAGCAAGTAGGATCTTGGTCATCTGGCATATAGGCTGATTGTTCGGTGGTCTTCACATTCTACTGCACCTGGTTTCTTCCGTAAGGCTATGAATATTGATTGCAATAGATCGGATGGAATATCGTCTCTGTTCGAGAAGTAATTTAGAATTTTTGTGATTCTTTCTATGCCATAGCCCCCCCCCCCCCCACTATTTATAATTCCTCCTTCACAATATTATCTAGCCCAAGAGATGTATTTTATTTCAAGTGTCGTTATAGCTTCTTCCATCTCTGCAGTTAATATATAGGGGCCTCCGTTGTTGTACTGTTTGTCTGTTTTATTTCTATCTTTGTAAATTTCCTTAATGTATGCTTCCTATATGTCTATTGTCTATTGTCTTTCCCCAGGTGAATGATTGTTGATCGCATTCACACTTGCCATTTAGCGTAGGTGTGGTAGCTTAAGCTGTCGTTTCAAGGTCAGATTTGTCGCCGAGGTTGCATTCAGTCCATGTTTGTTCAAGGTTATCTTGATGTTTTCTATCCACCGTTTTTTAGGTCTACCTTTGGCTTTACGCCCGGATATTCTTGTATTATATGCTCTTATGATGATATTCCATGATGATATTTTTCTATTTCACAGCATTGTTCATTTAACTATTTCTCTTTGGCTGTATTGCATTTATGTTTAATTATCTTGTTATATTCTGTAATGTTAGTTTTCTCCTTTGCTCCATCAACTTTAATTTTCATCAACATGGCTTCCATCAATTTTAAGAAATCTTCTATCATGCAATCGTTCTTAAAATCACAGGAAAAAATCAAAGGAGTCATTTTAGAAGGTTGTTTACCAATTAGCCAACAGGTCTTACAATGCGTTAGTCAGCGATAGGTCCCACCAAGATAAACGTTGATCTGATCTTGACCTCAAAAGAAGGCCATGAAGATTGTCACGTAGTCATTTGTGTTGCTAGTTCGCCGTATAGATGGCGAACTGGTTAGATGTGGAGTCACACGGAGGCAGTCTGGTACTTGTATTTGTGTTTATGATCAAGCGTATGGTATATACCAGAGGTATTATGCTCTTTCCGCTCGTTACCATCTTTCTTGTGTGGCATCAAGCACAGATATTCGTGAATTATTAAATCCGTAACCGGTTTGCTGGACCTGTAATAGTTTCATCCTTGAACGAACATTACAGAAAGTTCACTAAATCACATTTATTGCTTTCTTTAAATGAATCAACACAGTTTACTACGCCATCTTGAAGAACTATTTTTTTGCCGACGATCAGTGCCTACATCATAATGAAAATAAACAGTTGCCACGAACCAGGGGTTGATAAAATACTAATCAACTTCAGAGTGTAATATCGAGGATGATTCCTTTCTTTAAAAAAAACAGTCACAATATTGTTACAGGACCCTATAATTAAAAAAATTATAATAAATAACAATAACATAATTATAATAAACCCTAAAATTTACGAATGACCCAGGATAACAGTTACGTCTTCATTAAAGGGGGTGAGGGAAAGAGGGGTTACCTAAATAAAAAATCATTCGTCAATGTTCGTGCGTAATACCGTTTTTCATGAGAAATTTGATGACCATTTTATGAAAAAATAAACAGTAAATTTAACCCCACTCCCGCCTCCTTATTACATACGGGGTTTTCACTTAGTTAACGCAAAAGGCCTGTGTTACTTATTTCACGGTTGGGAGTCTGAGACAAAGTGTGATCCAATGACCCGAGGCAGAGCTTGATCGAGTGAGTTTGAGACAGAGTGTGATCGAGTGAGTCTGAGACAGAGTGTGATCGAGTGAGTCTGAGACAGAGTGTGATCCAATGAGTCTGAGGCAGTGTGATCCAATGAGTCTGAGGCAGAGTGTGATCGAGTGAGTCTGAGGCAGAGTGTGATCCAATGAGTCTGTGACAGAGTGTGATCGAGTGAGCGTGAGAAAGAGTGTGATCCAGTAGTCTGAGACAGAGTGTGATCGAGTGAGTCTGAGAAAGAGTGTGATCGAGTGAGTCTGGGAAAGAGTGTGATCGAGTGAGTTATTTTATCCACAATTATTAATTGTACATAAAAGACTGACGTTTCCATGTAATAAGTGTCGCCCGCAAGAGTCGCCGCCATGTGAGAAAGTCAACGATAAAGTGTACAATAGTGAGGTCAGTGGGTTAAATCCGTTTATATTACGACCGGACTGCAGAACAGAAGTGTGGACTGATGACCTAGAAGTCTGATTTTGTTTATTGCCGTGCACTTCATTGGCCGGCCTTGGCTATATTTGGCAGGCGAGTCCAAGTATATAAATTATAAATAGTAGCTTACGAATATCAAGGCAGCGATCCAAACCGTAACGAATGAAGGTTTGTTTACCATACGCAGTTAGCTCTCCAAAACTGCCGACGGTCTCGGTTTTTATATATAGATCGGCTGCAGGGACGTAGATACATTTCTCTTAAGGGCGCGGGGTGACGAGGGGTTAACCTAACAAATAAGTATATTCGTGCGTTTCGTGTATCTATTCTTCCTTTTGATGAAATATGTGATGTCATTTCTGTGAATATTCGCTAAGAGTGGGTGGATGTGGGGGAGGTTGGGTGGGGGGGGGGGGCTGACTTTTGGCTATGTTTCTAGTGCTAAAAATAATTTTATGATACTATCTTTTTATGAGACCTTTTTTAGGTAGCAGACATGCCAATATTAGTTTTTTTAAGGTAGCAGACATGGAAATATTGTTGTTTTGTTTTTGTTTAGGTAGCAGATAAAGCCGTATTCGCTGCTTAAGAAACTGCTCATTTTCTTAAAGAAATGAAGAAATGTATAGCGGAATATTGGTCGGAGGTCATACCGCATTTGAGTTTGTTTACGATCTTTTCCATATATTTTGTCTTTCTCAGGGGTCAGAGCAGTGGTAAGCTGTGTGTGGTCATAGCAGTTGTGAGATACAATTTTTGGGTCCGTGGGTAGGATTGGGTCTTTTATGCGACTTTCTGAAAGTCATTTTAACTTTCGTTTTAGACGTTTGAATCAGTTTTAAGGAGTTTTTATTTAAGAAGAACTTGATCTGTAACGCTTGTCACGTCTGAAGTCTCTGGATTCGAACATCAAACTAAAGTTAACGGCGAACAACTCTGTTTTCAGCTAGTAACAATAGTAGTGGTTTTTTGACAATAATTTCGTTATCACTGATAAACAGATATATAGATACACAGACATACATATAGATAAAAGATAGAAAGATGGATGAGAATATATATATATATATATATATATATATATATATATATATATATATATATATATATATATATATATATATATATAAAATAGACAGACAGACATACGTACATGTATACCGAAAGATAGATAAACACATCACTAAAGCAAAAGAAAGAAAGTGTTACAGTTTTACTGCAGCCTACCTTTCGTTGTGGAGACGGTATACCATCTGATCTGATTTTTCTCATAAATTCATCTGACATTAATAATTTGTAATGAAATTCGACAGAACAAGATATGTAAATACAGTTCGTAGGCGTAATAAACTCGGTCAACCTTGACAGTCTTTTTTCACTTTTTATATTTT